>CM022303.1:14661199-15148699 GCA_011799875.1 Thinopyrum elongatum
CTATCAGAGGTTGATAGATGGACCGAATTGTATTGCCTCCCGCCTCTGGCTGTACTGCTAGACGCCGGCCGAGCAGCCGGAGCGGCTGTGGCTGTCTTCCTTTGTTGCTTACGAGGCGGAGAAGGAGGCGGAGTGCTACGACGCCGCGAGCAGCCGGAGCGGCGGCGGCTGTCTTCCGCTGTTGTTGACGAGGCAAGAAGGAGGCGGGCTGCTCGGACACGCCGACGCAGGCGGAGAAGGAGGCGGAGTGCCGCCATGCGCCGGAGCAGTGGAGAAGGAGGCGGAGTGCCGCCACGAGCCGGAGCAGCCGGAGAAGGAGGCGGAGTGCCCTGATCAATCGCAGAGGAGGATCCGGAGTGCCTGATCGCCGGAGGAGGAGGCGGAGGCGTCCAGTTCGGAAGGTTGATGAGCTCCTTCCGCCATAGACATGGAGTCTTCAGAGCAAGACCCAGCTGAGTCTCTCCCTTCACCGGTAGGGGGGTCAAGCTCGAGCTCCTCAACCCTCCGTTATTTCATCGACCATCAAACAGCATAGCCTTTGGAATCGGAAGGCAGTGAAAAGTTGCGCCAGGTTGAGGAGGTGCAACAGAGCCGAAAGCCGCCTTGACTTTGAGGTGCTGCCATTGCGCCATAAGGTGGCAATCTTGAGCCTCCGTGATAGCATCCACGGGGTAGCTGGGAGCCGTGAAGTGAGGCTGCTGAAGGAGCTCGGTGGAAGCCACGCTGCTTCTCCGCCGAGATTGCGGGTAGCTTCTGGGGTAGCTTCGGCAGGTCGCTGCCTCTGAACTAGTGCTGTCCTCTAGGCTCGTACCCTTGCATTCAGCTTCTGCAGTTGCGTCTGCCTCACTTTTCTCCTCCCTCCCGGGTTTTGTAACCGCCTGCGCTGGGAAACCCTTCCTTCCACGCAACGGAGCCTGTCGTGCTCGTGTTCGTCCTGGGTGCTCAGGATTCCCGAGGGCCATTGTGAGCTCGTCGTTCTCTGTCGGGAACGAACCCTTGCTGCGCTGCGGCGATATACTTCTGAAGCTTCTTGACGGGTATTTCAAGTTGCTCCTTCGTCCAACGGCACTTCCCTTTTTCAGGGTCCAAGGTTCCCCCAACCCGAAGAACCAAGTCCTTGAACGGTCTGGCCAGTTCAATGTCTCTGGTTCGACCCCTTTATCAAGCAGGTCCTTCTCAGCCTTGTCCCACAACGGTCGGGCTTTGAGGTAGCCACCTGACCCCGTGCGATGGTGATGCTCCTTCTTTGCAGCATTTTTCTTGTTTGTCGCTGACATCTTCTTACTCTTCTCCGATGTCTTGTGGGCCACAAATGCGGGCCAGTGATCTCTTATCTTCTCAAATCGGCGGTGAATTCTGGAGTCTTCCCTTTGTCGACAAACATTGATTTCAACTCATTCTTCCACCTCCTGAGTAGATCTGCCATCTTCTTAAGAGTAGAGCCTTGACCAATGGCTCTATAACTGGCTTATCCGGATCCTCCCCTGGCGGTAGGGTGAAATTTGCCTTCAGCGTGGTCCAAAGATCATCTTTCTATCTATCGTTGACAAAAGACACTTGAGGGTCTTCGCTCTTAGGCTTATTCCATTGGTGGATGCTGATCGGGATCAGTCCCTAACAAGAACCCCGCACTGAGCAGAAAATGTTCCTTGCTCCGGCTGGGTTCAATCGGTTGGCCATCGCCCTTATTGCGTGATCGTTAACCTTTCATCCTGGCGCAACCTTTTCTTCGGGCCTCGTCTCGTTACCGAAGTTTGGCTCGATCCGGAGGGCTAGAAAAGAAGAAAGAAGAGAGTTAATAGTGTACATACCAAAACAATTAATGCATCAATTAGCTAGTAGCACAGGCTAATTAATATATATACCTCGCCGGACTTTGCAACATCTCCTTCCTCTGTTTCGCTCACCGGAGCAATCATCACGGTCACCTTCTTCTACCGGCATTCCGTCACCAGAGCCATCATAATCATGTCCTTCCAGACCATCGGTGTCGTTGAGAAACGACAAGACATCACCTCCGCCGAGGATTATGTCCCCCAACAACTGTTCTACTTCGATGTCTCGGTGCTCCATAGTTTCTGCAAATATTACAACATGGCAATAATATACAAACATGACAGATGGATATATTAGTGCAAACGTAGACCTAGCTAGCTCGACGCTTCTACGGTTGGGGTGGCCTCGACAACGCTTCTAGGGTTTGGGCGACGGGGGGCGGCGACCATGGAGCAGTGGCAGAGCAAGGCCGAGCTCGGGGAGCACGCGGCGAAGTTATCGGGGAGGGGTATATCGACCCCCCCCCCCTCATGTCGAGTTATCGGGGAGGGGGTATATCGACCCCCGCTCTATGTCGAAGTTATCGGGGAGGGGGTATATCGACCCCCCCCCCTCATGTCGAAGTTATCGGGGAGGGGGTATATCGACCCCCCCCCCCTCATGTCGAAGTTATCGGGGAGGGGGTATATCAACCCCCCCCCCCCCTCATGTCGAAGTTATCGGGGAGGGGGTATATCGACCCCCCCCCCCCCTCATGTCGAAGTTATCAGGGAGGGGGTATATCGAGAGCGCGCAGGGGAGCAGGCCGTGGGCCGCTGCGGGCCTCCCGCGCCAGGCCGAGGCCGGCTGGAGCCGGCTAATTTTTTTATTGTCTTTCTGTTCAAATTAATCCAAAGAAATTTTTGGCAGAAAAGAAATGTTCATGAATTTTATAAAGAAAATTAAAAAGTTCATGATTTTTTATTCGGTCAAAAAAGTTTCTGTAAAGAATAAAAAGTTCATGAATTTTTATTCATGTTTTTCGCTGCGTAAATAATTAATAGTGTTTTTACAAAGAAAATAAAAGTTTAGATAGAATTAAGTATTTTAAGAGCATGTTAAAGTGATTATTAAAATGAATATGATTATGTTATTTTTATGACCAACGTTGTTAATAACATGATCATGTTTATTATTGAAATTAAGGTGCATTTATTTCTAACATTTTGCCCAACGGTAATATAGATTTAATTGCATAGACAATTGTATGTTAATTTGACCAACGTTAGATTAATGCATATGATTGTTATACTAATCTCACTTAAATTGTGATTTCAGGAGGCTTCCACTTGATGAGTTGCCTAAAAGACGTTCCGACACTCAAGGTGACAACTACACTGAGTGGAGGAAGAAAGTAGACCTGGCATTTGTCTGTGCTGAGGTGGACTGGGTTGTGGACACTCCACAGCCGGTCAGACCTACAGAGCCAGTCAGAGAGGCACTGATGATGATGCTGCTTGGGATAAAAAGAGAGGGGATTATGTCAATGGAGATGTTATATTCCATCGAAAACCAAAAGTGGATCAATGCAAACAAAAAGTGCATGGCATTTATAAAGAATACAATTGAGAAACGCCATCGTGGACTCGATTGCAGAGTGCACTTCCGCAGGGGAGTTGTTTACAAAGATAAGAGCCAGTTCACTGGTTCTTCAAAGACATACACCACCCAGTTGATAAAGAACTGGTGACAGAGAACTAAACGTGGTGGTCATGGAATAAGAGAGCACATCCTCAGGATGAGCAACATGGCAGCAAAGTCTCAGCCCAGGATGCGGATCTGGAGATCAAACCACGAGTCCTGGCCACCTGGTCATGGCTTCATGCCAAAGGAGTTTGAAACCTTCGTCATAAACTACAATATGTCACCTGGAACATGGGACATAGAAAAGACTAAGCCATGTGTGTCCAAGAGGAGGAAAGACTTAAAGCTCACATGGTGGTTCTATCACTATGTGAAGGATAAGAAAAAGAATTACAATCAAAATAGCAACGTTCCCCCTCAAAGCCACATGGAAAAGCTCCCTATCAGCATCAGCATCAGCAAAAGCCTTTCCCAGTGGACAAAGACACATGTTCCACTGTAAGAAGAATGGGCACTACAAGAAAGACTGCCCTGATGGCTGAACCTTAATGGAAAAGCAAGGTAACAACATTGTTTCCTTAGTAATGAATCCTTGGTACACAGTTTTCGAAATTACTTGGTGGATTGACTCAGGAGCAACTGTTCATGTTGCAAATTCTTTACAGGGATTCCATTCGACCCAGACTACGCAAAGAAGAGAAAGAGGCATTGAAGTAGCAAATGGAATTCAAGCGGAAGTTGAGATGTCGGCGACATCTCCTTGGAGTTAGCTGATGGATTCAAGCTTCTACTTAGAGATTTTTATATGTTCCTTCATGTAATAAAACTTGATTAGTGTTTCATGTTTGGACAAAGATCATTATGAATGTTATTTTGGAAATGGCAAATGTGCCATATGGTTTAATAATGCTTATGTGGGTGATGCTTACTTCACGATGAGCTTTATTTATTTCACTACGTGAAAAGTTTATTCTGTATGTAATGTGAAAGAACATGTTTCCGCGTCGAATAAAGAACAAAAGAAAAGAAAGAGAACTCAAGATCATCGAAATTATGGCACTGTCGTTTGGGCCATATTTCCAAGGGGAGAATAGGAAGACTCGTTAAAAGTGAAATTCTTCCTCCGTTAGAGTTCTCAGACTTAGAACAATGCATAGATTGCATTAAAGGAAAGTATGTAAAACAAATCAAAAAGGGTGCAAACCGTAGCACAGGCACACTAGAAATCATCCACACTGACATTTGTGGACCATTTCCAGTGAAAAGTGTGGATGGTATGACTCGTTCATAACATTCACAGATGATTACTCTCGCTATGGCTATATTTATCCAATCAAAGAAAGATCTGAAGCGTGGATAAATTTAAGATATTCAAAGCTGAAGTTGAAAATCAGCCTGATAAAAGAATAAGATAGTAAGATCCGACCGTGGGGGAGAGTACTAAGGTCGGCACACTCCATATGACCAAGTCCCTGGACCTTTTGCAAAGTTCCTGCAGGAGACTGGCATAGTAGCCCAATATTCAATGCCGGGCGAGCCTCAGCAAAATGGAGTAGCTGAAAGGCGTAACCGTACACTTATGGATATGGTGCGTAGCATGATGAGTTACTCCACCTTGCCATTGGGATTATGGATGGAGGCGCTTAAAAACGCCATTCACATTCTCAATAGAGTACCAAGCAAGTCGGTGCCCAAAACACCGTACGAGCTGTGGACAGGAAGAATGCCTCCCTACAACACTTCAGGGTGTGGGTGCCGTGAGGCCAAAATGTAAATCCAAACATGCAAAGTTAGATCCCAAAACAGTGAGTTGCCACTTCATTGGCTATCTAGACAGATCAAAGGGTTTTCGTTTCTACTGTCCAGACAGATATACAAAGTTTGTAGAAACAAGACATGCAGTCTTCTTAGAGGACGAAATGATGAGGGGGAGCATGGTAGCTCGGAAAATTGATCTTGAGGAGAAGAGGGTGCATGCACCTAATCCGATGATTTCAGGAGCCATTTTTCTCACTACCAACTGCAACTCTTCCCATGACAACTATGGGGGTAGACCCGGAACCGTCCGTCAGGAGCCGACTGAACCCGTTGTTGAGCATGAAAGGGAGGTGCAACAGCCAATTTTAGATGTGCCGGAAGTTGAGGCACAAAATGTGCCAGAAACTGAGGCTCTTAGAAGGTATAATAGAACAAGAAGATCGGCTATTTCTACTGATTATAAAGTATAACACAGAAATGGTTCATATGGAAAAAGATCCCACCTCATATGAAGAAGCCATGAGAAGCCTCATTCGTCGAAGTGGATGAAGGCAATGGAAGACGAGATGAAATCGATGAGTTCCAAAGATGTTTGGGACTTAGTGGAAATCCCTAAAGGAGCCAAAACAGTAGGCTACAATGGGTCTACAAAAACTAAGTATGACTCTAAGGGAACGTTGAAAAGTATAAAGCCGACTTGTGGCAAAAGGATTACACAAAGAGAAGGGATAGACTACAATGAGATTTTTCCCCAGTCTCATGTAAAGA
This sequence comes from Thinopyrum elongatum, assembly GCA_011799875.1. NCBI lineage: Eukaryota > Viridiplantae > Streptophyta > Magnoliopsida > Poales > Poaceae > Thinopyrum > Thinopyrum elongatum. Next base: position 14,667,125 of record CM022303.1, read on the forward strand.
TTCCTTCAGAATCATAATGGCATTAGTTGCACATTTTGATTTAGAGTTACATCAGGATGTTAAGACGGCATTTCTGAATGGTGATTTAAAGAAAATTTCTACATGAAACAACCCAAGGGTTTTATCATGGAAGGCAAGAAAAATATGGGGTGCCACCTGAAGAAATCCATTTATGGATAAGGCAAGCCTCTAGAAGTGGTATCTAAAGTTTAATCAAACGATTAAAAGTTTTGGTTTTAAGAAAATATTGAGGTAACTGCATTTATGCAAGGTTTAAAAATGGGAAATATATTTCCTAATCTTGTATGAGGATGATATCTTGCTTGCTAGTAGTGATGTTAGTCTACTACTAGAAACAAAGAAGTTCTTATCCTCAAATTTTGATATAACAGATCTTGGTGAAGCATCATATGTTTTGGGCATAGAGATTCACCGAGATAGGAACAATGGAGTCTTAGGACTATCGCAGAAAGCATATTTAGAAAAGGTTCTTAAAAAGTATAATATGCATGCGAGTAAAGCCACACCTGCTCCTATAGTCAAGGGCGATAGTTTTGGGAAATTCCAATGTCCCAAGAACCATACGAGATCGATCAAATGAAAGCAGTACCATATGCTTCGGCTGTTGGAAGCTTACAGTATGCACAAGTGTGCACTCGCCCTGACTTAGCTTTTATCACCGGGGTACTCGGTAGATTCAAGACAATCCAGGCATAGAGCACTGGAAGATGGTAAAGAAAACATTGCGTTATGCGCAAGGCAACGAAGGACTACATGCTAACATACAGGAGAAGTGATTCCTTAGAGATAAAAAGGGTATTCAGACGCAGATTTTGCGGGGGACAGGGATGATAGAAAATCCACGTCAGGATACGTATTCACTCTCGCTGGGGGAGCTATTTCATGGAAAAGCTCCAAACAGTCGATAGTTGCATCATCCACGATGTATGCAGAATTCATAGCATGCTTCGAGGCCACGGGCAGGCGATATGGATAAAGAAATTTATACCCGACTTGAAAGTGGTAGATTGTATTCACAAACACTAAAGATGTACTGTGACAACCAGCCCGCAGTATTCTATGCTCACAACAACAAGTCGAGTAATGCTGCCAAAACAATAGAGATAAGGTATTATGTTGTGAAAGATAAAATCCAGGATCACACTATAAGTCTCGAGCATATAAGGACAAAGGATATGCTGCGGATCCGCTACGAAAGGCTTACCACCCAATGTGTTCAAGGAACACTTAGCCGGCATGGGTTTAAGGGAAAGCCTATGATTCCTGGATCATGAGAGGCCCAAAAGGAACAGAATTTGTTTCTGAACAAACGTATGTTGTAGCTGTATGATTCTATCGGCAATTAAGCTGTGATGATGAAACATGCTCTATGTACCAATATGTGATGAAACAAATAAACTAGAAAGTATAAGGTTAAAAGTAAAGTTGAGATCAAGGGGGAGAATGTTAGGTTGATCTCCTCCGTGTGGGCCCAACGGCCACCGGGCCCTTAGATCCGCGCCCTGATCGGGGGCGCCCAGCCCACTATGGCTGGCGGGCCCTGTCACACTGCGCCATATAAAGAGGTGGGGGCCGGCGGCTCGCAACACGAGGTTCATCGCAAGCCGCACACCCCACCGACAATCCCTTCCGATCTAGGGTTTTCGCAGTAGTGACGGGAAGCACCGCCACCACCTCGTCCCCTCCGCCATCACCGTGCGCCACAGCACCACCATGGCCTCCTGCTCAAGCTCGTCAGGCCAGGCAGAAGGTAGGTCTACCGGATTGATCTAGCCTACCGATCCCATGGATCTAACAAGGTGTTGTGCTGGGCGGTGGCGGCTCAGTACCTCCGTTGTGCTTCCGAGGAGGAAGATGGTAGGGGGGTGCTCGGCTGTGGCTCGATTCAATAAGCGCGCGCTTCACCTTCTCTGTTTCTGCTGCGCTGTTGCACTGCTCCCCCTTCTGGCCTGCCGTGGTGGCGAGGGGAAGGGGCAGCTCGGTGCGGTGACCTGCGGTGGCGGAGGAGGCCGGGAAAGTTGTGATACTGCGCATAGCTGGAGAAGATTCTCGGTGGTCCAGTTTGGCTGCCGACTCTAGATGCTGGCAGGCAGCGACTCCAAACCTCGACACCGGTGCTGCGTTAGGTCTTCATCAACCCATCGGAGGCCCTCTGGAGGACTCGCAGTGGCGCTTCACTCCCGCCCTGCATCAAGTGGTTTCGTCCCCGATGCTCGCGTGGGGGACCGTCGTTTGAGGCCTCGTTTCTTCAGCGGCGACGAAGGACTCGATTGCTTTTCTTCTTTTTCGTCCAGGCTCTGTGCTCTAGTTGTCAAGGACCGTTTTACAATTGTTGTATTTCTGGAGGTCCTTTCTGTAAGCTGTACCGCTCCGCTGAAATATAAATGCAGTATGTAGGCCCTTCGGGCCGCTCCCTGTTCAAAAAAAATAGTACATGGATTGCTGTCTCACCGTACAACATGCAGGGATCTTACAGTGTTCATGCGTGGAAGTATGAACTAATCTAAAAATTCTCCTTGCCGCAGAAAAAGTCGCATAAGAAAAAGATACTTACATGGCGGTTGCCGAGCCATCTACGAGCAGAGGCGTCAGGAGGAGCATGCAACCATGGCTTGCTGACATAGTGCTGCATGCATGCAATCCTAGCAGGGTTTGCCAGCTACTTACAAAGGCTCGGCTCTAGCACTGCTGCATGCATGAGCCATAGCTAGCTGGATACAGACTGTACTAGTATGATGCATGGCCTCTCTTCCTTTTCTTCTCCGTCCTTTCTATGACACTAGCAGAAAAAGGCCATTTGTCCCGGTTCGGAACCGGGACTAAAACACCTTTAGTCCCGGTTCTTATACGAACCGGGAAGATGAGGCTCCCCTGGCCGCTGCGGCGTGCCCAGAGAGGAGGGCCTTCCGGGACCAAAGATCATCCACGTGTCAGCAGAGAGGAGGGAGTTTGAAAGGGGGGGGGGGTTGGGGGTTTTGTAGGGTTAATTTAGGTCTTTCATATATTGTGTTAGCTAGCTAATAGCTAGAGAGAAGTGTCCTCTCTTATCTCCGTGCTTGGTCGACGCTACGTACTATACGTATAGAGAGGACTCGACACGCTATCTAGTAAGCAAATGAAGGAAACCAATAAGTACACAAGATCGTCATGAACATATACAGAGAGAAGTGATTGACCTCCTCCTTCTCCGAGAGATTGGTCGAACAACAAGTTTTCGTATATCTATCCGACGCTACTAGCTACATATATACAATATAAGATCTCTTACAATCCCTAACATTTGATGTCAAGTTCCACATGGTATTCTCCGCGCTGGATTGATGACGTGGTCAAGAAAGAACCCGCCAATTCCTCTTGAATTGCTTTTATGCGATCTTGTGGTAGGAGTTCATCCCGCATCTGTCAAATCAATTTGAAGAAGGGGGTCAATACATATATATGAATGAAACTCAACACAAATGATGGTAATAAATAAAATTGTGAATATTATTGCTTACCACTTCATATTGTTTTTCAGAGTAGCCCGCATAGATGTCGTCGCGTTGTAGATGTACTCGCAAATATAGTATCCACAAAAATTATTCCCGCCTTCCTGCCACAACCACTTTACGAGAAATAAAGGTCAATCAAACTGATAATCAAGCATTATAAATGATATTTATGAAACTAGCTAGAATCAATGGGAGATGCGCGGAACTAGCTAGTAGTACTTACTTTCGGGTGTGTAAATCGCAGCTCCCCCGGCAGTCCCGGAGCTTCTGTGGTGAACACTTTCCAAACCCTGCGAGACGAAGAAAATAATTACTTGATATTAGGAAATGACCAAAGTTGCCGATATGGTGCGATAATGATCGATTGAACTTACTTCTGGAGCATTTCAGTCATGGCCGCATACTCCTTGGGATCTTTTCGTCTGAGTCTAAGACGGTTACTAGTCCCTGCTCAAGCTTAACTCTAGGAGAATAAAGTGGAAGCTGCGCACGCATGCATAACTCATCAATTAGATTACTATCTCTGGAGTAATAAGGGAAACCGAATATGCACAAGACAGTAACACTCACTTGAAGTTGTAAGGAAAGAGTATTTTATCTTTGTTTTGATTTTGAAGCAACGATTGTAGCAAGTTGGCCTCGGTTTCTTTGGCATGATATTTAACCGTCCATTCATCTATGAGATTTGTGTAATGAACCCAATATCATAGATTTGTGCATTTCTGCATTCGACGATCTTCAATCTGCATAATATAGTGAGGATAATATATATACATGCAATGAAGAGCTGAGCTATATATAGAGACTTAATTACAAAAGTATAGTACTTACAGACAGTAGCAAGTGATGATTATTTTATCGAGGTCCTTTTGATTGAAAAACTGGAAGAACCCTCAAATGGAACAGACAACAAATCAATTCCAATGAGGTCGTGCTCCTCTTTAACTCTCAGCGTCAAAATATCCTTCCCACACTTGCAGGTGTCCATGTTGTGGGAGATATGCCCTAGAGGCAATAATAAATGTTATATTATCTCCCTGTTCATAATTAGGTTTATGTTCCATGCTATAAATGCTATGGTCTCGAGTCTACAAATAAAACGAGGCTTGGAGGAAGACTCATATGCACGTGTGGAATAATAAACGGTAAAATGTATTCCTAGTCAAGCCTCTATGACTGGCTCAAGTATTGCATGTGATCCTGTTTTCCTGATCATGGGCATGACTATGCCAGCAATTTTGAGGCACAATGTTAGCAGAACATTTGTGTTGAATCGACCCAAATTGATGTTATGCTATGAGATTCTTTCGTCATAAGTTTATGGTTAATAACACAGAGATGGTTAACGTTTGCATAATTCCTTAGACCATGAGAGTATCGAGTTTCTTCATGCTTGATTCATGAACTTTGGGGTTGTTAAACGTCATCCGTAAATGGATGGCTATTACGGCGGCTTACGGGTTCATGGGAAAGTATGTCAAGTAACTTGATAGCTCAAGATTGGGATTTGCTCCTCCGACGATGGAGAGATTATCTGGGCCCTCTCGGTGTTACGGTATCCATCCATCGTCTGGCCAGACACTTTGTGATTTGATCACGGGGATGCCAGAACACGGTAACGAGAAAAGAGAACAATACCGGTAACGAGGTAACTAGCATAGTGGACAAGTTGTTGATCCACGGGAATGCCAACATGTCTCACCTCGGGTATTTGTAACATATCGCGAAGCAACAGGAATAGCACACGACAACTGGAGGTTCACTCGAATATTCATTCTTGTGGGGTATAGGGGTCAATATGGTGTCCACGGCTCCGATGTTGATCATTGATCGGAAGGGGTTCCGTGTCATGTCTTACTTCACCGAACCTATAGGGTCACACGCTTAAGGGTCATCTATCTGCTGACTACTAGACAGGGAGTCTGAGAGAAAATCACCGAAAAAGTTTCGGACACCGAAAAAGTTTCGGACAGCGGAAAAGTTCCGCAGAGAGAGGTCACCGGATGAGTTCTGGTGAAACTGAAAAGTTGTTTCAGAGGATACCATAAAGTCAAATTGGTTTCGGCACATGCCCGATAATTCTTGGAGGATGCCAGAATCATTCTGAAACTTTTGGGAATTTTCTGGAAGAAAAACCGGAAATGTTCCGGAGCTGCCGGAACCACTTCAGATGCTTTTCGCAGATGAAAATCACTAATCTGGAATTGTTCCAGAACACGTTGAAAATTATTTTAGGGTACTGGAAATGTTCTAAGCCCACATAAATATTTTCAGTTCGAACGGACGCTGAAAAATGTCGTCGTGAATAGTGAAAGTGCTTTTTGGGTGGCTTCTGGAGAAGCCACCTTGAGGGTCCTTTGGTATTTTTCTCCTTGGCTTCTTGAGAGAAGCCACCCTTGGGCTTGGCCTTAAATAGGGGTGGAGGGGGCTGCCTAAAGACTCACTCCTTCTCACATACAAGTGCCATTGCAATGATCTGGCTTCTCTCTCCCTCCCCGCGAAATAGTTTCGTAGAGCCGAAAGGCTGTCTGGGTTCCGGTGGGAACTAGTTCTGGACGGCGAAGCCCTGCCGGATAGATGACAACGTATGTGGTGAACTCTGTAGAGAGGTCGTAGTTTCGATCTTAGTGCCCGAGGGGCTGTTCGAGAGTGCCTCCCGAAGGGCTGTCCAAGTGACGGTCCGAGTTCTGTGAGTCCTCTCGAAGGGCTGTCCGAGTGACGTTCGAGTTTCGAAGGTCCTCCCCGAAGGGCTGTCCGCGACATCGTCCGGGGGACTGTTCGACCACCTCCCGGAGGGCTGTCCGAAGGGAAGACGAGGGTATACATCCTCGCGGTTGGGAGGTTGTTAATCCTAGCTGCGGGATCTGCATCGCCGATATCATCGACTCTGCTTCCGCTGCGCTACGAGTCGGTAACGATATGATCAAACCTTGTATGCAGTTCTCCATAGTGGTCCTGGGTGGTGCGTAGGTCGGAAATTTTTTGTTTTCTGCTGCGTTTCCCTACAGTGGCATCATGAGCCGTGCTATGCGTAGATGCAGGTTGCGATCTAGAATACATGGAGATGTATGGGTGTTGCAGAATATAATTAGGTAGTAGATGAGTTCTATTACTGAAAATTATTTGTGCGGGTAGCAGATGAAATCTGTTACCCGATATTCTTGTTGCTTCCCTGGAATTTGCATATTTCTGATCTTGATAACACCATGGTGGAGTTTCAATGTTCTGGCAATCCGGATCCTGATTGATCAACGAAGTGCTAACAGTTCATTGAATTCCATCGTAGTTAAAAAGAAAGATGAAATTTCGCAGACGAAAGGGCAATGTAGATATGATTGCACGGGGGTCATGCGTATGACGAAGTTCAGTATTGGCTCGAGATTTTATTATCTCGTGTCTCATACACCGCGATGTTAATCTAGCGACTTGATTTATCATACTTGATGATGGACGTTGGTAGCTTCGGTTTGTTTCGAAACCTAGAAGCCACGTAAAACAAGTTTTTGCTGAACCGATTAGAGGCATCTAACTTGGTTTTGCAGGAGGGTTTGCATGTGCATGTGATGTGTATAGCAATGCTATAATAATTTGATTATGTATGAGATGACTATATAATGTAATTGATTAACATGACCTGCGTGTCATGAGTTGGCATGATGGCTGGACCATATGATTGTCACTTTATTGACCTGCGTGTCAACCTTAAGTAATGCATTATTTATTAGCTAGAGATAGCAATATTATCTGGTGCATCGACAAGGTGGTGGCAATCTTCACGAAGGTGAATACCGACGAGAATGCCAAAGACGAGAAATACAAGACTTCTCCGTCAGAAAGGGCTATACCATATCATGCTATTATGAATTGCCTGAGATGTTTATCCCTTATGATGCACCCTTCTTGATTGCGCGGTAGTCGCCACATGTTGGCATTCCCGTGGATCAACAACTTGTCCACTATGCTAGTTACCTCGTTACCGGTATTGTTCTCTTTTCTCGTTACCGTGTTCTGGCATCCCCGTGATCAAATCACAAAGTGTCTGGCCAGACGATGATGGATACCGTAACACCGAGAGGGCCCAGAGATATCTCTCCATCGTCGGAGGAGCAAATCCCAATCTTGAGCTATCAAGTTACTTGACATACTTTCCCATGAACCCGTAAGCCGCCGTAATAGCCATCCATTTACGGATGACGTTTAACAAACCCCAAAGTTCATGAATCAAGCATGAAGAAACTCGATACTCTCATGGTCTAAGGAATTATGCAAACGTTAACCATCTCTGTGTTATTAACCATAAACTTATGACGAAAGAATCTCATAGCATAACATCAATTTGGGTCGATTCAACACAAATGTTCTGCTAACATTGTGCCCTCAAAATTGCTGGCATAGTCATGCCCATGATCAGGAAAACAGGATCATCATGCAATACTTGAGCCAGTCATAGAGGCTTGACTAGGAATACATTTTACCGTTTATTATTCCACACGTGCATATGAGTCTTCCTCCAAGCCTCGTTTTATTTGTAGACTCGAGAACCATAGCATTTATAGCATGGAACATAAACCTAATTATGAACAGGGAGATAATTAATAACATTTATTATTGCCTCTAGGGCATATCTCCTACAACATGGACACCTGCAAGTGTGGGAAGGATATTTTGACGCTGAGAGTTAAAGAGGAGCACGACCTCATTGGAATTGATTTGTTGTCTGTTCCATTTGAGGAGTTCTTCCAGTTTTTCAATCAAAAGGACCTCGATAAAATAATCATCACTTGCTACTGTCTGTAAGTACTATACTTTTGTAATTAAGTCTCTATATATAGCTCAGCTCTTTCATTGCATGTATATATAATTATCCTCACTATATTATGCAGATTGAAGATCGTCGAATGCAGAAATGCACAAATCTATGATATTGGGTTCATTAACACAAATCTCATAGATGAATGGACGGTTAAATATCATGCCAAAGAAACCGAGGCCAACTTGCTACAATCGTTGCTTCAAAATCAAAACAAAGATAAAATACTCTTTCCTTACAACTTCAAGTGAGTGTTACTGTCTTGTGCATATTCGGTTTCCCTTATTACTCCAGGATATAGTAATCTAATTGATGAGTTATGCATGCGTGCGCAGCTTCCACTTTATTCTCCTAGAGATTAAGCTTGAGCAGGGACTAGTAACCGTCTTAGACTCAAGACGAAAAGATCCCAAGGAGTATGCGGCCATGACTGAAATGCTCCAGAAGTAAGTTCAATCGATCATTATCGCACCATATCGGCAACTTTGGTCATTTCCTAATATCAAGTAATTATTTTCTTCGTCTCGCAGGGTTTGGAAAGTGTTCACCACAGAAGCTCCGGGACTGCCGGGGGAGCTGCGATTTACACACCCGAAAGTAAGTACTACTAGCTAGTTCCGCGCATCTCCCATTGATTCTAGCTAGTTTCATAAATCCGATTTATAATGCTTGATTATCAGTTTGATTGACCTTTATTTCTCGTAAAGTGGTTGTGGCGGAAGGCGGGAATAATTTTTGTGATACTATATTTGCGAGTACATCTACAACGCGACGACATCTATGCGGGGCTACTCTGAAAAACAATATGAAGTGCGTAAGCAATAATATTCACAATTTTATTTTATTACCATCATTTGTGTTGAGTTTCATTCATATATATGTATTGACCCCCTTCTTCAAATTAGATTTGACGATGCGGATGAACTCCTACCACAAGATCGCATAAAAGCAATTCAAGAGGAATTGGCGGGATTCTTTCTTGACCACGTCATCAATCCAGCCGGGAATACCATGTGGAACTTGACATCAAATGTTAGGGATTGTAAGAGATCTTATATTGTATATATGTAGCTAGTAGCGTCGGATAGATATACGAAAACTTGTTGTTCGACCATCTCTCGGAGAAGGAGGAGGTCAATCACTTTCTCTGTATATGTTCATGACGATCTTGTGTACTTATTGGTTTCCTTCATTTGCTTACTAGATAGCGTGTCGAGTCCTCTCTATACGTATAGTACGTAGCGTCGACCAAGCACGGAGATAAGAGAGGACACTTCTCTCAGCTATTAGCTAGCTAACACAATATATGAAAGCCTAAATTAACCCTACAAACCCCCCCAACCCCCCCCCCCCTTTCAAAAAAAAAAAAAACTCCAGCTCCTGAGCTGCTGACACGTGGATGATCTTTGGTCCCGGAAGGCCCTCCTCTCTGGGCACGCCGCAGCGGCCACGTGGAGCCTCATCTGTCCCGGTTCGTATAAGAACCGGGACTAAAGGTGTTTTAGTCCCGGTTCCCGAACCGGGACAAATGGGCCTTTTTCTGCTAGTGTCATAGAAAGGAGACGGAGAAGAAAAGGAAGAGAGGCCATGCATCATACTAGTACAGTCTGTATGCCAGCTAGCTATGGCTGCATGCATGCAGCAGTGCTAGAGCCGAGCCTTTGTAAGTAGCTGGCAAACCCTGCTAGGATTGCATGCATGCAGCACTATGTCAGCAAGCCATGGTTGCATGCTCCTCCTGACGCCTCTGCTCGTAGATGGCTCGGCAACCGCCATGTAAGTATCTTTTTCTTATGCGACTTTTTCTGCGGCAAGGAGAATTTTTAGATTAGTTCATACTTCCACGCATGAACACTGTAAGATCCCTGCATGTTCGTACGGTGAGACAGCAATCCATGTACTATTTTTTTTGAACAGGGAGCGGCCCCGAAGGGCCTACATACTGCATTTATATTTCAGCGGAGCGGTACAGCTTACAGAAAGGACCTCCAGAAATACAACAATTGTAAAACGGTCCTTGACAACTAGAGCACAGAGCCTGGACGAAAAAGAAGAAAAGCAATCGAGTCCTTCGTCGCCGCTGAAGAAACGAGGCCTCAAACGACGGTCCCCCACGCGAGCATCGGGGACGAAACCACTTGATGCAGGGCGGGAGTGAAGCGCCACTGCGAGTCCTCCAGAGGGCCTCCGATGGAGGTTGATGAAGACCTAACGCAGCACCGGTGTCGAGGTTTGGAGTCGCTGCCTGCCAGCATCTAGAGTCGGCAGCCAAACGTGGACCACCGAGAATCTTCTCCAGCTATGCGCAGTATCACAACTTTCCCGGCCTCCTCCGCCACCGCAGGTCACCGCACCGAGCTGCCCCTTCCCCTCGCCACCACGGCAGGCCAGAAGGGGGAGCAGTGCAACAGCGCAGCAGAAACAGAGAAGGTGAAGACGGCGCTTATTGAATCGAGCCACAGCCGAGCACCCCCCTACCATCTTCCTCCTCGGAAGCACAACGGAGGTACTGAGCCGCCACCGCCCAGCACAACACCTTGTTAGATCCATGGGATCGGGTAGGCTAGATCAATCCGGTAGACCTACCTTCTGCCTGGCCTGACGAGCTTGAGCAGGAGGCCATGGTGGTGCTGTGGCGCACGGTGATGGCGGAGGGGACGAGGTGGTGGCGGTGCTTCCCGTCACTACTGCGAAAACCCTAGATCGGAAGGGATTGTCGGTGGGGTGTGCGGCTTGCGATGAACCTCGTGTTGCGAGCCGCCGGCCCCCACCTCTTTATATGGCGCAGTGTGACAGGGGCCCGCCAGCCATAGTGGGCTGGGCGCCCCCGATCAGGGCGCGGATCTAAGGGCCCGGTGGGCCGTTGGGCCCACACGGAGGAGATCAACCTAACATTCTCCCCCTTGATCTCAACTTTACTTTTAACCTTATACTTTCTAGTTTATTTGTTTCATCACATATTGGTACATAGAGCATGTTTCATCATCACAGCTTAATTGCCGATAGAATCATACAGCTACAACATACGTTTTGTTCAGAAACAAATTCTGTTCCTTTTGGGCCTCTCATGATCCAGGAATCATAGGCTTTCCCTTAAACCCATGCCGGCTAAGTGTTCCTTGAACACATTGGGTGGTAAGCCTTTCGTTAGCGGATCCGCAAGCATATCCTTTGTCCTTATATGCTCGAGACTTATAGTGTGATCCTGGATTTTATCTTTCACAACATAATACCTTATCTCTATTGTTTTGGCAGCATTACTCGACTTGTTGTTGTGAGCATAGAATACTGCGGGCTGGTTGTCACAGTACATCTTTAGTGGTTTGTGAATACAATCTACCACTTTCAAGTCGGGTATAAATTTCTTTATCCATATCGCCTGCCCTGTGGCCTCGAAGCATGCTATGAATTCTGCATACATCGTGGATGATGCAACTATCGACTGTTTGGAGCTTTTCCATGAAATAGCTCCCCCAGCGAGAGTGAATACGTATCCTGACGTGGATTTTCTATCATCCCTGTCCCCCGCAAAATCTGCGTCTGAATACCCTTTTATCTCTAAGGAATCACTTCTCCTGTATGTTAGCATGTAGTCCTTCGTGCCTTGCGCATAACGCAATGTTTTCTTTACCATCTTCCAGTGCTCTATGCCTGGATTGTCTTGATATCTACCGAGTACCCCGGTGATAAAAGCTAAGTCAGGGCGAGTGCACACTTGTGCATACTGTAAGCTTCCAACAGCCGAAGCATATGGTACTGCTTTCATTTGATCGATCTCGTACTGGTTCTTGGGACATTGGAATTTCCCAAAACTATCGCCCTTGACTATAGGAGCAGGTGTGGCTTTACTCGCATGCATATTATACTTTTTAAGAACCTTTTCTAAATATGCTTTCTGCGATAGTCCTAAGACTCCATTGTTCCTATCTCGGTGAATCTCTATGCCCAAAACATATGATGCTTCACCAAGATCTGTTATATCAAAATTTGAGGATAAGAACTTCTTTGTTTCTAGTAGTAGACTAACATCACTACTAGCAAGCAAGATATCATCCTCATACAAGATTAGGAAAATATATTTCCCATTTTTAAACCTTGCATAAATGCAGTTATCCTCAATATTTTCTTTAAAACCAAAACTTTTAATCGTTTGATTAAACTTTAGATACCACTGTCTAGAGGCTTGCCTTAATCCATAAATGGATTTCTTCAGGTGGCACCCCATATTTTTCTTGCCTTCCATGATAAAACCCTTGGGTTGTTTCATGTAGAAATTTTCTTTTAAATCACCATTCAGAAATGCCGTCTTAACATCCATTTGATGTAACTCTAAATCAAAATGTGCAACTAATGCCATTATGATTCTGAAGGAATCTTTACATGAGACTGGGGAAAAAGTCTCATTGTAGTCTATCCCTTCTCTTTGTGTAAATCCTTTTGCCACAAGTCGGGCTTTATACTTTTCAACGTTCCCTTTAGAGTCATACTTAGTTTTGTAGACCCATTTGTAGCCTACTGTTTTGGCTCCTTTAGGGATTTCCACTAAGTCCCAAACATCTTTGGAACTCATCGATTTCATCTCGTCTTCCATTGCCTTCATCCACTTCGACGAATGAGGGCTTCTCATGGCTTCTTCATATGAGGTGGGATCTTTTTCCATATGAACCATTTCTGTGTTATAAACTTTATAATCAGTAGAAATAGCCGATCTTCTTGTTCTATTATACCTTCTAAGAGCCTCAGTTTCTGGCACATTTTGTGCCTCAACTTCCGGCACATCTAAAATTGGCTGTTGCACCTCCCTTTCATGCTCAACAACGGGTTCAGTCGGCTCCTGACGGACAGGTTCCGGGTCTACCCCCATAGTTGTCATGGGAAGAGTTGCAGTTGGTAGTGAGAAAAATGGCTCCTGAATCATCGGATTAGGTGCATGCACCCTCTTCTCCTCAAGATCAATTTTCCGAGCTACCATGCTCCCCCTCATCATTTCGTCCTCTAAGAAGACTGCATGTCTTGTTTCTACAAACTTTGTATATCTGTCTGGACAGTAGAAACGAAAACCCTTTGATCTGTCTAGATAGCCAATGAAGTGGCAACTCACTGTTTTGGGATCTAACTTTGCAATGTTTGGATTAAACATTTTGGCCTCAGCGGGGCACCCCCACACCCTGAAGTGTTGTAGGGAGGGCATTCTTCCTGTCCACAGCTCGTACGGTGTTTTGGGCACCGACTTGCTTGGTACTCTATTGAGAATGTGAATGGCGGTTTTAAGCGCCTCCATCCATAATCCCAATGGCAAGGTGGAGTAACTCATCATGCTACGCACCATATCCATAAGTGTACGGTTACGCCTTTCAGCTACTCCATTTTGCTGAGGCTCGCCCGGCATTGAATATTGGGCTACTATGCCAGTCTCCTGCAGGAACTTTGCAAAAGGTCCAGGGACTTGGTCATATGGAGTGTGCCGACCGTAGTACTCTCCCCCACGGTCGGATCTTACTATCTTTATTCTTTTATCATGCTGATTTTCAACTTCAGCTTTGAATATCTTAAATTTATCCAACGCTTCAGATATTTCTTTGATTGGATAAATATAGCCATAGCGAGAGTAATCATCTGTGAATGTTATGAACGAGTCATAGCCATCCACACTTTTCACTGGAAATGGTCCACAAATGTCAGTGTGGATGATTTCTAGTGTGCCTGTGCTACGGTTTGCACCCTTTTTGATTTGTTTTACATACTTTCCTTTAATGCAATCTATGCATTGTTCTAAGTCTGAGAACTCTAACGGAGGAAGAATTTCACTTTTAACGAGTCTTCCTATTCTCCCCTTGGAAATATGGCCCAAACGACAGTGCCATAATTTCGATGAGTCGTGAGTTCTCTTTCTTTTCTTTTGTTCTTTATTCGACGCGGAAACATGTTCTTTCACATTACATACAGAATAAACTTTTTCACGTAGTGATAATAAATAAAGCTCATCGTGAAGTAAAGCATCACCCACATAAGCATTATTAAACCATATGGCACATTTGCCATGTCCAAAATAACATTCATAATGATCTTTGTCCAAACATGAAACACTAATCAAGTTTTTATTACATGAAGGAACATATAAAACATCTCTAAGTAGAAGCTTGAATCCATCAGCTAACTCCAAGGAGATGTCGCCGACAGCTTCAACTTCCGCTTGAATTCCATTTGCTACTTCAATGCCTCTTTCTCTTCTTTGCGTAGTCTGGGTCGAATGGAATCCCTGTAAAGAATTTGCAACATGAACAGTTGCTCCTGAGTCAATCCACCAAGTAGATTTCGAAAACTGTGTATACAAGGATTCATTTACTAAGGAAACAATGTTGTTACCTTGCTTTGCCATTAAGGACTTCAGCCAATCAGGGCAGTCTTTCTTGTAGTGCCCAGTCTTCTTACAGTGGAGACATGTGTCTTTGTCCACTGGGAAAGGCTTTTGCTGATGCTGATGCTGATAGGGAGCTTTTCCATGTGGCTTTGAGGGGGAACTGTTGCTATTTTGATTGTAATTCTTTTTCTTATCCTTCACATAGTTGATAGAACCACCATGTGAGGCTTTAAGTCTTTCCTCCTCTTGGACACACATGGCTATAGTCTTTTCTATGTCCCATGTTCCAGGTGACATATTGTAGTTTATGACGAAGGTTTCAAACTCCTTTGGCAGTGAAGCCATGACCAGGTGGACCAGGAGCGCTGGTTTGATCTCCAGATCCGCATCCATGGGCTTGAGCTTTGCTGCCATGTTGCTCATCCTGAGGATGTGCTCTCTTATTCCATGACCACCACCAGTGTAGTTCTCTGTCACCAGTTGCTTTATCAACTGGGTGGTGTATGTCTTTGAAGAACCAGTGAACTGGCTCTTTATCTTTGTAAACAACTCCCCTGCGGAAGTGCACTCTGCAATCGAGTCCACGATGGCGTTCTCAATTGTATTCTTTATAAATGCCATGCACTTTTTGTTTGCATTGATCCACTTTTGGTTTTTGATGGAATATAACATCTCCATTGGAGCATAATCCCCTCTCTTTTTATCCCAAGCAGCATCATCATCAGTGGCCTCTCTGACTGGCTCTGTAGGTCTGACCGGCTGTGGAGTGTCCACAACCCAGTCCACCTCAGCACAGACAAATGCCAGGTCTACTTTCTTCCTCCACTCAGTGTAGTTGTCACCTCTGAGTGTCGGAACGTCTTTTAGGCAACTCATCAAGTGGAAGCCTCCTGAAATCACAATTTAAGTGAGATTAGTATAACAATCATATGCATTAATCTAACGTTGGTCAAATTAAACATACAATTGTCTATGCAATTAAATCTATATTACCGTTGGGCAAAATGTTAGAAATAAATGCACCTTTAATTTCAATAATAAAACATGATCATGTTATTAACAACGTTGGTCATAAAAATAACATAATCATATTCATTTTAATAATCACTTTAACATGCTCTTAAAATACTTAATTCTATCTAAACTTTTATTTTCTTTGTAAAAGAGCACTATTAATTATTTACGCAGCGGAAAAACATGAATAAAAATTCATGAACTTTTTATTCTTTACAGAAACTTTTTTTGACCGAATAAAAAATCATGAACTTTTTAATTTTCTTTATAAAATTCATGAACATTTCTTTTTCTGGCCAAAAATTTCTTTGGATTAATTTGAACAGAAAGACTATAAAAAATTAGCCAGCTCCAGCCGGCCTCGGCCTGGCGCGGGAGGCCCGCAGCGGCCCACGTCCTGCTCCCCTGCGCGCTCTCGCGAGCTGAGCCGCCTGGACCCAGCTTGGGCCGCCCGCAGCTGCAGCCTCGGCCCAGTGCCTGCGCGGCTGCGCCCAGCTCCTCTTTCGGCCCGATAGGCCCAGCGCCGATCTAGGGTTCGACTCGTTGCCGTCGATCTGAATCCGACGGTCGCCCTTGCTTTTCGCCCGATCAAAAACGGGTGCACAGCGCCTGCGGGGGAAACCCTAGTTCATTTCCCCCTCTCCGCGCGCACCTCTTCCTGTCTCTCTCACACACGCCGGGCCACCACGCCGCTCCGGTTGCCGGCGACGGTGACGAGTGCCACCGCGCCGCGCTGCGCCGTGCCTCCGTTCCTTTCCTGTGGCAGAGAGAGATGGTCGGGCTTGCGGCCTCCTCTGCTCCACTTGCGCCTCGACGGCGCCTCAACTCTGTTGGAGTAGCGGCTGGGCACGGCTGCGCCGGCCGCCGGCGTCGACAGCAAACCACCGCGGCGCGCGAGCCCCTCCCTATTTCCCTTTCCCCTTCCCTTTTCTTTATCCATCTCCACTACACCAGAGAGAGAGAGACACGGGAGAGCCACCTCTTCTCCTCTGCGCCTGATGGACGACGACGATATGCGGCGGCGCCCCCTTTGTTCCCCTTGCCGGTGTGCGTGAGCTCCCGCAGGAGAGCGCCGTAACATCCCCAGGTTACCCCACTCTGGTTAAGCTACTTAACCTGCCATGTCATCATGATCACTCTAATAAAATTTGCATTAGAAAATATTTCAACTTCCAATTCAAATTACAAATGGGAGTCAAATAAATATTTCTTCAAACAATCAAACTAAAATGTACATAATGTTGCAAATAATCTGAAGGCAATTATAAAATTGAGAACCACCCTAATGAGAACAGTCAAATGACTCTAGCAACCTCAAACAGCAGCAAACAGCATCCCTTTAAGCCCTTTTCATTTAATAAAAATCCAAATGAAATAGAATTTACCCCAAACTAGTTTTTGGAGTTAGGATATATTGCACTGTAATTGGTGGGTTAGCTCACACATTTTACAAAAACCACTAAGTGCCCAACCAATTAGCAAAACAGCAAAGAATAAAAGAAAAAGGTAGCAGAGAAATAAGAAAAAGGAGAAAGTCCATTGTTGGCTGGGCCTAAGTGCACAGTGTGCAGGCCTAGTCCAATAGCAGCCCACGCCGTCTCCCTCCTCCCCGTGTCGTCTCCGCCATGGCTGCGCGCGCGCACCGGCCGAGCGGCGACACGGCGGCAGCCACCGATGGTACAGTAGCCGTCGAGGGGGATAAGGATCCCCCCTCGCTCATTCCCTTGGCTCCTCCTCGTCATTCTTCCCCTCCACCTCTGGCTTCTCCTTCGATCCAGGGAGGAGGCCGAACGGATCCGCCACCGCTCGTCGCCGTTTCTGTGGCCAGCGACGCCGCCTCGCTTCACCACGGTGTCTGGGAGACGCGCCGTGCTCGGCCACGTCGTCTGCTCCATCGAGCCTAGCTGGGAGCCCCTACAGCCACGGGACGCCGTCGCCCCTTTCGCTTCGGCCACCGGTGATCCCCTTCTTCTCCGGCGAGCGCTGCTGCTCCTAAACCACCACGGGTCTTTCGTGACCGCTCGGTGAGCTCCACGTTCCCCTTTCCCTCTTCTCTGCATTGCCTCTCGCCGGCCGTAGATGCCGCGCCATGTTTGGCCGCACGCGTCGCCGCAGACGAGCTCCTGGCCGTGGCCACAGCCACTGCCAAGCTCGCCCGAGCTCCCCAACGAGCTCATGACGTCTCTCTGTTGCCGACCGTGCCGTTTGCTTTCCTCCTTGAAGCCGCTAGTAGTGATTCCGAGCGCCGCCCGAACAAGCCATCCGCCGGCGTTGTAGTGGTGCTCGACTCCGGCCGTTCTATCCCGCGCCACCGCCGTAGATCGATGCGGCATCGAGTCCTCGTTCGAAAACAACCATCCGCGCGCGTTTTGAGCCACCATAGCACATTTCCGCCCGACTCCGGCGAGGAACCGCCGCGGAAACGGTCGCCGGAGCAACTCCGGCGCCGTCCGCTGACCTGGCCGCCACGTAGACCCGTCTGGGTCGCTGGCCGGTGGGCCCCGCTGCTCCGTTGACCGCATTGACGGTGGTCAACACGCGGCACTGTTCCCCTGTGTGGCTGACATGTGGGCCCCTGTTTTTAACTCAGCTAATTAGCTTTTAAAACTAATCTGTTAGCTAATCTAGCCACTGACTGCTGGGGTCCACCCCTCTAATCACCCTGTTAGAATAATTTAAACCCCTGTTAAACTCAGAGAGGCTGACAGGTGGGTCCCACCTGTCAGGTTTGACTAGTCAGCGTCTCTGTTGACTGCTGATGTCATCCTGACGTAATGCTGACATCATAAAGCATTTCTGCTAATAAAAATAATTTCAGAAAATCTAATAAACTTAGAAAATTAATATCTTTTAAACCGTAGCTCGGATCGAAAAAGTTAAAACATGAAAGTTGCTCAGAACGACGAGACGAGTTTGATCGTGCCCTCTGTTTCTTTGCCGGAACCCCCTACGTAGAAGAACTCGTAACTCTGGGCCCGAATCCGGTAGATGAATAGTGCACACACCCTGGTTATTAAATCCCAGAATAATCCTAAACATGATTAAAGTGACTTAGATGCATATTTAGACAACCCTGCACTGATTCATAGCATCGCACGCACTGTGTTGCATCTGTTTGCATTATGTTTACCTGTTTCTTCCCCCTCTTCTCTCTCGATTAGACCCCGACGTTGACATAGCTCCCGAGGCAGACGCAGCTCCGGAGTACGGCTACGTCCCCGACGACACCACCGACGACCTTGCCCTTGCCCCAGAGCAAACAGGCAAGCACCCCCATTTTGAACATGCCTATATTGCCTATTCTCTTCTCTCTTATGCTTGCATTAGAACTGCTACTGTTACTGTTTTCCTATATCTGCCGCATAGCCTGATTATTGTAACCTGCCTTGCTACCTTGCTGGTTATCCTAGACTATTTAGAATAGGCTGGGTAGATACCCGACAGAGACCCCCACTTGATCCCGACTGCCCCGCTGGATATCAGAAGACCCGATCATCGGGATTGAAGACCAGACCCTGGCACCGCACATCACTTCCCCCTTAGTTGCCGACACTACTGGGTTACCGTCGAGTGCCGAGGGTGACACCTCGTCAGCACTTCTGATGATAACCTTGTAGGTTAGTTAATCGGTCGTGGTAAGCGAGGGTGATTCCTCCTACACCACCCCCGATAACAGCGTCGTCGTGCAACTTCTCAAGTGTGGACCTCGAGGGTGAATCCTCCTTCGTTCACCTTGATGATAACATCAATGGGAATTCTATCGAGGGTGATTCCTCAGGGTTCCCTTGGTGTCAGACACACAGATACTGTTGTTGATATGACTTGCACTAAACCATGTTACTAAAGACGGGTCGGCCCAGAGGGGTACCCGCGCGAGCTTAATGCGAAGTGATGTGGAGACGGGTTGACCTTGATGGTGCCCGCGAGATAACACGAGGCGTGGCCGGGCATTCTTAGCCCTTGCCGCAAGTCCTCGAGACGGGGCGACGGGGTCACATCGATCGTGAGTCCCTGCTCGTTTCTGCGCGCTCCTAAACCACTTAACGGTTTGGATATTTGATCCGAGGGGCCTCTGGCCTGATAGCACTAACCATCACGTGGGCATAGTATGGGCGTTCTGCGTCGTATACTTCAGCCGGAGCTTAATAGACGTCAGCAACTGAGCGGCGCGCGCTGAATTGACTGGTAAAGCAACTGCACTTGTATAAGGGGTTGCTAGGTCTGCTTTCAGCCACGTACGCAACGTGCAGGAGTTCCCGGGGCGAAGGCCCAAGACCCCTGGGCGCATAGGTTTAGTCCGGCGTGCTGACCTCTCTGTTAGGTATTCGGTCGGGTTGCGGCGTATCGTTTGGCCGAGGCCGGGCATGACCCAGTAAAGTGTGTCCGGCCGGAGTTAAGCGAGCGTGGTGGGTAACTTGGTGCACCCCTGCAGGAAAGAACTTATCTATCGATAGCCTGTCCTACAGTAACGGACACTCGGAGTTGTATCCCGATCGGTACAACTAGAACATGAGATGAGAACTGGATAGTACGGCTCTGGGATTGCTTTCTCGTAGGGAGTCGAGAAAGGATCTCAGGTCGAGGTTGATGATATTACTACTGCTTTACATTATGTTGATCTGCTCTCTTCTAATGCCGCAAGACTGCCGAAGATTGTTGAAGATGCTAGTCTTCGATAGGACTAGGCTTTCCCCCTCTATTCTGGCATTTCTGCAGCCCAGCCCACATATACAGCCATTCCTTTGACAATGTTGCATATGTAGTGTAGATCCTTGCTTGCTGAGTACTTCGGATGAGTACTCACGTTTGCTTTACTTTCTTTTTCCCCATATCCACTTGATGCCACCAGACGATGGAGCCTCTGAGCCAGATGCCCCCGTCGACGACCAGTACTACTACCCGCCTGGCGAGTACTACTACTACGAGGAGCCGACCGACGACCAGGAGTAGGATCGGAGGGTCCAGGGCAGGAGGCCTACCCCTTTCGATCGTAGTCTTTTATTTTACCCCGCCTCTGTGAAGGCCTATCTCTCTTGCTGTATTATATCTGTACTCAGATATCTAATGCTTCGGCTGACGCTTGTATGCCATCGAGCTATGTATTCGAGCCCTCGAGGCCCTGGCTTGTAATATAAAGCTTGTATGACTTTATTCATGTTTTAGAGTTGTGTTTTGATATCTTCAAGTGAGTCCTTAGGCTTGATCGTGTGCATTTGCGTGTATGGTTAGTGCACGATTAAGCCGGGGTCGTCACAAGCGCGCCGCCGTCAAGTGGCACAGCGGAGGTGCCTCTTTGCCCCTTCTGGGGTGGTTCTTCTTCCCTGTCGCCTCGGCTTGCCGATGCGCGACGGGATCGAGAGGAACAGGCGCGGCCTTGCGGCGGCGCTCTTTGCCGGCGAGGCCCGAGGCCCTTCTCCGGTGACAACTTTGCCCTGTCTTTTTAGGGTTCTTTGGGGAGGAGGGGGGGATTCTTTCTGTGATTTCTTTTCAACCGAAAAAATCTAACCCAATCTGGCTGATACCATTGTTAGATCCATGGGATCGGGTAGGCTAGATCAATCCGGTAGACCTACCTTCTGCCTGGCCTGACGAGCTCGAGCCGGAGGCCATGGTGGTGCTGTGGCGCACGGTGATGGCGGAGAGGGGACGAGGTGGTGGCGGTGCTTCCGGTCACTACTGCGAAAACCTTAGATCGGAAGGGATTGTCGGTGGGGTGTGCGGCTTGCGACGAACCTCGTGTTGCGAGCCGCCCGCCCCCACCTCTTTATATGGCGCAGTGTGACAGGGGCCCGCCAGCCATAGTGGGCTGGGCGCCCCCGATCAGGGCGCGGATCTAAGAGCCCGGTGGGCCGTTGGGCCCACACTGAGGAGATCAACCTAACACACCTCAGCACCAGGACGGACGAGCTCGAAAAGACGGGGAAGACGGCCTTATTTTCGGAGATCTCTCGCCTCAGCTCCACCGCTTGCAACAGCTCCCGCCACCGGAGCTGCACAGCGACAAATACCAGGACGAGCACGCACCAGATCCGGCCGATGGGAGCCAGCACTCTACTCCAAGACGCCACTATGGGACAAGTCTCACACCTACTATACAGCCTAACTACGCCGGCGTCCGTCCTCAGCCATCTCCAACCGGCAACCCCGGCAGGGAAGGCCTCGGGCCGACCCGGGAAGAAGATAAGAACGACTCTCAAGGATACTATCTTTTCTTATGTTGCTCTTTTTCCGGCAAGGAGAAATCTCACATAGGTCATACTACCTGCTGACGCAGCATGCATGCGGCTCTGTACCCTATCCTGCTGGTAGTACAACAACGAGAAGCTTACCTTAACGGCTTAACCCCTTCCAAAGCAACAAGTTCATGCACAGGACATCTCTTGGCACTACACCCGGCGGACACCAAATCCTGACTTTTTTTTTTCTTATGTGATATTTGTTCCATTTCGACATTTTTCATAGCAAAATATGCTTATTTTTCATCACTATGACTACATGTTCCATTTTTGGCAACATAGAGTGCTACATTTACAATATATAGGCTCAATTTGTTTTGAAAACATAAAAAATGCACTCAAAATCACTACCTTGGGATCCTGTCACTGGTCGGCTCGCGAGCCGGTTCGAGCCGAGCCGAGCCGATCCTCGGATGTTGGCTCGTTGGAGCTTCCGAGCCGAGCCGACACGTCTCACAAACGGGCGAGCCAAAGAGCTTGGCTCGACTCGTCTCCCTCCTCCTAAACCTAATATCTCTCCCGATTGCTAGGCGCCGTACCTCTCTCCTGATCTGAGACGTCCCAGCGCCCTCCCCTCCAACGGCAGCCGCCGCCACTTCCTCCTCTCCCTTCCGCCATTCCCTCCCCTCCATGGTTCAATCTCCACCGGCTCGATACGCCGCAGTATCCCTCTCCTCCTCTCCCGGCCGCCCATGGGAAGTTCGACCACGGCAGCAGTGTGGCCCATCTCCGGCTGTACATCCTTCTTGCAGGGCCCATGGCAACGCAGGGTGTCGGTGCCGCGTGCCTCGCCCCCTCTGCCGCGGCACTCCCGCAATGGCGTGCAGATCCGGGCTGGCCACATGCCTCAACCTCCCTCTCTCACTGGACCAAGCTGGTTGGTGAACCGCGCTGAGTGGATTGAGCAGTAGCGGCCGCCGACGATGCGGAGGAGCGGTGCGGCAGCGTGGGCCGAGCAGCGCCTTCCACCTCCCTGAGCGCCGGAACCTTCCACTTCATCGAGCGACGGCGGCGGCGGATCCATGACATGGAGTCCCTAGCCGTCGGTGGCTCGACCTCCTTCTTCAACCTCGGCAAGGCATGGCGTGGCATATTCTCAAGTGATGGAAGCGTCCTCTCTGAAGCGGCACTGACAGCTCGTCACCGATCTCCGCCGGCCACGAGCGGGCCTCCATGTCATTACCGCCTTCCCCCTCTCCTCCGGCCGTGGGTTTGTCCACGTCATCCCGCCCGTCACCTCCTCCCTCTGTAAGCTCGATGCCACTCCGTCCTTTTTCCAGTATGATGATGCTTTAGGCAAGATTAGTTCATGGTGAATGTTTTGGTTCATGTACCGATGATGGGTCTGATTGGAATGGAATGCTAGCAATCCGGTTCTTGTTATTACTGCCTGTGATAATACTGTTTTCTTTGAAGCAAGTTTGCACGCCTCCTGAATGTTTCACAAGCTCATCTGTATATGAGCCCTGAAGTGAATATGGACCCTCTATTTTTGTCAATCCGATGGATGATATTGAATGGTACTCCAACACAAATAAGAGGGAGTACCACCTCAAAAATATATGGAGTACATTGACTTTGTGGGTAAAAAGGTGATTTTAATATAAAAAATGTGAAATCTGAACCAAAATTCGTAAAAGTACGTTGATAATTTTATTGTGTTCACATCACAGTGCAATTATCTGGGAAAAAAAAATCCTCATCTCAAATCCCAAGAACCCTAATTTAATAGTGGATCTCGACATGCTCTGCCAGTAGGCGGACTGCTTCAACGACCAAGACGCCACCAGCGGTTAGGGTGGAGATAGGGACACAGCATGCGGCGACCCTTCCCACTCGACAGGAGCAGAAACGACGGCGGCTTGCGTGTATGCACTAGACCGATCGGAGTAAAAGCGACGGCTGCATGCTTGCATTCACTTGATCGAACTAAACCTTGCACGCGGCCGCTCAGATTTGTGTGATCGGGTGTTTCCCTCGATGATGGAACGCAAGATTATCCTTAATCAAAAAAGAGAAAAAGACCAAACTACCCTTTAAATGAAAGATCAGATTTAAGTGGTACTCCTACCTCCCTTTGAGGAGTACCAGGGTAGCGTAAAAAAGCTCTGGTATATACCACATCCTGTACTTAATTTCTCCTGGTGGCAAAATGTGTCCTGTGTTGTCTTTGGGTAGAACAAGAGCTTTACACAGTAGTTACAAATATTTCATTTTTTTATAAGTCTGTAAAGGTTGTCATACAGTGATAGTTTCCTACCCGACAAAGCTATTGACCTAATCTAGAAATTAATTCTACTAGTCGTTAACCCGGTACAATCAGAGATCTACTGGAAAATACATATAAAAAGAGCAAAAAATCGACAGCACATGAGATGAGTTACCTAGCATAATGGGGCATAGAAACATACACAGAAATCATGTATTACCTAGAAATCGCTGGAGGTGGGAAAAGAGGAGAAGGCGACAGCCAGCCGAGTATAGGAGGAAGAAAAGAAATTGGAGGGCGTGAGGGATCAGGATCGGGACTCCGAAGGCCAGGAGCCCATGCAAGTGCATCTTTCTTCTAATTTGAGTAATTATAATTCGGTTTCTTTTTTTAAATCTGAGCCATTATAATTTGGTATCTTTCTTTTAATCTGAGCCATTATAATTCGGTCCCACATGATCAATGGTTTATATTTTTCCTATTTTCTCTGATTAATGTGGGAATTTTTAGGGAGTCTCTAATTAGTATAGTAACTAGTCGTCAACCCGTGCGTGACGTAGCCCAGATCAGATGGCTACCATGTATGGGATCCGATGGCTCTCGAGCCGGCCGTTCCTATCTGCATGTCAGCAAGCCAATGGGTAATGTGCGTATAATAATATGGCCTATACCATTGTCTCTGCCATCTGTATTAGCACACGATATCCGCAAAGCCTAAATTTACATATGCATAATGTGATAGCAAAGTAATCTCCAAGGATGTCAATTTTGTAAGAGATTATGTTAAAGAGTATCATAGACCATTGCAAAGGGAGATAAAACTATCAGTGTCATTCTTGAACATACCGTAACTTACTTCAAAAAACAATCTATAATCCTGGAAAAGTAGGGTTCACATACAACCTTTCAAATTAATTAGAAAACAGACATAATATTTCTAACGGAGAAACATGCAAGCTGGTACTAATCTGGTCATTGCAGCCACTATGATTTTAAGGTGGCACCAATCCACAGTGTTAATTTAAACTTCTGTCTTGTATACAATATATTCAGTAAACATCATATTATTTGAGATGAAATACTAAGAAGTAAAAAAAGAAGTATTGAAACTGAAAATACATAGATCTTAGTCTAACATCTAAGGTTCTATCCTCAGAAAAAAAATGTTTCATGCATTTAGTAAACTAAAAAGACATAAATAATATATTTAGATTTTGAAAGAAAGACAGTCGAGTCTAGAAATTAGTATGAAGATACATTGTCCACCTCCACCTTCTCTGTCACTTAGATCACTATGTAGGATCAAATGCTGAAAAATCATTACAAATTCTATGAAAGGATCACTCTACCTACCCAGTCTTGTCATGTGGAAAATTTGGATGAATTAATTTAAATTTGAAGAGAACAATTATGACTTGTAGAAACTGTGCCCGACAGGGAATATTTCATAGAAGATATAATATAAAGTTTCTTAGCCCGGCCAATATAAAGCATGCAAGCACCACATATTAAACCATCTAATCTAGATATTTTTTGTGGGGATAATTTGGAGTTTATTTATTTGGACATAAAATTTAGCCATGGATATTGTTGGGTGTTCGTGTGAAAAGAAAGTGAAATATATAGTTACTGCTTAATGATAAGAGTTGTACATGGGTAGGCTAGATGAGATATTCGCAACAAAGACGCAGCAACGTACACTGATAATTAATTATCTAAACTTGTCTAATTGTACATTGTCTAAAAAATGTGTCTGCAAATAACAGGAGCTTGGGGTTGAATGACACGTCGGACGGAGCACGAACCAATTTTAGCATCGCTTTGTAAAAATCGTGATTATATCTGAGAATCATATAATGTACAAACAAAACTAAATCAATCTTACCTATATGTAGTATGACAACTCTATATGGAATAACTGTAATTAATATATAAAAAAACCAATACTTGCAGGTATCACATAAACCCAAGCTCTAAGAAAATAAATGTAATTCACCACTCATGCATGCATCATGTAGAAGTATGTAGTAAATTAAAGAAAAAGTTTCGTAGCATGTATAAGTTATAACCGCATTTTTTAAGAAACCATATATATACATGGGGAATGGAGAACAACAGTGGAACCCTTCAGTCTAGTCTAGTTGTAGCACACATGTCCACCAAACATTATGATGTCTTTACATTGCATCAGTGGACTTCCGATATAATCTGCACATCGCATCCCAAGACTTCATGTCTGGCCTGCACCCGACGCCAGATAGGAGGAGGTTTTCTATGGCGTAGTTGATCACCATAGCCTCTTCTTTTATGGCTTTATACTTGATGCTTATCTTTTCATGCTTGGAGTCATGACCCGTGACTAATGACATATGTTCAGTCATGTACAATATCTGAGCTATTAACGATGATTATAACCTCTGGCCAAGACAGGAGATGGATTGCATCATACCCAATTTTTTTGTTTGATTTCGGCATGGATGAAACACTGAAGGCACGCACAGCTTGAACAAAAACGCAGCTTGATGGCGTATGAGGAACAACGGCGGTATGGGACCCTCAATGATGATCCATCGGCAGGAGCGGCGAACTGAAGAGGGCTATCTGCATCATCATGCGGATGAGGTTTTTTCTTCTTCTGAGATTTCCATCGGGAGAGCACATATGCAATTTATATTTTCAGAACTCCATCAGGAGAAATCTCTGATCGATGGATGATCACGACAGGAGATGGATTGTATGGTACCCCAACTTTTTAGTTTGATTTTGGCGTGGATGAAATATTGAAGGCACGCACAGCTTGAACTAAAACACGGCTGGATGGCGGATGAGGAACATCGGCGGTATGGGACCCTCGATGACGATCCGTCGGTAGGAGCGGCGAACTGAAGAGGACTATCTGTGGCAGCATGCGGATGAGGTTTTTTTTCTTCTGAGATTTTCCTCTGGAGAACACAGATGCAATTTATATTTCCAGAACTCAATCAGGACAGTCCATGAGACATACGCATGTACGCATGTGTGTCAAGATATGTTTGCGTTGGAATTTTTTTCTTCTGAAATTTCAATCGGGAGAGCATGGATGAGATATATATTTGCAGAACTCAATTAGGAGTCCATGAGACATACGCATGTAGGCATGTGTATCCAGAAAGGATGCGTACGTGCTAGAAAACTTAAAAGAACACTATTCATCCAATGGTTACGAATAGAAATTAAATCTGACGCATGACTATCTACTTAAGCAAGAATTAACGTGGAAGAGACCATGGAGTTGAGTTTTTTTTTGCCAAGGATTATATGGGTCTATTCGGTCTAACGTGGAAGAGAACATGGAGTTGAGTTTCTTTTGCCAAGGATTATATGGGTCGATCTCCATCGTAATAATTCGGTCCCGCCAGATTAACGACTCCTAATTATTGACTTTTTTTGCCAAGGATTATATGGGTCGATCTTCACCGTAATAATTCGGTCCCACCAGATTAACGGCTCCTAATTACTAATTAACGTGGGAATTTCTATGGAGTGCCTAATTAGTATAGGTATAGATAGATAGATAGATAGATGCTACCTAATCCTCATACAAGGATTTGGTGGAAGATATTGTTTCTGTAGTTATCTATATAACAACTAGAACTTGTGTCGTGTATGTGTAGTGCATCGGTGTATCCCTTGGAATTTATTTCCTTAGTGGATGTTGTGTTATTATCAATGACCCAGTTATGCCATGCTAGAATTTCTATTATGCCATGTGTAGGTGTTGTGCAAGGTGAAAAGGCTTAATCTGTTAGTTCTTTACAACAACTTAAATAAGCATGTATATTTAGTGTATAGTGAATGTTTAGTGTATAATGCCCTTGTTTGATTAGGATATGTATCCTCATAGTATTAGATATATATTCATGTTCATGATCTGCTGCATTCTCAGCTTGTTCCATGTATTGAGTATCTTGAGGAGACATTGGAGAGAAATCATATAGGTAGAACATTGAGATCCATCTTTTGCATTGCCCTTGGACTTTGCCCACAAACCATAAGAAAGAGAACCACTTTCTTACCAAATAGACAATTGCCTAGAATACTTGCTCCCATTGGATACCGCACACTTTTTATTTATTTTAGTTACTTTATTGCATACAACTTTATTACACAAGCATCTTGTTATTTATTCCTAGCACCTTATTAGTAATGTCTCTCAATTATATTAAAAGTAGAAGTTACATAAGCACCTATTAACTTGAATCCTAATAAAGTAGACATTAAAAGTGCATATAAGTTGGATAAGTGCCATATATAACGAGAATAGGAGGTTTAGCTACCAGCTCCCAATGATTCGACACTCAATACTTCCACATTGAAAGTGCTACAATAATGCCTTATGCTTGAGGGCTAGCACCCGCCGCACATGGAAAGTGATTTGAAGAACCACATGGGCATGGTGGCGAAGAATGTGACTATCTCAAAGAACAACACTGCACCAGAGAGATGATTGCTCATTTCCTTAACGGTGATGTGGTGCGGCCATCCGGTACCTTCTATGGTAGCATCGATTAGCTCCTGGCAACAAAGCAAGATCCAGCGCTGAAGCCCCCAGTCGCCGCCGAAAGAGCAATCTCCGTCGAAGAAGCCCTAAGACATAGTCGTGTAGAAACTTTATGTCGTGTTTGGTATGTAACACCCCTGTGTAATAGTCACTGTGACACTCTGCTAAGTATGCCAAGTCATCTCAATTTGCAGTGCCTAGTCACTTTGGTTAAGAATTCAATTCAAAATCTATTCTGAAAATCAACTCAAATTCAAAAGTACAAAATAAATTTCCTCAAACACTATGGAAAAAATGTTCACTAAATAGCAAATAATCCAGAAGCATTTATAAAAATATGAACAATGATAATGGAATTAGTTAGATGATTCCAACCACATGAAACAGCACCAAAACAGAATTATTTAATTGAATTAAATTCATATCAAATCGAAAAGAAATCCAAATTTGCCCAAACCAATTTTTGGTGAAAGGTAAATTGCATTGTAATATTGGGGACAACTCTCATGTTTTGCAAAAGTGCACAAGTGGCCTAACTATTTCAAAACAGAAAAGAATAAAAGAAAATAGAAAACAGAAAACAGAAAAATAAAACGAGGCACTGTGCACCGGGCCTAAGTGCACAGTGCCCCGACCACAGCCCACCAGGCCCATTCCCTCCTCTCTCTCCTGTGTGTCGCCGTGCCCATGGTCGAGCGCCCGCGCGCCGGCGAGGCGCCGACACGCCGGCGCTCCACCGACGCTACAGGGCAGCGAAGGAGATAAGGACGAGACCATGCCTCCCCCTGGCCTCCCCTGTCACTCTCCCCCTCTCTCCCTCGCTCATTCGAGCTCTTCTCCCTCTCCAGATCCGTCGTCCGAGCGCCACCGTAGCCACTCGCCGTCGTTCCCGTGGCCACCAGCCTCGCCGCGCCTCGCCGTGATGCCGTAGGAGTTCCTCATTGACCGCCTCGCCGCCTGGTGCCTGCGGTTGGAGCCGGGGAGCACCCCAGGCAGCGCACGACGCCACCCCCTTCCGCTTCGGCTCCGGCGAAGTCCGTCGTCTCCGGTGAGCCCCTGCTGCTACTAAACCACCAAGGGCCTACGTGAGTGCCGCACGGTGAGCCACAACGCCTCCCCATCTTCTTTCTTCGCTCCGGCTAGTCAGTAGACGCCGCTCCGCGTGAGCCCGAGCCGTTGCCGCGGAGCTCGTCGCCGGTGAGCCCCCGGTGACCCAACGAGCTCGGGGCCGTGTCCAACACACTCACCGCATCGCGTAGAGCACGCCTAGGCCTCGCGCTCGAGCTATTGCACATCGTAGCTCCGTTTCCGTCGAAGGCCCGTACGCGTCGCCGGCGAAGTTTCCGGCCAAGTCCGGCCACGCAGCTGCCACAGTTCGACGCGGCTTGCTCTGCTCGTTCGAACGCACCCTCACACGCGTGAAATGGACGCCTGTAGACGAAATCCGAGGCGCGCCCGTGCCTCCGCCGCGTTTGGAGGTCGCCGGCGTTGAGCCGCCGGCCACCACCGACGTGGCGCTCGCGTGGCAATGCCTGGGCCACTGACTGGTGGGCCCAGAGGCCCCGGTTGACCAGTTGACCTGGTCAACTACGGTGATGTGGCATTCACTGTCGCTGACACGCGAGCCCCACCGCTTATTAGGTTAAATAAAACATTTTAATAAATAAAACTAATTAGATTAACTAATCACCCACTGACACCCGGGGCCCACATCCCCCTAATTAACTCTGATCAGTTTAATTCACTGTTAAAAGTAACAGAGGCTGACATGTGGGTCCCACTGGACCCACATGTCAGATTTGACCAAGTCAGCGCCTGTGTTGACCCCTGACATCATGATGACGCAATGCTGACGTAATAAACCCTTTTCTGTTAATAAAAATAATTCCAGAAAATCATATAAACTTTGAAAATTCATAACTTTTAAACCGTAGCTCAAATCGAAAAACTTAAAACATGAAAGTTGCTCGAAACGACGAGACGAATCTGATCGTGTCGTCTGTTTCGATGCCGGAACCCCCTACGTAGGTGAAACCGCAACTTCGAGGCCATATCCGGTAGATGAACAGTGCTTATACACCGGATAATAAATCCCGCGTTGATCCTAAAATAATTAAAAAGACTTAGGTGCATCTGTAGGCAACCCTGCACTGCATCTTAGCATAACATGCCTGAATTGCATCGTTTGCTGTGCATTTATTTGTTTCTTCCCCCTCTTCTCTCTCGATAGACCCCGACGTCGACGTAGCTCCCGAGACTGACGCAGCTCCGGAGGTCGACTACGCTCCAGACGATCAGTCCCTTGCCGCCGAGCTACCAGGCAAGCACCCCCCTTTTGAGCATTCTGATATCGCCCATTCTCTTCTCTCTTATGCTTGCATTAGAATCTGCTGCTGTTACTGTATCCTATATCTGCTGCATAGCCTGTTTACTTGTAACCTGCTGTTGATACTTACCTGTTACCCTAAACTGTTTAGAATAGGTTGGATATAGACCATCAGAGACCCCACTTATCCCGACTGCCCCGCTGGATGATCAGAAGACCCGAGCAATGGGAACGAAGACCAGGCCCCGACACCGCACGACACTTCCCCTTAATCGCTCGACTCTACTGGGTTACTATCAAGTGCCGGGGGTGATACCTCGCCAGCACTTCTGATGATAACCTTGTAGGTTAGTTAATCGGGCGTAGTCAGCGAGGGTGATTCCTCCTACACCACCCCCGATAACGACATTGTCGTGCAACTGCTCAAGTGTGGACCTCGAGGGTGATGCCTCTTTAGTTCACCTTGTTGTTTACATCAGGTGGGAGTCCAATGAGGGTGATGCCTCGGATTCCTTCTTGATATGATAGCCACACGGATGCCCTTACTTCACTGTTGACACTATTATTATGGATAAAGAAGGGTCGGCCCTGAGGGGTACCCGCGCAAGCTTAATTGCGAGATATGTGGAGTCGGGTGGACCTGGATGGTGCCCGAGAGTTGAACACGAGGCGTGGCCGGGCATTCCTCGCCCTTGCCGTAAGTCCTCGAGACGGGGCGATGGGGTCACATCTTTCGTGAGTCTCTGCTCGTTACCGCACTACCAACACACTAACGGTTTGGATATTTGATCCGAGGGGCCTCTGGCCTGATAGCACTAACCATCACGTGGGCATAGTATGGGCGTTCTGCGTCGTATACTTCAGCCGAAGCTTAATAGACGTCAGCGATTGAGCGGCGCGCGCTGGATTGGACTGGTTACACAACCGCGCTTGTATTAAGGGGTTGCTAGGTCTGCTTCCGGCCGCCCACGCAACGCGCAGGAGTTCCCGGGGCGAAGGCCCAAGACCCCTGGGGGCATAGGTTAGTCCGGCGTGCTGACCTCTCTGTTAAGTATTTGGTTGGGTTGCGGTGTATCGTTTGGCCGAGGCCGGGCATGACCCAGAAAAGTGTGTCCGGCCGGAGTTAATCGAGCGTGGTGGGTAAGTTGGTGCACCCCTGCAGGGAAGAAAACATCTATCGATAGCCTGTCCTATGGTGACGGACACTCGGAGTTGTATCCCGATCGGTACAACTAGAACTGGAGACTTGAGATGAAATGGATTGTATGGCTCTGGGATTGCTTTCTCGCAGGGAGTCGAGGAAGAATCTCTGGCCGAGGTTGATGATACTACTACTACTTTACATTATGTTATTCTGCACTCTTCTATTGCTGCAAGACCGCTGAAGATGATGAAGATGCTAGTCTTCGATAGGTCTAGGCTCTCCCCTTTATTCTGGCATTTCTGCAGCCCAGTCCACACATACAGCCTCCTTTGAAAATGTTGCATATGTAGCGTAGATCCTTGCTTGCTGAGTACTTCGGATGAGTACTCACGTTTGCTTTATTTTCTTTTTCTCCCCATATCCACTTGTCGCATCCAGAAGACGGAGCCCCTGAGTTAGCTGCCCCTGTCGACGACTACGGCTACTACTTCTACCCTCCGGGCGAGTACTACTACGAGGAGCCGACCGACGACCAGGAGTAGGATTCGGAGGGTCCTAGGCAGGAGGCCTACGCCTTTCGATCATAGTGTTTTATTTTGCCCCGCCTTCCTAAAGGCTTATCTCTATTTCTGTAATATATCTGTACCCAGATATCTGATGCTTTCGCTGACGCTTGTATGCCATCGAGCTATGTATTCGATCCCTCGAGGCCCTGGCTTGTAATATAATGCTTGTATGACTTTATTTATGTTTTAGAGTTGTGTTGTGATATCTTCAAGTGAGTCCTTAGGCTTGATCATGTGCATTTGCGTGTATGATTAGTGCACGATTAAGCCGGGGTCGTCACATGATATAACTTGTGTTTTTCTTAATGACGTTGTTCGATATAACTCATGTACTCTTTATGTCTTCATTGAATGACTATGAAAATTACTTCAATGAATTGTCTATGAAACCTACATGACATGTCTTCCTGCGGATTCTTCAGGAAATCGTCAGGCGAGAGCGAGAAAGCACAAAGGTAATTCGGTTTGTGTCATGCATGAATGTATATTGATGTGTTTGTGATGAATCATAAATGTGCAATGTACGCGTGTATATGTCAGGAATATCAATTAAGCGTATGTGTATGTGAATATTGTTCTTATGTGAGGCAATGCAGCTGGGGCTGAGAAAATATGTCATCACTGACGGGCCACACAGAGCATGTCGTCAGTGGTGACAATTTTTATGTCGCCTGTAACAGTTACCACTAATGGGCCTGTACAGGTAGCCCGTCAGTAGAGTATGTCATCACTGATGGCCCAGCTGCAAGAACCCATCATCGGCGACTATTACAGCTGACTTCACAACCCACCTTAGAAGAGTTGTCACTGACGGGTCCTCGTAGCATACTCGTCAATGCTATGTATTCTCCACTGACGGGCCAGCAGCCCGTCAGTGGTGACAGACTCACTATTGACAGATAACTACTGATGGGCGCTCCACCCGTCATCGGAGGGGTTTACTGGCTCGTCAGTGATTAGTTGTTCTGTAGTAGTGTTAGCTAGTAAATATTGGTGGGGGGTTGATGCGGATGTCAAAAAATATGAAAAATATTATACATGTACCTGTTCGTGTCCTTTTGTTGTCTGCATTTTTTTTTGAGAAAACACATGTATTGCGACCTGTGTTAAAAAACAAGCTGAGTGCCAATTGTTTTGCTTTTTTAGAGCCCTGAACTTTGTGGTTTTTACTGAGGAAACATAAATGTTTTTTGGCATGAAAATTTCCACGAACACAACAGACACTAACATGGACATGTAAAAAAAATTCAGGATTTTTTTCTTTTTGTTTTGGTTCACTGTTCACCCAGGAGCATATGTTCCGGGGAGCCAAAACGCGTTGTCAGGGGATTGGTGCATGTGTATGGTAAGTAGTGTTTGGACGGTGCCGAGGTCGCATTCCATGAGTACGTCAGGTCATCGTCTTGATGGTTCACACTCACCTACCTGTGCACTGATTGATGTGCATGCATGCGATGGCCGGTCCCCAGCTTTGCACGTGTGTGTTGGACAATGCATGTCTCGTCTTGTCCGACACCGTACTTTCTCGGCCCAATCTTAGATACTGTAGTAGTCAGATCAGTTCCAGCTCGGCAAAACTTATCTTCTATCCAGCATGGCTCACCACGGAAGCTAACGTATGGTGGACGGGGGGCTCGGTGGACTTTATCCTGTCCGCCCCACAGGGCTCGTGATTCTCAACTGTCAGTTCGCTGTCCCCCGATTTATTTCCGAGTAGTAGTAATAGGTTGTAGGGCACGTAGCGTACATGCGGCCGATTCAGGTGTTTTGACCCTTCTGACGAAGTTTAGCCGGATCTGACCTCATTTATTTATTTTTTCCAAATCTGACTTTTTTTATCGTCACCAGTCCTGGCGGTAGCCTAACACATCCTACCGCCAGACCCCCGGCGGTAGGGTAACGGCAGGCCGCTAACATGGAAAAGGCCCCTATCGCCGAGGACCCGGGCGGTAGGGTCACTAGTAGAAAACAGGGCTTTAGTCCCGGTTCCTAAGGGCCTTTAGTCTCGGTTCTGGAACCGGGACTATGCAATCGGGACAAAAGGCCCCCACTTTTAGTCCCGGTTGTGTTACGAACCTGGACTAAAGGAGCTCCACGTGGCCGCTGTGGGGCGCCCAGGCAGGAGGATCTTTAGTCCTAGTTGGTAACACCGACCAGGACTAAAGGAGCTCCACGTGGCCGCTGTGGGTGCCCAGATAGAGGAGGACCTCTAGCCCCGGTTGGTAACATCTACCGGGACTAGAAGGCAGTCACGCGTCAACATCTGCCAGGTGCTGTTTTTTTTTTTATGTTTTGAAAGGAGGGGTTTAGGGGTTTCATATTGTGTTTCTCCTTTTCTTTTTGTGTTTACCATTCAATTCTTTTACATTTAGGGTTTTTATTTTATGCTTTTCATTCAACTCGACGCTAGCTACTACATATAGCAATGAAGGAACCATTACACAACATCGTCATGATCAATATATAGAGAGAAGTGACCTCTCTTTCTCCGTGCTTGGTCGAACAACAAGTTTTCGTATATCTATTCGACGCTACTATATATAGTACACGTTCATGCATATATACAATATAACATCTCCTACTATCCCTAATATCTAATTACCAAAATCGCATTGGAAATCCCGATGGTATTCTCCGTCTGTAGGTATGACATGCTCAACAAAGAATCCCGCCAATTCCTCTTGAATTGCTCGTATGCGAGCAGTTGGTAGGAGTTCGTCCCGCTTCCGCCAGATCTAATTTAAAGAAGGGGGTCAATATATATATATATATATATATATATATATATATATATATATATATATATATATATATATATATATATATTATATATATATATATGAATGAAACTCAACACAATTGATGGTAATAAAATAAAAATGTGAATATTGTTTACGTACTTCAAGTTGTTCTGAAGATCTGCCCCGCTCGATGGTCGAGTGGCGAATGAACTCGCAAACGTAGTATCCACATAAATTATTCCCGGGTGCCTGCCACAAGCACTTTACGAGAATAGAGTTCAATCAAAATGATAATCAAGCATGATAATGGTATTGAAACTAGAATCAATGAGAGATGCGCGGAACTAGCTAGTAGTACTTACTTTGGGGTGTGAAAATCGCAGCTCCTTTTTCCATTCACCCCTAATCTGGTTGGTGAACTTTTTCCAAACCCTGCCCGGCAAAGAAAATGATTACTTGATATCAGGAAATGAACGAAAGTTGCCGATATGGTGCGATAATGATTGAACTTACTTCTGGAGCATTTGACTCATGTCTGCCCACTCCTTAGGCTCTTTACATCTTGAGTCCAAGAAAATTACTAGTCCCGCGTCAAGCTGAATGGCTAGCAGAATAAAGTGGAACCTGCGCACGCATAACTCATCAATTATACTTAACCTCGAGTAAGCGAAACAGAATGTGCACAAGACAGTAACACTCACTGAAAGTTGTAAGGAAATAGTATTTCCATTTTGTTTTGTTGTCCAAGTAACGCCTTTAGCAAGTTTTTCTCTGTATCATCGGGGTTTTTTTGTAACGTATATTCATTTACGGTATTTGGGTTAACACTAGTGCAGAATTAGGCTTTAGTGCCGGTTCGTAAGGGCCTTTAGTGTCGATTCAGGAACCGGCACTAAAGGGTGGGGACTAAAGCCCCCCCCTTTAGTCCCGGTTCAACACGGCCCGGGACCAAAGGCCCACCACGTGGCACGAGCTGGCGCCGGCGGCTGGGGGACCAACCGGGACTAAAAGTATTAGGGTTTATGAATTATGGTTTATTTTTCCTTTTCATTTTGTGTTTTTCATTTAATTCTTTTTCATTTCAAACATATTTTACGCTACTACATACTGTACATGTTATGCATATATATATAAATAGAATTTCTCGTAGAACCGATCATATATATATCATCGAAATTCTCGTCCGACCATGCACGTATATATATATATATATATATATATACAATTTGGTATATACAATTTCTCCTACAATTTACGGATCATTACATGCAGGCATTACAGCTTATAATGGTATTCTCCTTTGGGATGTATGACCTGGTCGACCAAAAATCCCGCTATTTCCTCTTGAATTGCTCGTCCGCGATCCGTTGGTAGGAGCTGGTCCTGCATCTCCGTCAGCTTTAAAGAATGAGATCAAGATGAATATATTAGTTGTGTGTATATGTATTAGATCATGATAAAAAAATTGTGGATAGTGTTCTGGCAAACGTACCCGAAGTTGTCTTTCAGATCTGCCCATTTCGGACGTCATCATACGAATGTTCTCGCAAACGTAGTATGCGCATAAATTATTCCCCGGCGCCTGGCTCAGGCACTTTACGAGAATAAAATTCAATCAAATAATAATTAATCAAGCATGATAATGGTATTGAAACTAGAATTAAAGAGATACACGGACGTAGCTAGCTAGTACTACTTAATTACCTTGGGTCGCACCCATTTCAGCTGTTGTTTCCATTCGCCTTTAACCTCTTTGATGAACTTTTGCCAAGCCCTGCCCGTCAGCAAAGAAAAGGAATAAAGGAGTTATTAATTAGTTGATATCAGGAAATGAACTAAAGAGGCCGACATAGTGCGATAATGATTGAAATTACCTGTCGACCATCCCCCTCACGATTGCGTATTTGGATGGTTCTTTATATAGTGAGTCTAGTACTTGAACTTTTCCCTCGTCAACTTCAATGATTAACAAGATCCAGTGGAAACTGCATGCGCACACGTTTGTATAATTAAGCGGGCATGTGCATAACTCATCAACTACACTTATTAACATCTAGTAAGCAAAAATAGAATTTGTAGTACAAGATATAGTAACACTCACCCGAAGTTGTAAGGAGGTAGTATTTCTGGTTGGGTATTTAGTCGCTTCAAAAACTCTAGCAAGCTTCTCTCTGTGTCTTTTCTATACGCATCAAGTAACCATGTCTTTTCATTAATGGTATTTGGGTCTATGAACCCAATGCCATAGCGTCCAGCTCTTTTCATTTCATACATCTTCATTCTGCATAATACCACAGAAAAGAATATAGTGAGGATAATTACAGGTAATGAACGAGCACAGCTAGCTAGAGACTTAAATTACAGAAAGAAATCACTTACGGACAATAGCAACTGACGATAGATTTGTCGAGTGCGTCTTGATTGAATAACTGAAACAACTCTTGAAACTCAACCCACAAATCTTTTGCATGAAAGTAATGCTCTTCCTTGACTTTCACCATGAGGGACTCTCGATCGGTCTTTACTGCTTCTGTCATGTACCACTTATGCAAATTGTAAATTCTCGTTGGTAGAAGCGGGATCTGCTCAGGCTTGACCAGAGGTTGGCCGCGGACATATTTCCATCTTAGTTCCTCCTCTTTAAACACGGGGAGTTCCTCGATGCCTAGGAGTTGTTCAACAGTGAGACCGGCCTCTTTAGCCTGCCTTCTATGATCGTCGGTTATTACCAGCTGATCGGCCGTACTCACACGTGTTTGTACAATGAGCGGGGGGATCGATTGCACTGCCTGTTCTCCCAGCTGGGGAACAGTTTTCCCGCTTTTTTTGCCAACTGCTTAGCTCGAGCTCGAGCTCGACTCCTTCTTTTTTTGTGCCTGATATAACTTCTTGATAGAGCGCTCATAGTTTGAGTCTGTATGCTTGACAGCCGGTTGAGCATTATCAATAAAGTGTTGTATGACATCCTCAGGTACTTTCTCCTTTGGCGGCGGGGGCGGTTTCGGTCCAAAATGGGCCTTCAATTGGGCAGGCACTTCGGCGTTGTTTTCCTCCTCAGTCAGGTGGTAAGGCAACTTCGGAAGAGGCTTGAGGCTTGGACCATATTTGTATTTCTTGCCTGTTGTACCGCTAGCCGTCGTAGCTGCGGTGCCTCTCTTCCGCTGTTGCTTAGGCGGCGGAGCCTGCTGAGGCGGCGGAGACGGCTGACGCGGTGCCGGACTTGGAGGAGGAGGAGTCGGCTGACGCGATGCCGGACTTGGAGGAGGAGGAGTCGGATGACGCGGTGCCGGACTTGGAGGAGGAGGAGTAGACTGACGCGGTGGCGGA
This sequence comes from Thinopyrum elongatum, assembly GCA_011799875.1. Classification (NCBI taxonomy): domain Eukaryota; kingdom Viridiplantae; phylum Streptophyta; class Magnoliopsida; order Poales; family Poaceae; genus Thinopyrum; species Thinopyrum elongatum. Next base: position 14,705,911 of record CM022303.1, read on the forward strand.
CTTGGAGGAGCAGGAGTCGGCTGACGCGATGGCGGACTTGTTGCAGCAGGAGTCAGTGGCCTTGGAAAGACGATGCAATCCTTTTTCCATAGAATGATACGATGTATGGCCTCTCCCAGTGTGTTCTCCTCGTCACCTCCAGGAATGTCAAGCTGTAGCTCGTAATATCCTGACATCACTTCATCAACCCCGACACGAGCATAGCCAGCTGTAATCGGATTGCAATGGAAGGTTGCTTCAGGGGGATTTTTAAAGCATAGCCATCCGCCACCTTCATGGATATGTTCTTCACTTTCAGGTGTAGCTCACACATAGTCCTATCTTTGATATCATCCACAGGGTATCTAGCCAGCAGTGCATCATCGGCCGGGGTGGATCGATCTGCTCCTGCTGCCGCTGAGACGCCCTTTCCTGGCTAAGTGAGTCGATCTGCTCCTGCTGCCGCCTGAAAGCGCATTCCAACTCCAAGTGCTTTGATTCTAGGCCTTCAAGGCGGAGTGCTTCCTCCTTCCTCTGCTCCTCCTCTAGCTTCCTCTTCTGCTCCTCCTGCTGCTTATTTCTCGCACGGCTTCTGTAATCGGCATTCCAATCCGCAAACCCCTCAAACCACGGAACAACGCCTTTGCCTCGTGTTCGTCCCGGGTGTTCAGGATTCTTCAGGGCGCGTGTAAGCTCGTCGTTCTCTCTATTGGACGTGAACACCCCCGTTCGAGCTTCTTCTATTGCAACAAGTAAATCGTCCTGAGCTTTTTTAAGACTTGCCAGCTCCATAATCAGCTCTGTCTCTGGGTCCAACTTCCCCCCATGCGCATAAAACCAAGTCCTGCACCTGGGGGGCCAGTCCAATGTAACTGGAGTGACCCCTGCAGCCATCATCTTTTGCTCACCGAGATCCCACATAGGCAGGGCCACCTGGTAGCCACCTGGCCCCAGAGTATGGTGCCACTTCTTTTTCGCAGCATTAATCTTGTTTTGTCTCGACCATTCCTGAGCTGTTTCTGATTCCTTGAACTTCACGAAAGCGTCCTAGTGATTTCTTGCCTTCTCCAGTGTTCCCTTGAATTCTGGAGTCTGCTTTCCTGCTCTGACGTATGCTTTCCATATATTTTTCTTGTGGGTGTTGAATGCTATCACCATCTTCTTAAGAGCACTCTTCCTGACTTTCGCCAGATCTGCATCTGTCAAATGATCTAGTAGGGTGAAATGTGACATGAGCGATTCCCAAAGCAGATCTTTTGCTCTTTCGTCGACAAAAGTAACTCCTGGATCACCCTTTGCTGGCTTTTTCCATTCTGGAACGGAGATCGGGGTTTGGTCGCTGACAATAACTCCGCATTGACGAGTGAACTTGGTCGCATTCTTCTTAGGTTCAAGCGGTTCACCATTTGATTTGATGGCATCGATGTTGTACTTTACGCCAGGCTGCAACCTTTTGGCCGGGCCTCGAATTGCCCTGTCGCTTGTAGAAGATTTGCTTGATCCGGAGGGCTAAAAGAAGAAAGATCGATTCGTTAATATATACAAATCAATTAATACATGTAATGATCACCGGATGGCTTATATAATAAAAATACCTCGCCGGTCTTTGTTATTTGAAGAACATTTCCTTCGTCATCATTGTTGTCGCCTTCATCTATTCGTTCAGATATTGCGAGCCGTCATCTGGGCTCGGGGAGCATATGATGTCGAATAGAGCCTCTTCTCCTTCTCTGCCGGTATTGTCCATAGCTTTTATTTAACTAATCCAGAAGAAAGATAAAACAATTTAGTGTTCAAATTAGAATGCATGCAATCAATAAGGAAAAACTGAATCATAGTAGATAATCCAGATAATTAATATGCATCATCGAATATAATCTCGAATGCATCGTCTCGAATATTATCGAATAATATAATCTCGAATATATCGTCTCGAATATTATCGAATATAATCTCGAATACATCTCAAGTATTATCACTAATACATCTCGAATATTATCATATATATAACATCACTAGCTAATACAGATCGAATATTATCGAAGAATCTAGTTCACTCGCGGTTCTTGAGGCGCGGGCGGTGGACACCCAAAGAGAAAGAACCATCACAGGATCATAGCTCGGGTGAGATCCCTGAAGAACCTGCCAGGTATTGGAGAACCTGACATCCAACGCATCCATGTAGCGACGTACGTGCTCGTCCTCCTCCCTGACACGGCGACGTACCACCTCCGGCGCTGCCGGCTGTCTCCGCACCGAAAGTGGCCCACGCGAACGCCACCAAAGAAGCTCCGGGTCGACGACGGGACCCGGGGCCGGGTTCCTCACCAAGCTGCGCGCGCCTGAAGGTAGCACCTCCCAGTGCCAGCCCGGCGGAGCCCAGTCCCGAACGTGGCGCCTCTGAAGCAGGACGTTGTTGCGAACGAGTCGACGACGAGGATACGGGCCGGGCATCGTTGACGTCGAGAACAAATTCTTATGAAAAAAAATTCCGAAACTTTTCCCACTTAGTCCTTCTAACAAATATATATGGGGTCAACTTTTTACTATGCAACTTTTTTATATGCAAATTCTACATATATCCATCATCCAATCTACTTTTATCCATCTAATTATAACTTATCCATAATCATTCTACATATATACATCATTCTAACATATATAACATTCATCTACACAAATATACATATAAATTTGTATATATTGTATAAAAAACTAAAATACATATATATACATACATTGTATAAAAAATAATTCTTGCATACATTGTAAATTCCACCGTTCATCTACAATACATATATATATATATATATATACACATACATTGTATAAAAAAAACTAGTGAAAAAAAACTAAAATATCTAAAACATCTAAATAGAACATGGATCTAAAACATTCATGCATATATACATTGTATAAAAAAACTAGTGAAAAAAAATCGCCGCGGAGGGGGGGCGCGACCTCACAGCGGGCGGTGGGTGAGGTCGAGGCCGGCGAGCGTGGGCGGCGCGTCGGGGGCGGCGACGGCTTCGGGGTAGGCGGCACGGCGAGGAGCTCAGGGAGGACGGCGCGGGCGGCGTCGGGGCTCGGGGAGGAGGGTGCGTTTGGCGTCGGGGATCAGGGAGGAGGCGCCGGCGTCGGGGAAGGCGACGAGCTCTGGCGTCGGGGGAGAGGCGAGACGGCGTCGGCGGAGAGGCGAGACGGCGGCGCGCGGCAGCCTGGCGGCGTCCTGGTTCGGTGTCGTCGAGAGAATGGAGATGACTTCTGAAATTTTGCAAACTGCCGCTTATATGCATCGACCTTTAGTCGCGGTTGGAGCCACCAACCGAGACTAAAGGTCGATTTCGCCAGTCCTAGCGGCGGGAAGCGCAGACCTTTAGTCGCGGTTGGAGCCACCAACCGCGACTAAAGGCCTGTTCCTGGCACAGCCGCGGTGCAGTGGATGTTTAGTCCCACCTCACCAAGCGAAGGGCGCCCGGACCTATTTATAAGCCCCGCCGCGGCTGCAACGTTGAGCTCCTCTCTAAAGCAGGCCTGTGGGCCTAACGAACCGGTGCTGCCCTGTGGGGCCTATTGGGCCGTGCGGGCCTGCATCCTGGCCCAACTACAGGTTGGGTTTCTAGTCGTATGCAGGCCGTGGCGGCCCAGTAGGCAGGCATTTTTTTTATTTTCTAGTTTTTTTTACTTTATTTATTTTCTTTTGTTTCTATTTATAGCCAAATATTTGGAGTTTCTGAGTGAATCTTTTTGGTTTAGGTTACAAAAATTATAAACTTTCTGTTAGTGACAGTAGTTTCAAATTTGAATAGTTTAAATTTGAATTATTTGGAATTTGTGTGAATCACTAGTTTGTGAATAACTTTACTTAAAAAATAGTTTTTCAGTGATTCTTTTTGCTGCTATTTAATATTAGTGTGTTTTGTCATTATATTAAATTTGGTAACTCTTAGGTTATTTAAAAAAATGAAATGCCTTTGTAACAGATGAGTTTTCGTCCGCATAGTTGCTACCATCGTCTTTCAGCTTGTTTTTCTCTAGGAACGCGTTGAAGTTGAGGGTAACATTAGCGTTGGCCATTTGATCTACAAGATAGATATGTAACATTTAGACTAAGTTCATGACAATTAAGTTCATCTAATCAAATTATGTAATGAACTCCCACTCAGATAGACATCCCTCTCGTCATCTAAGTGATTACATGATCCGAATCGACTAGGCCGTGTCCGATCATCACGTGAGACGGACTAGTCATCAACGGTGAACATCCCCATGTTGATCGTATCTTCTATACGACTCATGCTCGACCTTTCGGTCTCTTGTGTTCCGAGGCCATGTCTGTACATGCTAGGCTCGTCAAGTCAACCTAAGTGTATTGCTGTGTAAATCTGGCTTACACCCGTTGTATTCGAACGTTAGAATCTATCAAACCCGATCAACACGTAGTGCTTCGAAACAACGAACCTTCGCAACGGTGCACAGTTAGGGGGAACACTTTCTTGAAATTTTAGTAAGGGATCATCTTATATATGCTACCGTCGTTCTAAGCAAATAAGATGCAAAAACATGATAAACATCTCATGCAATCAAAATAGTGACATGATATGGCCATTATCACTTTGCTCCTTTTGATCTCCATCTTCGGGGCTCCATGATCATCATCGTCACCGGCATGACACCATGATCTCCATCATCATGATCTCCATCATCGTGTCTTCATGAAGTTGTCTCGCCAACTATTACTTCTACTACTACGGCTAACGGTTAGCAATAAAGTAAAGTAATTACATGGCGAATTTCAATGACACGCAGGTCATATAATAAATTAAGACAACTCATATGGCTCCTGCCGGTTGTCATACTCATCGACATGCAAGTCGTGATTCCTATTACAAGAACATGATCATCTCATACATCACATATATCATTCATCACATCCTTTGGCCATATCACATCACAAAGCACTTGCTGCAAAAACAAGTTAGACGTCCTCTAATTGTTGTTGCAAGTTTTTACGTGGCTGCTATAGGTTTCTAGCAAGAACGTTTCTTACCTACGCCAAAACCACAACGTGATATGCCAATTTCTATTTACCCTTCATAAGGACCCTGTTCATCGAATCCGATCCGACTAAAGTGGGAGAGACAGACACCCGCTAGCCACCTTATGCAACTAGTGCATGTCAGTCGGTGGAACCTGTCTCACGTAAGCGTACGTGTAAGGTCGGTCCGGGCCGCTTCATCCCACAGTGCCGCCGAATCAAGATAAGACTAGTAACGGCAAGAAGATTGACAAATCGACGCCCACAACTACTTTGTGTTCTACTCGTGCAAGATACTACGCATAGACCTAGCTCTGATACCACTGTTGGGGAACGTAGCAGAATTTTAAAATTTTCTACGCATCACCAAGATCAATCTATGGAGTCATCTAGCAACGAGTGAGAGGGGAGTGTATCTACATACCCTTGTAGATCGCGAGCGGAAGCGTTCAAGAGAACGGGGTTGATGGAGTCGTACTCGTCGTCATCCAAATCACCGATGACCGAGCGCCGAACGGACGGCACCTCCGCGTTCAACACACGTACGGAGCAGAGACGTCTCCTCCTTCTTGATCCAGCAAGGGGGGAGGAGAGGTTGATGGAGATCCAGCAGCACGACGGTGTGGTGGTGGAAGCAGCGGGATTTCAGCAGGGCTTCGCCAAGCGCTACTGGAGGAGGAAGAGGTGTCACGGGAGGGAGAGGGAGGCGCCAGGGGCTGTGCTCTTTCTCCCATGCACCTCCCCACTATATATAGGGGTGGAGGGGGCTGGTTTCTTGCCCTCCAAGTCCATTGGGGCGTTGGCAAAGGTGGAAGGAAAGAAATCCCATCCTTTCCCTTCCCCACCGATTGTTAGCCCCCTTTTTTAGGGATCTTGATCTTATCCCTTCGGGATATGATCTTATTCCTTCTAAGGGGGAATCTTGGTGCACCTTGACTAGGGGTGTGGGGCCTTGCCCCCACTACCCACGTTCATGTGGGTCCCCCCATGCAGGTGGGCCCCACTCCGGAACCTTCTAGAACCTTCTCGGTACAATACCGAAAAATCCCGAACATTTTCCGGTGGCCAAAATAGGACTTCCCATATATAAATCTTTACCTCCGGACCATTCCGGAACTCCTCGTGACGTCCAGGATCTCATCCGAGACTCCGAACAACCTTCGGGTTACCGCATACTAATATCTCTATAACCCTAGCGTCACCGAACCTTAAGTGTGTAGACCCTACGGGTTCGGGAGACACGCAGACATGACCGAGACGACTCTCCGGTCAATAACCAACAGCGGGATCTGGATACCCATGTTGGCTCCCACATGCTCCTCGATGATCTCATCGGATGAACCACGATGTCGAGGATTCAATCAATCCCGTACGCAATTCCCTTTGTCTATCGGTACGATACTTGCCCGAGATTCGATCGTCGGTATCTCAATACCTTGTTCAATCTCGTTACCGGCAAATCTCTTTACTCGTTTCCGTAACACATCATCCCGTGAACAACTCCTTGATCACATTGAGCTCATTATGATGATGTCCTACCGAGTGGGCCCAGAGGTACCTCTCCGTTACATGGAGTGACAAATCCCAGTCTCGATTCGTGCCAACCCAACAGATACTTTCGGAGATACCCGTAGTGCACCTTTATAGCCACCCAGTTACGTTGTGACGTTTGGTGCACCCAAAGCACTCCTACGGTATCCGGGAGTTGCACAATCTCATGGTCTAAGGAAAAGTTACTTGACATTGGAAAAGCTTTAGCAAACGAACTACACGATCTAGTGCTAGGCTTAGGATTGGGTCTTGTCCATCACATCATTCTCCTAATGATGTGATCCCGTTATCAATGACATCCAATGTCCATGGTCAGGAAACCGTAACCATCTATTGATCAACGAGCTAGTCAACTAGAGGCTTACTAGGGACATGTTGTGGTCTATGTATTCACACATGTATTACGATTTCCGGATAACACAATTATAGCATGAATAACAGACAATTATCATGAACAAGGAAATATAATAATAACCATTTTATTATTGCCTCTAGGGCATATTTCCAACAGCTATGTGGGTGAAATGATGATACCATGCCAACTTTCAACCTTTTCATAATTCATTTGTAGTGCTTTTCAATTTCAGGGTCATTTAGCTCAAAAAATCAGTAAATGCATGAAATAATTTGTTTGGACATAATATTTCTTCGCGTTTCAAATGCCAAAACACATAAGTACCCTAACTATTACAAAGATTCCCTCCGGTTTGTCCGAAGTGGGACTTTCCAGATATATAAGTCCGGAAACTCACTAGAGAAGAAAGTGATGACAGTGAAGCCGGTCACATCCCAGAGTGGGATCTTTGGGTATAAAACTTTTTCTTCGCGTGTGTCCCTTTGCGCCGTAACCATGGACAATCTTCATCGTTTAACTGGATGCTCGGGTCAATATTCACTGTGAAGGGAGCAATTTCATGAAACTTTTCATAATCTTCTGACATGTCTGTCTTGTCCTGCACTCCCACGATGTTTCTTTTCCCTGAAAGAACTATGTGGCGCTTTGGCTCATCGTATGATGTATTCGCTTCCTTATCTTTTCTTTTTCTAGGCTTGGTTGACATGTCCTTCACATAGAAAACCTGCACCACATCATTGGCTAGGACGAATGGTTCGTCTGCATACCCAAGATTGTTGAGATCCACTGTTGTCATTCCGTACTGCGGGTCTTCCTTTACCCCGCCTCCTGTCAGATTGACCCATTTGCACTAAAACAAAGGGACCTTCAAACCACGTCCATAGTCAAGTTCCCATATCTCCTCTATGTAACCACAATATGTGTCCTTTGGCCTAATGGTGTTTGCTGCATCAAAGCGGACACCACTGTTTTGGTTGGTGCTCTTTTTATCTTGGGCGATCGTGTAAAATGTATTCCCATTTATCTCGTACCCTTTGAAAGTCAATATAGTCAAAGATGCTAACTTGGACAGCAAGTACAGCTCATCTGCAACAGTGTCGTCATGCATGAGACGTGTCTACAACCAACCGGTGAAAGTCCCCGTTTGTTCATGTGTAATCCAGTCGTCAGACTGCTCCGGGTGTTTGAAGCGTAGAATATTCTTGTGTTCCTCGATATATGGAGCCACCAAGGTGGAACTTTGTAGAACTGTGTAGTGTGCTTGCGCCCAAGAATGCCCGTCCTGGCATATTACTGAATTCTTTCCTAGCGTGCCTTTCCCACCCAGTCTGCCCTCATGCCTCGATTCAGGAACACCAATCGGCTTAAGGTCAGGAATAAAGTTAACACAAAACTCAATGACCTCCTCTGTTTCATGGCCCTTGGAGATGCTTCCTTATGGCCTAGCACAGTTATGGACATATTTCTTTAAGACTCCCATGAATCTCTCAAAGGGAAACATATTGTGTAGAAATACAGGACCGAGAATGGCAATCTCTTCGACTAGGTGAACTAGGACGTGCGTCATGATATTGAAGAAGGATGGTGGGAGCACCAACTCGAAACTGACAAGACATTGCACTAGATCATTCTCTGACCTTGGTATGATTTCTTGATCGATTACCTTCTGAGAGATTGCATTGAGGAATGCACATAGCTTCACAATGGCTAATCGAACGTTTTCCGGTAGAAGCCCCCTCAATGCAATCGGAAGCAGTTGCGTCATAATCACGTGGCAGTCATGAGACTTTAGGTTCTGGAACTTTTTCTCTGCCATATTAATTATTCTCTTTACATTCGACGAGAAGCCAGACGGGACCTTCATACTGAGCAGGCATTCAAAGAAGATTTCCTTCTCTTCTTTGGTAAGAGCGTAGCTGGCATGACCCTGATACTGCTTTGGATCCATGCCGTCTTTTCCGTGCATACGTTGCTGGTCCTCCCGTGCCTCCGGTGTATCTTTTGTCTTCCCATACACGCCCAAGAAGCCTAGCAGGTTCACGCAAAGATTCTTCGTCACGTGCATCATGTCGATATCAGAGCGGGCCTCTAGGTATTTCCAATAGGGTAGGTCCCAAAATATAGATTTCTTCTTCCACATGGGTGCGCGTCCGTCAGCGTCATTCGGAACAGATTGTCCGCCAGGACCCTTTCCAAAGATTACTTTTACATTCTTGACCATATCAAGTATATCATCACCAGTACGGTGGCGAGGCTTCTTCCGGTGATCTGCCTCACCTTTGAAATGCTTGCCTTTCTTTCTTAAGGCATGCCTGCTCAGAAGAAATCGACGATGTCCCACGTACACATTCTTCTTACATTTATCCAAATATATACTGTCGGTATCATCTAAACAGTGCATGCATGCGTGGTATCCCTAGTTTGTCTGTCCTGAAAGGTTACTGAGAGCAGGCCAATCATTGATGGTTACAAACAGCAACGCTCGCAGGTCAAATTCCTGCTGATTGTGCTCATCCCACGCACGTACACCTTCTATACTCCACAGCTCTAAAAGTTCTTCAACTAATGGCCTTAGGTACACATCAATGTCGTTGCCGGGTTGTTTGGGGCCTTGGATGAGCACTGGCATCATAATGAACTTCCGCTTCATGCACAACCAAGGAGGAAGGTTATAGATACATAGAGTCACAGGCCATGTGCTATGATTGCTGCTCTGCTCCCCAAAAGTATTAATGCCATATGCACTTAAACCAAACCGTATGTTCCTTGCGTCATCTGCAAAGTCCTTCCACTTTCTCTCGATTTTTCTCCACTGCGATCCGTTAGCGGGTACTCTCAACTTCCCGTCTTTCTTACGGTCTTCTTTGTGCCATCGCATCAACATGACATGCTCTTTGTTTTGGAACAAACATTTCAACCATGGTATTATAGGAGCATACCACATCACCTTGCCAGGAATCTTCTTCCTGGGGCGCTCGCCCTCAACATCACCAGGGTCATCGTGGCTGATCTTATAGCGCAATGCACCGCATACCGGGCATGCATTCAAATCGTCGTACTCACCGCGGTAGAGGATGCAGTCATTAGGGCATGCAAGTATCTTCTACACCTCTAATCCTAGAGGGCAGATAGCCTTCTTTGCTTCGTACGTACTCTCGGGCAATTCGTTGTCCTTTGGAAGCTTCTTCTTTAACATTATCAGTAACTTTTCAAATCTCTTGTCAGATACACCATTCTCTGCCTTCCATTGCAGCAATTTCAGTGTGGTACCCAGCTTTTTCTTGTCATCTTCGCAATTTGGGTACAACAATTTCTTGTGATCCTCTAACATGCACTGCAACTTCAGCTTCTCCTTTTCACTTGCGTAGTTTCTCTTTGCATCGGTAATGGCCCGACCAAGATCATCAGCGGGCTCATCTGATGCCTCTTCTTCAGCTTCTTCCCCCATTGCCGGCTCAGCTTCTTCCCCCATTGTTGTACCATCGTATTCAGGGAACCCATGGCTAGGATAGCTGTCGTCATCCTCTTCTTCTTCATTCTCTTCCATTAGGACCCCTCTTTCTCCGTGCTTGGTCCAACAGTTATAGCCGGACATGAAACCGGACTCAAACAGGTGGACGTGAATGGTTCTTGAGTTAGAGTAATTTCGATCATTCTTATAGCCAGCACATGGACAATACATAAAACCATCCGCCCGCTTGTTTGCCTCAGCCGCAACCAGAAAAGTACGCACGCCATTAATGAACTGGAGAGAGCATCGGTCATCGTACATCCATTGCCGGCTCATCTTCATTACACAACACCGAAAAGACCAAATTAATACAAGTTCATACATAAAGTTCATACACACTTGTTCTCATAAAACAACATACAAACTCTCTAGCTAAAGCATTTAAATGCAACAACAAATGCGATCAAGATCGCAACTAAGGTAACAATTGATCCAACAGCATAGTGATACCAAGCCTCACTATCAATGGCATATTTTTTAAATTTTCTAATCTTCAAGCGCATTGCATCCATCTTGATCTTGTGATCATCGACGACATCGGCAACATACAACTCCAGTTTCATCTTCTCTTCTTCAATTCTTTTCAATTTTTCTTTCAAATACTCGTTTTCTTTCAACTAAATTTAACTTCTCGACAAGAGGGTCGGTTGCAATTTCCGGTTCACATACCTCCTAGATAAAAATATCTATGTCAACTTGATGGGCATATTTGTCATAAACACGAAATGCAACAAATAGTTATAAAAGAGAATATACCACATCCGAATCATAAACCGGACAAGGGCCCACGGGGACAGATATCGAAACCATGCCACTATGTATAACAAACAACGTACGGGTAAGAAAATTATACAAGTAACTATCTAAATCACACAAACATGATTTTCTTTTTATAAAAAGGATAAGAACAAGAGGCTCACCAAGGTGGTGCCGGCGATGGGACGGTGCGGGCGATCGACGGTGGTTAGGACGGGGACGGGAAGGCACTAAGTAAACCACACCTACACATTCAAACTAAGAAGTTAATTTGAGCTCAAATTGCATATAAATCAAATAAACTACCACATATAAATACTCCCAAACTAAAACCCACAAATCACTATACTTATAGAGCATTGCAAGAGCTAATCTAGCAATGAGAGATGAAAGGACAAAGTTGCTAACCTTTGTGAACACTTGGATGGATGGGGTGCCTCCAAATCTTGACAAATTTTGGCAAAAATGGAGGATGAGCTCAAGGAAGAGGCGAAGAACAGAGAGGAGAGGAAAGGGGAAGAACAGAGAGCTCGGGCTGGACGAAGGGTTTATATAGGAGCATCTTTAGTCCCGGTTCGTGACACAAACCGGGACTAAAGGTGAGCCTCTAGTACCGGTTCATGACACGAACCAGGACTAAAGGTGATCGTGGGGCCCCAGCCTGACACCAGCCTGCCACCACCCCTTTAGTCGCGGTTCGTGTCACGAACCGGTACTAGAGGTTCAACACGAACCGGGACTAATGATGCCCGCCCCCCTAGCCATTGGAACCGGGACTAATGGTCACATTAGTACTGGTCCGTTTCCAAACCGGGACTAAAGGGGCTCACGTAAAGTCCTTTTTCTACTAGTGTAATGAACCCAATGTCATAGATTCGTCCTCCGCATTCGAGGATCTTCAATCTGCATAATATAGTGTGAGGATAATTATACATGCAATGAATAAGCTGAGCTAGAGACTTAATTACAGAAAAAATACTTACAGACAATAGCAACTGACGATAGTTTTGTCGAGGGCGTCTTGATTGCATAACTGAAATAATTCTTTAAATTCAATGTACAACGCCTCGACTCCATTGAAGTAGTGCTCATCTTTAATTCCCACATAGATACTGTCGGTCCCTTCCTTGCAGGCTTTCAAGTACCAGTCATGCAATCTTTGCATCATCGTTGATAGATGCGGGAGCTGCTCAGGTCTGATGAGAGGCTTCCCGTGCTCATCTCTAAAGGCTACCTCAGCCATTTTGAACTGTACCTCATCGCCTAAGTAATCACCAAGAGTGTAACCAGCATGAGCGGCCGCTACCCCCGGATCATTAGCGATATCGGGAAACACCTTGAGCGGGGGGCACGATTGTTTTTCCTATTCGCAGAGCCGGGGAATTGTTTTCCCACTTCTTGCAGCACTGCTACTTCTGCTACTTCCCGACCTTTTAACTTCATCAAATGTCTTTAGAATACAGCGGTCATAGTGTGATAGCGGCGGAGGCGGTGGTGTTCGCTTAAGGGCATCCAGACAGCGCTTCGCTTTTACCGAATCTATTTTCTCCTTTGGATCTGGACGTTTCGGTGCAAGCTAGCGTTTCACATCGGCAGCCACGATCTCGTTATTTTCCTCCTCAGTCATGTCGTATGGTAACTTGGCAGGAGCCTTCTTGATGCTTAGACCTGCTCTGGATTTCTTCGTTGTTGTACTGCTAGCCGCCGGAGCGGCGGTGGGTCTCTTCCGCCATTGCTGAGGAGGCAGAGTCAGTTGACGCAGCGGAGGAGGCAGAGTCAGCTGACGCTGCGGAGGAGGCGGAGTCCGCTGAGGCGACGGAGATAGCTGAGGCGGCGGAGGATTCTGCTAAGGGGCCTCCTCCGGCGGAGTCCGCTGACGCGGCGGAGACAGCTGAGGCGGCGGAGTGTGCTGATGCGGCAGAGACGACTGAGGCAGCGGAGATAGAGCTGGACTGTGAGGAGCCTGCCGAGGGGCCTCCTCCGGCTGAGTCTGCTGACGCAGCGTCCATTGTGGAAGCACGATGTATTCCTTTCTCCATAGAATGGTAGTCCTTACGGCATCTACTAGATGAGTCTCCCCTTCACCTATAGGGTACTCAAGCTCCAGCCCCTCGAATCCGTTGGCAACTTCATCCACCCCGACAATAGCAAATCCATCTGGAATCGGATTGCAATGGAAAGTTCCATCAGGTCTAGGAGGTAAGACATAGCCGACCGCCACCTTCAAGGTTAGGTTCATGCATTTCGCCATTAGCTCACAATGTTCCCTCTCCGTGATATCATCCATGGGGTAGCGAGGAGCCGTGATATCAGGCCGAACGAGCTTCGTGGAAGCCACGCTGCTTTTCCGCTGAGATGGTGGGGTAGCTTTGTGGGCAGTATCGAATGAAGGATCTTCGTGCTGCTGAGATGGTGGGCTGGTAGCTCGCTGACTGGTAAGTGCCTCTAGTTTCTTCTCCTGCAACGCTAATCTTTCTTCTACCTTTTGCATCTAGTCTGCTTCCTCTTTCTTCTTTCTCCCTCGGCTTCTATAACCAGTGCTGTTGGAAAACCCATGCACCCACGGAACGGAGCCTGATGCGCCTCGTGTTCGTCCAGGGTGTTCAGGATTCCCGAGGGCGCTGACAGCTCGTCCTTCTCTCTGTCGAGATGGAACCTCCCTTCCTGCAGGTCCTTGATTGCTTCCTGAATCTTTGAGACGAGTGTTTCAAGTTGTTCTTTCGTGTAAACACACTTCCCTGTTTCTGGGTCCAAAGTTCCCCCATGCCCGAAGAACCAAGTCCTTGCCTGTTCGGGCCAGTTCACTGTCTCTGGTTGGATCCCTTTAGCAAGCAGGTCGTTCTCAGCTTTGTCCCACGTAGGCCGGGCAACCTTGTAGCCACCTGACCCCGTAACATGGTGATACCGCTTCTTTGCAGCATTTAGCTTATTTGTCTGTGACCTATTCTTAGCTCTCTCCGATTTCTTGTACGCCACAAATGCGGGCGAGTGATCTTTTATCTTCGCATATTGACCGGTGAATTCTGGAGTCTTGTCTTTCTCGACAAACTGTTCGTTCAATCTTTTCTTCCAGTTCTTGAATTGTTCTGCCATCTTCTTAAGAGCCCATTTTTTGACTTTTCGCTGTATAACTGGGTTATTTGGATCCTCCTCTGGCGGTAGGCTAAAATTTATCATGAGCGAGTTCCAAAGCTCATCTTTGCATCTATAGTCGACGTAAGAAACTCCATCGCCCTTCTTCTTATTCCATTCTTGGATGCTGATCGGGATGCTGTCCCTAACAACAACTCCGCACTGATGTATAAATCGGTCTTGGGTCCGCTTGGGAATAGTCGGTTTGCCATCTGGATCGACTTCTTCGATCGTGAACCTTTCATTCTCGCCCAACCTTTTCTTCGGGCCTCGTCTCCTTATAGAAGTTTGGCTCGATCCGGAGGGCTAAAAGAAGAAAGAAGCGTTAATATATGTACATGCAAAACAATTAATGCATCTAGTCAGCAAAGGCTTAATTAATATATATACCTCGCCGGACTTTGCAACAGTTAAGGCTCCAACACTGGCAGGGCCGTCATCTTCTCTGCCCTCACCATCGGAGTCGTTGAGAAACTGTGAGGTGATGATATCATCATCTTCGTCGTGGATTATTTCCTCCAACGCTTCTTCTTGTTCTAAGTCTCTGTCATGTTCCATAGTTTCTGCAAATATTACAACATGGCAATATACAACCATGAGAGATGGATTAGTGGCAAACATAGAACTAATCACAACAAGGAATAGTATGCATATGAGCAATGGATTAGTGGATTATCGGGGTTATGTTTTAACGACCCCCCCTCATGTCGAAGTCAATGAACAACATGAAAATTTGTAAGTGATTGCTAAACTTTTATGCTACATTTATATGATGATCAATTATCCAATATAACTATGTTCGCGATATGAGGCATTGGACATTATCTAGAATCATATCTGATGAGTCGTCCTATCTTTCGGGAGAGGATACTTTGCGGACCGCCTCTCTCATGCCTGTCTGATGTGCAAATCAGGTTTTCATATGCCTCAAAATCAAAGTTATCAGGGTTATGTTTTAACGACCCCCCCCCCCTCATGTCGAAGTTACGACGATATTTGTACAAGATGAATACAAGATTTATACACAAGATGAATACAAGATTTATACACAAGATGAATACAAAATGAATACAAGATTTATACACAAGATGAATACACAACTCAACAAATGAACCAACCATCATCCTATGAACAAAACTCAGCATACAACAAATGGACACCTTTTGTCGAACAGCGGAGGGACGATCAGGGACCAACTCCACGGAGATGCAACACCACAACTTGTAATTCCACAGAGATGTAACACATGGCAAAACATGATTACTGAACTAATTCAAATGACCCCTAGATCAATGGCAATCATCATGATCAAGTTGACAAGTATTAGCAGATTTGCAGACTTAGTGATATTTGTGTAGAGTGGCAGAAAACAGATTCATGATGCAACCTTTGAGGCAAGTAAATATATGCTACAGCAGTTTTTCATGGCAACAAAGAGCATGGCAAGCATGTACTAATTACCCTCAACAAAACACCCTTACTGATCATGATCCAAGGATGCATAGATTTGTTGCAAACCTCAAGGCAAAATGCAAAGTATTAATACTGGCAGTTTCAGACTTGGAGAAAAATAGCATGGCATATATGGCAGAAATGAATAGATAGCAAGTTTACAAGCTTGTAGCATTCACTACAGGTCCTAACATGGCATGAACTAAAATCTACTAGCAAGATGACATCAAAATGCTCCTACTTCATGTTCAAAGATTGCCCAAAATATGCTTGCATTAAAACATACAAAAAAGACAAAATGAACTCTAATGCAAAAATTTTGCTCTTCAATTTGTTTATATGCTCACTAATTGCAATCTATATATATCCATACACATTGCACACACATTGCAATCTATATATATCCATACATATGCATTCATCCACTAATTGCAATATGAATCTATCCATACACATTGAGAAAAAAACCAAGTCCAACATATCCATACAATTTATTCATCCATACAAATTTAAAAAATTAACTACAACATATCCATACAATCTATCCATACATTCATCAACGCACCTCTATTACTACCTCATATCCATACTAAACTGCCAAATAATGCATCAAAACTAAAAGGATCTGACAAAAAATATTTGGAGGGATCGATCAATACATCCATCCATGAATCCATCCATCCATCCATTTGGGGAAGAGGGGGAGGAGGAGGAAAGGGTGCTCACCGTGGGGCGGCGACGAGGAGGAGGGCTCGATCGGGGGCGGCGACGAGGAGCGGGCTCGGGGAGGACGGCGAGGAGGTCCGGCGACGGTCAGCGGGCTCGGGGACGGCTCGGGGCAGGGCGTCGCGGCAGCCTGGCGGCGGCGTGCGGTGGTTCGGCATCGGGGCAGAGGAGCGAGAGAGAAAGAAGATTAGGGAGGAAGAAGGCAGCGCACGGTTTATATAGCCCGAGCTTTAGTCCCGGTTGGTGGCTCCAACCGGGACTAAAGGCCCCCCTTTAGTCCCGGTCCGATCCACCAACCGGGACTAAAGGTGAATTTCACCAGCCCAAAGGGCGCGAAACCCAACCCTTTAGTCCCGGTTGGTGGCTCGGACCGGGACTAAAGGGGGGGATTTAGTCCCGGTTGGAGCCACCAACCGGGACTAAAGGGTTGGTCCTGGTACAGCCCAGGGGGCCCAACCCTTTAGTCCCGGTTGGTGGCTCGGACCGGGACTAAAGGGGGGCCTTTAGTCCCGGTTGGAGCCACCAACCGGGACTAAAGGGTGGCACAGCCGTGGGGTGGTGAAAGTTTAGTCCCACCTCGCCAAGCAAGAGGAGATCACACCGGTTTATATACGCGGCTGCGATCTCTCTCCCAAGCTCCTCTCTAAAGCAAGCAGTTAATTGCCTAACCACTGCGCTGTTGGGCCTACTAGCCCCGCGGGCCTGCATCCTGGCCCATATATGTTATGTTTTTTATTTTTTATGTTATGGCAATTTTAATTTTTTGCATATGTTATGTTTTTTTTAATGTTTTTTTTGCATATGTTATGTCAATTTTATTTTTTATGTTATTTTTTGCATATGTTAAGTCAATTTTATAGAGAGGAGCGGGCTTCAGGTAAAGTCGGAGGTATGTACCTCATTTTTATATAATTTTAAGTTAATATTATTTTGATCATAACTAGAGTTTTATAAAAGCTTTTTAGTTGATTCTTTTTGCTATTGAAGAATATTATAGTTTTGTTTTAGTTGATCATAACTAGAATTTTATATAACTTTATTCTTTGACACATCAGGTGGTGGTTTGTCAATATGTTTTTGAAAATATTGAGCAACCAACCGGTGCTCAGAAGACATTCATATTTTGTTTGGACATAATTGCATTGATTAACTCCTCTGTATAATTAAAATACTAAAAGGATATGAATAATTGAAATTTCATAACATAATAAATAATTATTCTATAATCATGTTTCAAATGCATGTCGCCCACCTTTCCCTCCTTTTTCTCTCTCACCTGTGCGTGTCGCCGCGCTCGTGGCTACGCGCGCGCGCGTCGGCTGAATGGCGACACGGCGACTCACACCGATGCGGAGAGGATAAGGGCAACCCCGCCCTGGACACTCCCCACCGTCCTCCTTCACTTCTCCCTCTCTCCCTCGCGCGCACTCGCCCTCTCCTCCTCTGTCCCGAGCGCCGCTGCCGCCGCTCGTCTTGCTCCGTCGCGACCAGCGCCGTCCCCGCCTAACTCCGACGTGTCAGCCATCTCCGCCGAGCTCGGCGCCGCCACATGGATCTCGGGGAGCCCTACCTCGTCGGGATCGAGCCGCACTTCTCCCTTCGGACACCGGCGATCCCCTCCATCTCCGGCGACCTCTGCTGCTCCAAATCTCTCACGGGATTTTCGTAGCCGCTCGGTGAGCTCCTCCCTCCCTCCATTCTTCTCCTCGCACCGCGTGATTCACCCTAGCTAGCTCACCGCCTCGCCGTGCTCTGTCCGCCGCGGGACCTCGCCGTCCGGCCATCTCCAGTCACCCCCGAGCCAGTGCGTTAGCTCTAGTCGAGCGCTGCATCGCCCTCAGTCGAACCCGACTAGTAACACACACGAAAATGCCTCGTAGCCGCGCGCCCGAGCTCGGCCGGAATGTCACGGCCACAGACCTCGACGCCGGTGACGAATCCGACCGTTCCACGGGCAACCACCACCACCGTCGGATGCGCGCGGTTCCACTCGTTCGAACGCCGCAAGAACCGCCCGAAACAGGCCACCGAGCGCGAAATCCAAGCTCACCTGAGTTTTCCGCCGTGTCCCGCGCTCGCCGGAGCATTTCCGGCGCAGGCGTCCGACGTGGTCGGGCGTGGGGCCCGCCCAGAGACGCTGACAGTGGGCCCCCGACGCCGTTTGACCGCGTTGACTCCGGTCAGCGCGCGCACACTGTTCACCTCTATCACTGACGAGTGGGCCCGAGCGACTAATTACTATTAATAGATAATTAGATTAAGTCTGCTAATTAGTTACAGACACTGACAGGCTGGGCCCACTGCAAGATTAGGTTAATTAGCTAAACTAACCCACTGTTAGTCTAGACAGAGACTGATCACTGGGTCCCACTGGACCCAGTTGACTAGTCAAACCCCCAGCTGGCTGCTGACGCCGTAGTGACATCATGCTGATGTCATAATTCAATTTTAGTAATTCTGCTAATTTAAATATTTCAGAAAAATGCTAAAAACTTCGATAAATCGTAGAAAATAACCGTAGCTCAGATCGAAAAACTTTATATATGAAAAATGATCTGAACCCGGATACGCTAACGACATGCTTGTCAGGTGCCCCTAACTACCTGAACATGGAACCGTCCCCTCCGGTTCATCTGTCTGACAGACGTCCGGAACCGGGAAAACTTTCCCGTTAAATTCCCACTCCGTCTGTAGCACTTAATATTGCACCAGGGCACCCCTGCACTGCATATTACCATGCCTTGCTATGAGATTGCTTTTTTTGCCGTGCATTTATTTGTTTCCTCCCCCTCTTCTCTCTCGATAGATCCCGGTACCAACGTAGTCCCCGAGACCGACGCAGCTCCGGAGACCGACTACACCGTTGATGACCCTGCTTTTGCCGCAGAGCTTCCAGGCAAGCAACCCCCCTTGAACATGCCTATATCGCCTATTCTTTCTCTCTTATGCTTGCACTAGAAAAAGCTGCTGCTATTGTTTATCCTATTTCTGATGCATAGCCGGATTTTGTAACCTGCTATTGTTACCTACCTGTTTATCCTAAACTGCTTAGAATAGGCTGGTCGGTGATCCATCAAAGACCCTCACTTTGTCCCAGATGCCCCGCTGGATTACCAGATGACTCGATCAATGTGATCGATAACCAGGCCCCGGCACCGCACTTTACCCCCTTAGTTGTACGACACTGCAGCGTTACTATCAAGTGCCGAGGGTGATACCTTGTTTAGCACTTTTGATGATAACTCTGTAGAGTAGCTATTCGGTCGTGGTCATCGAGGGTGATTCCTCCTTCACCACTTCCGATAACGACGCCGTCGTGCAACCCCTCAAGTGTGAACCTCAAGGGTGATTCCTCCTAAGTTCGCCTTGACGACTACATCAGGTGAAATCCATTGAGGGTGATTCCTCAGGTTTTCCCCTGGTGTTTGGACACACAATTACTATGACTTTAACCATGAACCATGATAAAGTCGGGTCGGCCCTGAGGGGTACCCGCGCGAGCATGAGATGCGAGTGATGTGGAGTCGGGTTGACCTGGAGGCTGCCCGCATGATAATTACGAGGCGCGGCCGGTCATTCTTAGCCCTTGCAGCAAGTCCTCGAGATGGGCGATGGGGGTCACATGATCGTGAGTCTCTGCTCTTTACCGCGTGCTCCCAACACACTAACGATTTGAATATTTTATCCGAGTGGGCCTTTGGCCCGATAACACTAACCATCATGTGGGAACAGTTATGGGCACTCTGCGTCGTATGCATCATCCGAAGCTTAATAGACGTCATGCGACTGAACGACGCGCGCCGGGTTGGACTGCGTTAAGCACCCTCCTTTGTAATGGAGGCTGCTAGGTCTGCTCACCGGCCGCCCACGCAACATGCAGGAGCGCCCGGGGCGATGGCCCAAGACCCTTGGGTGCATAGGTTAGTCCGGCGTGCTGACCTCTCTGTTAAGCCTAGGTCGGGTTGCGGCGTATCGTTTGGCCGAGGCCGGGCATGACCCAGAAAAGTGTGTCCGGCCGGAGTTAATCGAGCGTGGTGGGTAAGTTGGTGCACCCATACAGGGAAGAAAACATCTATGCATAGCCGGATCCTCGGTAACGGACGCTCGGAGTTGTATCCCGATCGATACAACTAGAACTTGATGATGAGATGAGATATGGATATTAGGGCTCTGGGATTGCTTTCTCGCAGGGAGTCGAGAAAGGATCTCTGGGCAAGGTTGATAACACTACTACTACTTTATATTATGCTAATCTGCACTCTTCTAATGCTGCAAGATTGCTGAAGATGCTAGTCTTCGATAAGACTAGGCTCTCTCTCTATTTTGGCATTTCTGCAGCCTAGTCCACATATACAGTCTTTACCCTTTGATAACAGTGCATATGTAGTGTAGATCCTTGCTTGCTGAGTACTTTGGATGAGTACTCACGGTTGCTTTGCTTCCTCTCTTTTTTCCATACCCGATTGATGCGTCCAGATGACGGATCCCAGGAGACAACTACCCCCGCCGACGACTACTACTACTACTACCCCGCTGGAGAGTACTACTATGAGTTGGCTGACGACTAGGAGTAGGTTCGGAGGGTCCCAGGCAGGAGGCCTGCGCCTTTTCGATCGTAGTGTTTTCTTTTGCCCCGCCTTTTAAAGGCCTATCTGTCTTTCTTTTATATCTGTACTGAGATATCTGATGCTTTCGCTGACGCTTGTATGCGAGCTTATGTATTCGAGCCCTCGAGGCCCCTGGCTTGTAATATAAAGCTTGTATGACTTTATTTATGTTTTAGAGTTGTGTTGTGATATCTTCAAGTGAGTCCTTAGGCTTGATCATGTGCATTTGCGTGTATGGTTAATGCACGATTGAGCCGGGGGCGTCACAGGTTGGTATCAGAGCCAACTGCCTGTAGGATCCCCCTTTCCTACTCCTTGGCCGAAGTTGAGTCTAGTATTTGAAAACTGTTTTACTAACATGACTGTGTGGCTTACGGGCCCACGTCACAATTGGGTGGCATTAGGATCTTTTATTCCTCGTCTTTACTCTGGGACTCTGATCTCTCGTCTATTTGGGTTAAACATTTACTAACTCTGACATTAGGTTCTCGTAACCACTTCATCCTGGACAATCCTTCACTGCAGATGATCGCTTGCTTCGCCAGAAGATTCTGCAGATACTCATCGATGTTTTCCGAGACCCTGTGCTCACTGCTTTGCAGTTCCTGACCACAGATAATCCCCGTGAATAACATCCTTGCTGTTTGTACCTTCATCCCCAGTTGCTCTTGTTGTTACAAGTTATCCCTAATACTCTCCGCTGTTCCGAGAATCCTTTGTGCCTTCTGCTTTGCAGCTTCTTTTCGCACTGCGGATAATTCACTTACCCGGGGTCCGTTCATCCCCAGTTGTTCATATGCTTTCCAAAATGCTTTGAAATGCTATCTGATCTCCCGAAAATCCTCTGCAGCCTATTGCTCTTGATTCTCCTTGCCTGCTTGCATTATGGTTAATTCCACACGTCTAGCAACATTTACTAAAATCCTTTGTGATTATCATTTTGTTCCTATGGATTCAACGTGTGTGCGAATACTCGCAATCATCAATTAATCTTTAGAAAATTTCTTTCCGGCTCAGACATCATTCCGGATATGAGTTGGTTCTTGTCCAATCAAGATTTGATCGGGTGCGCCTCTAAGTCTGTTCAACCTATCCATCTTCGATCAAAGCATCTTATTCTGATACACCGATCTAGAAATCAGAATTTTCTTTGTATTTAAGCATCGAACTATTCAGATGTTTCTATAAGCCAATGCCTTTGCATCCCTTCTTCCCTGATTGATTACCGATACTCACATCAATTCCGTCATGAATTGCCAGATCCATTGTTGGGTTGTTATCCGACAGTGTCCTTCACATCCAAAATTCTTGTGAATTTTTCCTTGATACATAATGCCTTTGGTAAATTGTATCATCTCCTTTTGTCAACCATGCTCTGCTGTTGAGCTTGTATTAATTACTCCTAAAGTTTGTGGTATATGGTCCTAAGATGCCCCGAGGGGTTGAACCTATGCCTACTCTAATCTGTGTGAACCCGATAATTTTCGCGGGTCATACTCCTCTGGTATATCACCAAGAAGTTCTTCATGTTCATATAATTTTTAACAGAGCAGTGAATGAAAGATTATGCATTGGAGAAGTGGGAGTCGACCTTGAACTTTGTGTTCATGCCCATAGACACGATGTAGATCTTATCATGGAAGCTTCTCTTAAAATCAATTGTTCCCTTGGTATAAGTTCATCTTGTATCTGTAAATTGATCCTTTGCAATCGTGGTTCCGACCATATTTTCTCCTTGATTCCATTTCTCGGACAAGTTATAGTACTTGTCTTCTGCAGATCATTTCTCCTGTCCAACCTCTATTCTGATCTACCTTCAAGTATTGCCCCATGTTATCTCAAGGATATTGTGACATTGCACTACCTCTTGTGAATTCTTATTGGAATGATACTCCATCATGTCATCCCTGGCCTGATCGGCTACATAAATATCGTGTTAACTTATAACTGTACTACCTGGTCCTTCTTCCCGACCCGGAGCACAATTTCCGACGATGAGCTAAGCTTATGTCGATCTTCCTCATCTTATCGTTTCACCTCGAACAACAAGCTTGATTTCGAGCTTGTGTCGTGTCCGTGGTTTCAATAACCTTTTGCTTCGTCATTCCCTTGCTAAATGCCGTCGTTGTTCGATTGCATCCTCTTGAAACCCCTCGACAAATGTGATGTGATCACCGTCAACACTTTGACTTCTTCCAGGTTATCAATCGAATTCATGATGCGAAATACCATCCTTGCCCCTCGATGATTTGTGTTGTCATCGACACCATCCTTGACTTCCTACCAACACAGACTTGGTCATGTTTTACTCTGACATTGAGTTTCCTGCTATTCTTGTAATTGTTCCTTTGTAACTCTTGTGCTCTTCAGATCCAACCTTTTACTTGAAACACCATACCAATGCTACCTCGAAGCATGACTGTGGTATTCCAAATATCAACAAGAACATTGGAGGCACATTGCCAAATGTTTCTTGCTCTATTATCCAAACATCATTGTATGGATAACATCATTAATTCCCTTGCCCCTTTATCTAAATGGTGATGTACCTGTTGTTCTGGCATGTATATCATGCTCTACTTTTCCTTGGGAAAAGATACACTCCTAATTCTTGTGTATAAACACATTTTCCTTTTCATTGGTTTGTTTAACCTTTCTTGTGATCTATATGTTATAAGCAGAAATAATTCCCTACTTATAAAACACCCCGATGTACAACCTTGTCAGTGAGACCCTGTTACTATTGTTGATGACATTCCGGTAACCACCGATGGACGAGAACTTTGCCTATTGGTCTGCCTCGTTTTAACGAGCAGGAAAATGGTTCTCTTCGTCCCTCGACCTTGGTACCGATGTTGTCACCGATATAACTAACAGACTATTCTCTGACATACCTTGTTGTCATGACCAGTAAGATGTCACCGTTCTCCGCACTTTTGATCGACACCCCCCCCCCCCCCACAGTTCCACAGGATCGGAACCTGACTCTCCGATACAACCTTGATTCCGAAGTATCCTTTGCTCTTGGCCTTGTGTTCTATCACGAGCCACCCTCTGAGAGATGATCCGTTCCCGATGCTCTGAACCCTTTTCACACTCTACTTCAAACATCAAATGATTGTTTGTCCGCTTGAAAACTCTTATTGTACCTTCATACTTTACTCTTAATGTTTTCTTAATTTTCAAACTCGAGAGATACTTCTGCCACATTCCCTGAATTGTTCACCAGATAATTAACCCTATAAGGGTCAGTTCTCCCGAAGTTACTCTTTACTTCCCCACTTAATCTCGGGACGAGATTTCTTATAGTGGAGGAGAATTGTAACACCCCTGTGTAATAAGCACTGTGACCTTTTATTAGTGAGGCCAACTCATCATCATTTGCAACGCTGAATCACAGTGGTTAAACATTTCATTTCAAATACCTTCTCTGAAATCAATTCAAATTCAAAGTGCAAATTGAAGTTGTTCAAAAGTTGCAAGAAAAATGTTCATCATCTAGCAAATATTCCAAAATAAATTATTGTTAAGGAAAACAACATCACCATCCAGCTAAAGTGGGCAAAAGCATTTAAAACAGTGCCAAAACAACACTTTAAATGCCATATTCATTTTTGAAAAATCCAAATGAATTCCAAAAATTGCCCAAACTTTATGTGGAAGTGTAAAATATTCCATTGTATTTATGTGACCAAGTTTCACATTTTTACAAAGTATTTTGGCAACTCAAAATATTGCAAACAGTTGCTGTGAAAAAAAAACAAAAATAAGAAAAAGAAAAAAAAGGCCTAGACTACTGCTGCGGACTGGGCCTAAGTGCACAGTGCACTCAGGCCAGCCCACCAGGCCCACCTTTCCCTCCTTTTTCTCTCTCACCTGTGCGTGTCGCCGCGCCCGTGACTGCGCGCGCGCGCTGGCCGAACGGCGACACGGCGACGCCCACCGACGTGGAGAGGATAAGAGCAACCCCGAGCCCTCCCCCATGGACACTCCCCACCGTCCTCCTTCACTTCTCCCTCTCTCCCTCGCGCGCGCACGCCCTCTCCTCCACTGTCCCGAGCGCCGCTGCCGCCTCTCGTCTTGCTCCGTCACGGCCAGCGCCGTCCCCGCCTAACTCCAACGTGTAAGCCATCTCCGCCGAGATTGGCTACGCCTTCTGCTCCGCCACATGGATCTCGGTGAGCCCTACCTCGTCGGGATCGAGCCGCACTTCTCCCTTCGGGTGCCGTTGATCCCCTCCATCTCCGGCGACCTCTGCTGCTCCAAATCTGTCATGGGCATTTCGTAGCCGCTCGGTGAGCTCCTCCCTCCCTCCATTCTTCTCCTCGTGCCGCGTGATTCACCCTAGCTAGCTCACCGCCTCGCCGTGCTCTAGCCGCAAAATGTTTTCTTTTGCCCCGCCTTTTAAAGGCCTATCTGTCTTTCTTTTATATTTGTACTCAGATATGTGATGCTTCCGCTGAGGCTTGTATGCGAGCTTATGTATTTGAGCCCTCGAGGCCCCTGGCTTGTAATATAAAGCTTGTATGACTTTATTTATGTTTTAGAGTTGTGTTGTGATATCTTCAAGTGAGTCCTTAGGCTTGATCGTGTGCATTTGCGTGTATGGTTAGTGCATGATTGAGCCGGGGGCGTCACACTTCCTTCTGGCCTAGCACGGTTACGAACATATTTCTTTAAGACTCCCATGACCCTCTCAAAGGGGAACATATTGTGTAGAAATACAGGACCCAGAATTGCAATCTCGTCGATTAGGTGAACTAGGACGTGCGTTATAATATTGAAGAAGGATGGTGGGAACACCAACTCGAAACTAACAAGACATTGGACCAAATCATTCTGTAACCTTCGTAGGATTTCTGGATCGATTACCTTCTGAGAAATTGCATTGAGGAATGCACATAGCTTCACAATGGCTAGTCGAACATTTTCTGGTAGAAGCCACCTCAATGCAACCGGAAGCAGTTGCGTCATAATCACGTGGCAGTCATGAGACTTTAGGTTCTGGAATTTTTCTCTGCCATATTTATTATTCCCTTTATATTTGACGAGAAGCCAGATGGGACCTTGATACTCAGCAGGCATTCAAAAAAGATTTCCTTCTCTGCTTTGGTAAGAGCGTAGCTGGCAGGACCTTGATACTACTTTGGATGCATGTCGTCTTTTTCGTTATACGTTGCTGGTCCTCCCGTGCCTCCGGTGTATCTTTTGTCTTCCCATACGCGCCCAAGAAGCCTAGCAGGTTCACGCAAAGATTCTTCGTCATGTTCATCACGTCGACTGCAGAGCGGACCTCTAGGTCTTTCCAATAGGGTAGGTCCCAAAATATAGATTTCTTCTTCCAGATGCATGCGTGTCCGTCAGCGTCATTCATAACAGATTGTCCACCAAGACCCTTTCCAAAGATTACTTGTAAATCCTTGACCATATCAAGTATATCATCACCAGTACGGAGGACAGGCTTCTTCTGGTGATCTGCCTCACCTTTGAAATGTTTGCCTTTCTTTCTTAAGGCATGCTTGGTCGGAAGAAATCGACGATGTCCCAGGTACACATTCTTCTTGCATTTGTCCAAATATATACTTTCAGTCTCATCTAAACAGTGCATGCATGCGTTGTATCCCTTGTTTGTCTATCCTGAAAGGTTACTAAAAGCAGGCCAATCATTGATGGTTACAAACAGCAACGCTCGTAGGTCAAATTCCTGCTGTTTGTGCTCATCCCACACATTACACCTTTTTTATCCCACAGCTGTAAACGTTCTTCAACTAATGGCCTTAGGTACACATCAATGTCGTTGCCGGGTTGCTTAGGGCCTTGGATGAGCACTGGCATCATAATGAACTTCCGCTTCATGCACAACCAAGGAGGAAGGTTATAGATACATAGAGTCACGGGCCAGGTGCTATGATTGCTGCTCTGCTCCCCAAAAGGATTAATGCCATCTGCACTTAAACCAAACCATAAGTTCCTTGCGTCACCTGCAAAGTCCGGCCACTTTCTCTTGTTTTTTCTCCACTGCGGCCCATCAGCGGGTACTCTCAACTTCCCGTCTTTCTTACGGTCTTCTTTTTGCCATCGCAACAACTTGGCATGCTCTTTGTTTCTGAGCAGACGTTTCAACCGTGATATTATAGGAGCATACAACATCACCTTGGCAGGAACCCTCTTCCTGGGGTGCTAGCCCTCAACATCACCAAGGTCATCTCGTCTGATCTTATACCGCAATGCACTGCATACCGGGCATGCATTCAAATTCTCGTACTGCTCACCGCGGTAGAGGATGCAGTCATTAGGGCATGCATGTATCTTATGCACCTCTAATCCTAGAGGGCAGAGAACCTTCTTTGCTTCGTACGTACTGTCAGGCAATTCGTTATCCTTTGGAAGCTTCTTCTTCATTATTTTCAGTAGCTTCCCAAATCCTTTGTCAGATACACCATTCTCTGCCTTCCATTGCAACAATTCTAATGCGGTACCGAGCTTAGTGTTGCCATCTTCGCAATTTGGGTACATCCCTTTTTTGTGATCCTCTAACATGCGATCGAACTTGAACTTCTCCCTTTCACTTTTGCATCCTCTCTGTGCATCAACAATGACCCGGCGAAGATCATCATCGGGCACATCTGGTGCCTCTTGATCTTCAGCTTCCTCCGTTGCAGTATCACCGTATTCAGGGAACATAGGATAGTTGTCATCTTCTTCTTCTTCGTTGTCTTCCATCATAACCCCTCTTTCTCCGTGCTTGGTCCAAACATTATAGTGTGGCATGAAACCCTTCTCAAGCAGGTGGAAGTGAATGGTTTTCAAGTAAGAGTAATCCTTCGTATTCTCACAGACAGTACATGGACAATACATAAAACCATTCTGCTTGTTTGCCTCAGCCACATCGAGAAAATTATGCAGGCCCGTAATGTACTTGGAAGTGCGTCGGTCACCGTACATCCATTGCCGGTTCATCTGCATTATGTAATTAAGTATATAAAAAACCATTACAAAACATCATGAATAGAGAAATGACCAAATTAATACAAGTTCATCATCACATTAAAACCAAAGTACAGTAGTGATCAAATGTTATTACTGGAAAAATAAATACATAAAGTTCATACATAGTTCTCATAGAACAACATACAGCTCTCTAGGGCATCTAATTGAAACATACATTGAAACTAACATACAACTATGTAAAACATTTAAATGCAACAACAAATGCGATCAAAATTGCAACTAAGGTAACAATTGATCCAACAGCATAATGATACCAAGCCTCATTATCAATGACATATTTTCTAATCTTTCTAATCTTCGAGCGCATTGCATCCATCTGGATCTTGTGTAGATCGATGACATCGGCAACATGCAACTCCAATTTCATCTTCTCTTCTTCAATTCTTTTCAATTTTTCTTTCAAATAATTGTTTTCCTTTTCAACTAAATTTAACCTCTCAACAAGAGGGTCGGTTGGAATTTCCTGTTCACATACCTCCTAGATAAAGACATCTATGTCAAGTTGGTCGGCATAATTGTCATAAACACTAAATGAAACAAATAGTTATAAAAGATAATATACCACATCCGAATCATAGACCAGACGAGAGCCGACGGGGGCGGATACCAAAACCATGGCACTATATAATAACAAACAATAATACAAGTAAGAAAATTATACAAGTACCTATATAAATCATACAAGTAAGAAATTTTCTTTAAAAAAAAGATAAGAACAAGAGGCTCACCACGGTGGTGCCAGCGACGAGATCGGCACGGGCGATCGATGGCGGTGAGGACGGGGACGGGACAACACCCTACACATGTGCAAACTAAGAAGTTAATTTGAGCTCAAATTGTGCATCTAAATCAAATAAGCTCACACATACACTCCTCCACTAAAACCCACAAACCACACTACTACTAGAGCATTTGAAATGAGCTAAACTAGCAGTGAGAGATGAAAGCATGAAGTTGCTAACCTTTTTAGAACACTTGGATAGTTGGTGCACCGCCAAACCTAGACAAATCTGGGGGAAAATGGAGCTTGGAGGTCGAGCTTGGAGGAAGAACAGAGGAGAAAGCTTAAGTGTGGCTCCGGCATTTCATCGAACACCTCATGTGCATATATAGGCAAAAAACCAGAGTAGCCCACACCTCCACCCTTCCACCGCCAAAAAACGAGGAGATGGGGGGGGGCGTGGATATATATAGGCAAAACTTTAGTCCCAGTTTGTGTCTAAACCCGGGACTAATGGTCGACCCTTTACTCCCGGTTCCATACACCAACCGGGACTAAAGAGCAGCAACCCCTTTAGTCCCGGTTGGTGGATGGAACCGGGACTAAAGGTCCCAGCCAAACCGGGACTGATGCATGTCGAGGCCCGGCTGGCGTCCTAGCCTCTCGAACTGGGACTGATGCTCCCATTAGTCCCGGTTCATAACACGACCGGGACTAATGCTCTGATCTGGCCAGGACCAAAGCCCTATTTTCTACTAGTGGGTGCCCATGCCTACCGCCAAGGAACTCGGCGGTAGGGTGCTATAGAGTGAATAAGATGTTGGGGAGGGGGATGTGCCCGCAACCCTCACCCCCCCCCCCCCCCCCCCACACTCAACCATTCACCCCGAGCTCAACACCTTCTCCCCCTTCTCTTCCTCACACAAGCACCCACTAAATCCCTCTCATTTGCTTGAGATTTGTCCGTGAATCCAGAGCACTTTCATCACCCAAGGTACCTCTCTCACTCCTCATTTTGGTTGGTTGGAATCGTGTATTTTGGTTGCATTTGCTCACATTGTTTCAAACCCTAGTTCATGATTTTGTTGTGGTGAAATCAATGTATATGATGCATTTAGGGCAATGCAGCTAGGGCTACACTGCTAGCAGTGGGTTTTTCAGGCATTGATTGTGGTTGCAACCTCATCTGCTAGCCGTAGGAAATATGTCATCACTGACGGGCCACACAGAGCATGTCGTCAGTGGTGACAATTTTTATGTCGCCTGTAACAGTTACCACTGATGGACCTGTACAGGTAGCCCGTCAGTAGAGTATGTCATCACTGATGGCCCAGCTGCAAGAACCCATCATCGGCGACTATTACAGCTGACTTCACAACCCACCCTAGAAGAGTTGCAATGACGGGTCCTCGTAGCATACTCGTCAATGCTATGTATTCTCCACTGACGGGCCGGCAGCCCGTCAGTGGTGACGGACTCACTATTCACAGAAAACTACTGATGGGCGCTCCACCCGTCAGCGGAGGGGTTTACTGGCTCGTCAGTGATTAGTTGTTCTGTAGTAGTGTTATCTAGTAAATATTGGTGGGGGGGTTGATGCGGATGTCAAAAAATATGAAAAATATTATACATGTACCTGTTCGTGTCCTTTTGTTGTCTGCAAATTTTTATTGAGAAAACACAAGTATTGCGACCTGTGTTAAAAAACAAGCTGAGTGCCAATTGTTTTGCTTTTTTAGAGCCCTGAACTTTGTGGTTTTTACTGAGGAAACATAAATGTTTTTTGGCATGAAAATTTCCACGAACACAACAGACACTAACATGAACATGTAAAAAAAAATTCAGAATTTTTTCTTTTTGTTTTGGTTCACTGTTCACCCAGGAGCAGTGGCGAAGCCATGCATGAGCTGTGTATTCAAATGACTATACAACTTTTTGGCAAAAACATCATACAATAACTAGATATCATGCACAAAAAATCATAAATATATACATATGACTACACAGTTTTGAACTGACTACCCATGGATGAATTCCTAGCACCGCCACTGCCCAGGAGCATATGTTCCGGGTGCCAAAACGCGTTGTCAGGGGATTGGTGCATGTGTATGGTAAGTAGTGTATGGACGGTGCCGAGGTCGCATTCCATGAGTACGTCAGGTCATCGTCTTGATGGTTCACACTCACCTACCTGTACACTGATTGATGTGCATGCATGCGATGGCCGGTCCCCAGCTTTGCACGTGTGTGTTGGACAATGCATGTCTCGTCTCGTCCGACACCGTACGTTCTCGCCCATTCTTAGGTACTGTAGTACTAGTCAGATCAGTTCCAGCTCGGCAAAACTTATCTTCTATCCAGCATGGCTCACCACGGAAGCTAAGGTATGGTGGACGGGGGGCTCGGTCGACTTTATCCTGTCCGCCCCACAGGGCTCGTGATTCTCAACTGTCAGTTCGTTGTCCCCCCGATTTATTTCCTAGTAGTAATAGGTTGTAGGGCATGTAGGCGTACATGCGGCCAATTTTTGTGTTTTGACCCTTTTGATAAAGTTTAGCCGGATCTGACCTTATTTTTAAAAAAAAATCGGAATTTGACACTTTTTTTACCGTTACCAGTCCTGGCGGTAGCCTAACACATTGTACCGCCAGACCCCCCGCGGTAGGGTAACAGCAGGCCGCTGACGTGGAAAAGGCCCCTACCGCCGAGGACCCAGGCGGTAGGGTGCCCATGCCTACCGCCAAGGACCCCGGCGGTAGGGTGCTGTAGAGTGAATAAGATGTTGGGGTGGGGGCTGTGCCCGCCCCCCACTCAACCATTCACCCCGAGCTCAACCCCTTCTCCCCCCTCTCTTCCTCACACAAGCACCCACTAAATCCCTCTCATTTGCTTGAGATTTGTCCGTGAATCCAGAGCACTTTCATCACCCAAGGTACCTCTCTCACTCCTCATTTTGGTTGGTTGGAATCATGTATTTTGGTTGCATTTGCTCACATTGTTTCAAATCCTAGTTCATGATTTTGTTGTGGTGAAATCAATGTATATGATGCATTTAGGGTGATTTGACTATGTATTGTGTGCCTAGCATTGTTGGGTGTAGCAAGATCTTGTGCTAGGGTTAGGGTTAGGGTTAAGGTTAAGGTTATGGCTACGATGACCTTTATAGTTACTCCTCGAATTGTAGGATGGCACCGATCGTCTTCTTTGAGACTTCTACTGAGGCGGCGGCGAAGCGTGAACGCGAAGTCATTGAGGAAAAGATGAAGCCGTGGGTCGACGCAGTCGATGCGTTGAATGCGGCTTCAAGAGACTTTTCAAAGTACTATTTCTCCAAATAGTCTGAAAAGGTGATCGAAAAAAAAGAGAAAGAGATAAGCAAGCTCAAGAGGAACGAAAAACTTCTTAGACATGATCTTCCAAGGCAAATTGCATTGTGTGCAACAAGGGAAGAATTGCATCAGCTAGACTTGGAAAACCCTGGCCAGATCATTGACTGGGTAGTTAGGAAACCATCATCACCGATACCTAGTCAGGCTTCTCGTTGGGCTTGGGTCCTTGAAAGGAGGTATGTCATTTGTTGCAACCCGAGACCGTACGACAAAGATATTGTGTTGATGGACAAATAAAAGGGGTTGAACTACATGATGTTGTAGTGTCATTTGAACTATAATGGCATGTACCCCTTATCATTTGCTATGTACTTTAGTTGAACTCCTCCTTATGTGTTATGTAACCTTTGTCATTTGAACTCCGTG
Organism: Thinopyrum elongatum; assembly: GCA_011799875.1. NCBI lineage: Eukaryota > Viridiplantae > Streptophyta > Magnoliopsida > Poales > Poaceae > Thinopyrum > Thinopyrum elongatum. The sequence continues at coordinate 14,738,505 of CM022303.1, forward strand.
AGAACTTCGTGTCGTATGTCATTTTAAGTAAGCTATGTTGTGTGTTTCCTCTATGTCATTTAATTTAAGTTTTGTTCTGTCCTATGTCATTTGAATTAAGCTTAAAAAATGTAATATTCATGTAGGATGGAAAACAAGTCCAGGGTGCAGATAGCATATGAGAAGTGTGAAGGAGACCGACGCCGTAGTATGTTGAGGGAGCTTCAACAATGGATTAAGAGTTGTGAAGAGGCAAACACAGCTATGAGGGATTTCAACAAGTATCAGTTTTGTGAGTACCATAAAAAGCTTGTGAAATAAAAAGAGACGATACTTCATGAGCTGTAGGAGAATGAAGATGATTGTAGACATAGTTTGGCAATGGAGATAGGGTTCTCCGTAAGCATTGATGAATTCCGTGAGCTGGCGACTTGGCAAGGCCCGGGCAGGTCATTGGATGGGCAATTAAACAAGGAGTGTCGGAGAATCCAAACCGATGTGCTCGATGGGCCTGGTTCCGCGACGTAATGGGTGCGATGATCCATTGGGCGGGATCCGTGGAGTTTCGACTGAAGCCTAATCCAAAGCGTGATGGAAAAATTGAACGTATTACACTTTTCAGGGGCTACTTTCCGGGGTAGAGCATTTATGCTCGAGCTTCTAGTTTGAACTCATGTCATTTGGACTAACGCCTCTTGCATGTCATTTGTTGATGTAATGAATTATGTTGAATTATGTATGTCCTTGGTATTTGAACATGTGTCATTTGTTGATGTAATGAACGATGTATGTCATTTGAACACCTGTCCATTATTTCAAGCCGTACTACATGAGACAAGTTTGCCACATAAGGATGACTGCTACCCTACCGCCAGGGTCCTCAGCGGTAGGGTAGCTAACCTACCGCAAAAAAAAAAAACGCAGCCACATCACGCTTTAGCTGCTTGAGTTGAAATGGCTACCCTACTGCTAGGGTCCTCAGCTGTAGGGTAGCTAACCCTACTGTAAAAATTGAAAAAACCGCAGCCACAACACGCTTTAGCTGGTACAGTGAAACGGCTACCCTACCGCCATGTTCCTCGGCGGTAGGTAGCTACCGTAAAAAAAACAAAAACCCAGCCACAACACGTTTGAACTGAAACTGCTATCCTACCGCTAGGGTCCTCGGCGGTAGGGTAGTACACCGTACCGCCAGGGTCCTTGGCGGTAGGGTAGTACACCGTACCGCCAGGGTCCTTGGCGGTAGGTGTTAAAAAACAGAGAATACTCTGCTTTTTTTATGCTGTTTACCATTCATCAACATCCACACGAATTATAACTCAGAAAATTACGATAGTCCAGAAAAACATAAAGCATAACTCACAAATGGATGGTCTCAAATTCATGACACATTCAACTCATAGTTCATTACAACGTAGTTCCATGACACATTCTATGACATAGTTCATGACACATAGCAAAGTTCAAAAATTAAAGACATAGTTCCATGACACATAGCAAAGTCTCACATAGCTGCGAAATTGAACTGCCTACTAGGTTACACGAGGCCATTTACCCTTCTTGTCACGTGCCTCATCCTCCTCTTGCACATCGTGAGCCCTTGCAAGCTTTCTTGCCCTCTCCTCTTCACGAGCAACCTTCTCTTTGCGTGCCCTCTCCTCCTCGCGCTTCTTCCGCTCCATCTTCTCCTTCTCACGACGCTCTTCATCCTCGACTCTTTGCAATGCATCTTCGAACAGCCGCTGCCTCCTAATACAATCTCGATATTGGTCCTTTTGAACATCTTCTGGCACATCTTGATCTATCCATGTGAAGTACTTGCAAAGAGGAGGCGGTGACTACATAGAAAAAACAAGTTTGTTGTTAGTAATATGAGTTGAAGTTGAACAAAAATTGAGAATACTCTTTGAACATACCGGTGGTACGTCATAGGCGTTAGTTGGAAGCGCACAATCATGTGCATAGTTGGGACACACAAAAAATCTTCTCCCTTCCGTCCATGACTTCTTGCGGTCGGTGGACACCTTCACCTTGCAAACATCTCCACACCAACATGATGGGGTTTTCATATCTTTTTCCTTCATCTTGTCCAATTTGGCATTCCCCCACTTGTTCGGCATGTCCTCTCGGTTAGCACATGGCGGCCTCGTCATGGAACCGGATGAAGCCATGCCTACAAAAAATAAGAGTGGTTGTTAGTGAAAGAAATAAATGTGTATAGAGGCAATAAAACAACAAGCATCACCGAATTTAGCAAAACAACAAGTACCATTCATATTATTTCAACCATTCGGATTACGCAAAACGTCAATAGGCCTTCCTCTATCAATCTTTCGTGTCCTAGTACCACCGGAACCACGACCACCTCCGCCGGCACCTCTAAGGCTCGTCTGTCCTCCACGCCCACCACTCCTACCTCCTCGTGTGCCACCGGAACCTCCTCTACGGCCACCCTTTTGACTCGTGCTCGTGTTGGCATCGGTCCTTGGCCTTTTGGTGCATCTCCGAACATTGTGTCCCGGGTCGTCACATTGTCCACAATTGTTGTTGTCCGGTGGCTACATGAAATGACCGCTACCAAATTGTTTCATTCCGGTGTATCCAGCTAGATCATCCATGTCACTCCTGAATCTCTTCTTTCTTCTTCTTCCCTTTGTAGGCACCATGAGTTTGGGATCGGGCACGATATGTGGGCCATCATACTCAGGCCACTGTGACTGATAGAGAAAAGGATGAAACCGAGGCGCCCATGTCAACCTCGTTTGCTCCAATGTGAACTCCTGTAACCTCACGGTGGAACCATCAGATACGGGCAAGTTTCTCACCCTAGCTACCGTCATCAAATGCGAGCAAGGCCAATGGTACTTATGAGGCCTCTCGCATTGACACCACTGGTTTTTGAGGTGCACCTCGTACGCAACACCACCGTACATTACACCGTCCCGTGTTGTGCCACCCGGCTCGTCGGCTTGGTAGATCGTCTCTTTTTCATTGAATCTAATGATTTGTTGATGCGAAGACTTGCGCGCTTGATACTTCAACCAATCATCAACCTTGAATGGATAGTCTTTCTTTTCACCTATCCATCTAGCGGTGATTCGGGAATGCCTTAGGAAATACTCATTGAGCTTGAAGAAAGTATATTTCACTATTGCAGTCACCAGTAATGAACGGACACCCTTGAGCACATTGTTGAAGCATTCCACCATGTTGCTGGTCATGTCGCCATATCTCAAACCTCCTTCGTCGTAAGCGCGTGACCACTTATGATTCTCCGAAAGATGCCTTGTCAAGAATTCTCTCCCCCCTTTGTTCTTCTCCAACGCCTTGAAGAATTTATCATAGCGGCTTTTGAATGTGTTGGTGTTGAATGCCACGCAAACAAGGGTAAGGTCTTTGCAAAACTCCTTGCTCTTGCATGCCCAGTAAAAATTTGCCACGAAGTGCCTCATGCACCAATGGTGTTGGAGCTTTGGAAGGCCGGGAATATCAACGTCTATTGCTTTGAGAATCCCATGATGACGATCTGATATGATGCATACCTCTCACTTGCCAATCACCTTCGTCCTCACATGGTCCATGAACCACTCCCAGTTGTCGTCGTGCTCGGAAGGCACCAAGGGAAATGTCACCGGCAACACGTTATCATTGGACGAGTGGGCCACTGCCACCATCAATGTGCCCTTGTATTTGCTAGTCAAGAAAGTCCCATCTATAGACAAGACCGGGCGACAATGTGTAAATGCCTCGATGCATTGGCCAAAGCTCCAGAAGGCACGGTGAAACAGTCCGTCAATTGACTCGACCCTATGGCGCAAGCCCGGGTTTCGATGAGCAATGGCTCCCAACATCCGCAGGAGAATGTTGTATGCGGCCTCATAATCACCATGCAACATCCTAATAGCGTTTGCCTTGGCCATCCATACCTTCCCATACTTGACCTCGTACCCGAATCGTTCTTGGACCGTACTCATGAGTAACTTCACCTTCACGGTTGGATCGTGGGATATCTCATTCAACAATTTGTAGCCTAGAAACTCAGACGTGAGTTGACGGTGTCCCTTGCTTTGGTCAGCTTTGTCCGGCGGTATGCACTCGTGAGTGGCCACACAACTCTTCAACACCCATTGCCTGGTTTCATGAATTTTTCTTCCACGGACCTTCCATCAGCAACCTTCTTTGTCACATTTGATGGTGTAGCGCACCTTTTGGTTGGAATGACCAACAACAAACGGCCTATGGTTCCTAATGGCATAGTCACTCAACCATATATTGAACTCTAGCAAGCACCCAAACTTGATGCCTTTCTTCAAATGAGCATTCTCGTCCTCATCCTTGGGCCTTGGATCACCGACCTTTGGGCACGGTGTTGGTTCAACCAACCCCAATCTCATGCCACCATCAAGAACGGCCTTGTCGGCAAGACTAACATCACAAAACAATGAGGGTCCTCTTTCCTTGCCCGTCACCTTCTTGAAGATTTGATTTTCTTGCGCCGTGAATCCATCCTCGTCCAATTATTCCTTCGGACCCTCGTCATCCGAGCCATACCCACACATACGGCTATAAGGGAGGTTACGGTCCATGTCTTGTTGGTACATAATGACATCCAAGTTACCAATGGGATTGTAATGAATCTCTTCTTCTTCCGCGTAAGCATCATCTTAAGCAATAATATCATGATCATCAACATGAGCAATATCATCTTCATCAACATGAGCAATATCATCATCTCGAAGTACTATGACTCTATCATTGATCTCCTCTTCATTTGGTTGGCTACTTGGTGGTTGGCTAGAAGAATTGGGGACATACACCTCGACACCAACATCATGTATTGGGTAGGATACATTGTGGTTCAAGTCAATTTGTAGTCGAGGAACATCAATCTTTGTGGCAAATAATTCAAGTGACTTGTCTTGTGATCCCTCTACTTTATCCTTGTACACATTCCAATGCAATTCGGAGGTGATGGGCATACTCTTTAATCGGGACTTTACTCCCACTCCAACGTCATGCCTCCCAATAAGCTTAATCTCATCAATTGGGTCAATCCAATGTAAGACGCTTCTCACTTTCACGATAACATCCTCGTAGCTTGGGCTTGTGTCAAAAACCATGGGCTCTTCCCCTTCATCAGCATTTCCATTCATAAATGCCACCTTGTCCAAATAATGAACATTAACGAGTCTATCCATCTAAGAATAATGAAAAAAAAATCAAGTCATCCATGGGCCGGCCAATTCATAAGGATCAACTACCTACACTATGCATACTTTGGATCAAGAAACTTGTATGCATTGCATTCAAACAACAAGACAAACATGGTTAAATTAAATCCATAGCCTTAATCATAGCCTTAACCCTAACCTAACCCTAACCCTAACCCTTGCCCTAACAAAACCACTAACCCTAGCACAAGATCTTGCTAGGCACACAATACATAGTGTTGGGGATATAACTATTGAGTATAAACCGCCCAGGAGGGGCCGGGTTATGCTCATAGTGATTTACCTGTATTGAAGCCCATGAAGACATAGAAGATGGCGACTTACGAAGGAGACTTAATAAGAAGGCCGAAAGCCCAAAGGTGAGTTAGGGCCCATAGATGTAAACCGCCATAAGTATATGACTTGTATTGTAAGATAGGAAAGAGTGGATACCGAGTCGGACACGTTTATGAGCCGGCCGGGATTCTGTGAACCACCGGGCGTTAACCTGTGTATATAAAGGGATGACCCGGCGGCGGTTTAGGGAGAAGAAACAACAGATCGAGAGCCAGGTTAAGCGTATTCGCTCCCTGGTCGTCGAAACCCTAGCAATACCACCTCAAACTGGATTAGGCCTTCACCTTCTCCGCAAGGGGCCGAACCAGTATAAACTCCTCGTGTCCTTTGTCCTGATTAACCCCTTTAAACTAACCTCATTGCGATGGCTCCACGACTAAGTCCTCACACTAGGACATCTGCCGTGACTATTCCACGACAGTTGGCGCCCACCGTGGGGCCAGCGCACGGTGGTTTCGAGTTCTTGAAGGGCAACTTCGAAGGGATCAAGGGATACGCTGTGGGCCGGATGACCAAGAGTCGTCACAGCAAGCTCTACATCGACGACGAAGGCTGGGGCCCCGAGGCCGGCTCAATTGAGTACGGGTACCGGGTCGCCTTCGGTGGAATTCACATCTTCATTGGCAAGATCGGCGAACCGGGCCCTGAGCCGGACACCTGCACCGACATCATCAGGACGGCTCAGCGTGCAAAACCCGCCCGAGTTCAGCCCGCCATGAGTCGTGCTTTCGTCGGATTCATCAATGGTGCGGAATCTGAGGATAAATCGTTATCTGATGGTGAGACAGTTGTCTATTCTGATGGTGAGTCATCCACCGGTGAAACCGAGTCATTGTACCAACTGCAAGATGGTCGGCTTGGGGGCTGTTCCGATGGCGATAGTATTCCGGACCCCTACGAACCGCCGAACCGGGTTGCAATCTTCATGGCCGGTACGCAGCTAGTGCAGCACTCTTCAACTGCAGCGGCATTGATTTCCGGGTCAGCAGCGGTGACGGCAGCCGGGGCAGGAGGCCCTGCGCGCCCGCCGGCTCAAGTCTTGTCCGGTTTACTAGACGCCTTGGCAACACTGCTGACGACGGAGGTTAACCCGGATAATCAAGATCAGCATAATGCGGAAGTCGTGAAATTGCGAGATCAGATAGCTCAAGCTAAGGAAGACCTGGCAGCTGAAGATGCTAGGATGGCTGCGGAGCGGGTTACGTTGGATGCTCAGGCGCAGCGGATTCAGTCGGAGTCTTACCGGCTCATGCTAGATCAGAACGCTTCAAACGAAGTCATGAGTAGGAGGCATCAGTCTCGCCTGCCACCGGTTTACGAGGCGAGGAACCTCTTTAACACGCCCGGAGCAGGAGCAGGAACCAGTAACCCGCCAGTGGCGGACCGGGTTGAAGCGCCTGGGACGGGAGCGCCGGTTCAGCCGCGCACGACGGATCCGCCTCGTCAGAACAATATCCCGCCACAACACATGCCAACACCACCGGGTCATTACTCTAACCCTTTGGATAACATGATCGCTGCGGCGTCACGATTGGCGGCTATCCCGGTTGAAGGCGAGTCTCCAACGGCGGTTGAGATGCGGAGGGCTAGAGAGCTCGTTCAGACAGCATTGGTTCAGCAGCAGGCTTATTCTTACAGTCGAAGTCGGATTCATTCCACCCCTCGCCCAAGCCGGAGTTACAGTAGGCATATTGATGAACCAGCTGTGTCAAGCAGTGGGCGGAACCATAACCTGCCTCGTGGACATAACCCGGCGGGCGGTGGTGCTGATGCTCAGAACATGGTGGATCAAGGTAGAGCACGTCGAGAGGCCAAGCTGGCGGCGCAATATGCGGCCCGTCAACCTTCTCCGGTTCGTCCGACAACTTCGGTGGAGCCAGGTGTAACCTTTAGGAATTTGGGCGTGCCATGTTTAGTGCCGGCCATACGTAATGAGCGTCTGCCCAAGGATTTTAAGGGTCCTCGCAAGGTGCCTAACTATACAGCCGATTTACCTCCTGAAGCATGGATCGAGAGTTATGAGATGGCCATGGAATTGCTAGATGTTAGCGATGCGGCATGTGCTAAATATTCCCCCCTGATGTTGGATGGAACGGCTCGCACTTGGTTGAAGGGGCTCCCTGCCAACTCCATTGGGTCATGGGCCGAGATAAAGGCCCGGTTTATCCAGAATTTCAAAGATACGTGCAAGCAGCCTATGTCAATTGTGGATCTGGATGCCTGTGTCCAAGAAGAGGGTGAGTCCACAACCCATTGGGTGCACCGGGTTTCGACCATCTTACATTCATCGGATCGCATCAATGCCGGTTCAGCGGTCATAATGTTGGAGAAGAATTGCCGGTTTACGCCTCTTAAGCAGAAGTTGGGTTGGCTCAAGCGCCACTGCAATGACATGGGAGAGCTGATGGCGGCTCTGGTTAAGTACGCTGACTCTGATGGTACCAAGGACCCCGAGTCTGATGATGACAAGTCGGGAAAGGGAAAGAAGAGCAGCAGCACTAGAGGACAGCAGCATAATCCGGCGAATCAGGGAGGCAATGGTAAGCGCAAAGCTGATAATAGTTTGGACTTTGTGGCTAGCACCAACGCACAGAATAATGGCCAGCATCGTAATGGTAAACCGCCCCCACGGGCCGGAGGGTCAGGCTTTAATCTTGAGCAGATGCTAAATCAGCCCTGCCCAAGGCATGGGACACGAGAAAGACCGTCTGGCCACCTCTGGAAGGATTGCTACATCATGAAGGAGTATAAAAATTCCAATCTTTTTCAAGACAATCATGGACCGGGAGGTGGTTAAGGGTCCAGTTCTCATGGGCCGAGTTACGGCGGTGGCGGTTCTGGTTCTAGATTCCAAGGTAATCAGGGCAATCAAGGCAATCAGGGTGGCTACCATCAACAGTCAGGTCAGGGGAATCAGCAGCAGCAATCTGGGTATCAGAGTAACCCAAGGCAGTTGAATAGTGGGCAGTACCACGTCTTCACCACAAATTTATGCAAACGGGATCAGAAGCTTCATAAAAGAGCAGTGAACGCCATTGAACCGGCGGTTCCCCGTTACTTGCGCTGGTCTGAGCAGCCCATCGTGTGGAGTCGAGAAGATCACCCGCCCCGGGTTGATAATCCGGGTCACCTAGCATTGGTAGTTGCACCCCAGGTTGGAGGGTATAAGTTTACCAAGGTACTCATGGACGGAGGGAGCAGCATCAATATCCTTTATTACGAAACTTTCCGTCGCATGGGGTTGACAAATAAAAATCTTAAACCGTCGAATACAGTTTTCCATGGTGTGGTGCCTGGTAAGTCGGTGTACCCTGTTGGTAAGATAGCTCTGGAAGTTGCCTTTGGAGATGATCATGACTCTAGGTCAGAGACATTGACCTTTGAAGTAGTCAAGATTCACAGCCCGTATCATGCTCTGTTTGGACGGCCGGCTTATGCCAAGTTCATGGCACAGCCTTGTTATGTTTATCTGCAGCTCAAGATGCCGGGTTACAAGGGGACCATCACAGTACATGGGAGCCGAAAGATAGCCTTGGAATGTGAAGAAGGTGATGCGGCTTATGCTGAGTCGGTTTGTGCAACGAAGGAGTTAAAATTTTACAAGACAATGTTGATCCGGCGGATATGACGTCTTTGAAAAAGCCAACTACAGAGCATGATCCGGTTTTGAAGTTTAAATCGGCAGATGACACTAAGATGGTTGATTTTGTTCCTGGCGATTCATCCAAGCAGTTCAGCATCAGTGCTAATATGGATCCGAAATAGGAAAGCGCGCTCATCGAGTTCATCCGTGAGAACCGGGACATCTTTGCATGGAAACCTTCTGACATGCCAGGTGTACCAAGGAACTCGCTGAGCACACTCTCAATATTAATCCTAAGTTTAAACCGGTCAAGCAGTTTCTTCGTCGTTTCAATGAAGAAAGGTGTAAGGCCATTGGTGAGGAGGTAGCCCGGCTCTTGGCGGCTGGGCTTATTGTTGAAGTTTTTCATCCTGAGTGGTTGGCTAACCCGGTGCTGGTACTTAAGAAGAACGGCACTTGGCGCATGTGTGTGGACTACACGGATTTAAACAAGGCTTGTCCGGCTGATCCTTTTGCTCTCCCTCGTATTGATCAGATTATTGATGCTACAGCGGGTTGTGAGCGTTTGAGTTTTTTGGATGCTTATTCTGGTTATCATCAGATCAAGATGGCAGTTAAGGACCAGGAAAAGACAGCTTTCATAACTCCCTTTGGAGCCTTCTGCTATGTGTCTATGCCTTTTGGGCTCAAGAGTGCCCAGGCGACTTACCAGCGATGTGTGCAGAATTGTCTTCATAATAAGATTGGACGCAATGTTCATGCTTATGTGGATGATATTGTGGTGAAATCTAGAAAGAAGGAGACGTTGATAGATGACTTGAAGGAAACCTTTGGTAATCTCCAAGTTTATAAGATGATGCTTAATCCGGCCAAGTGTGTTTTTGGTGTGCCGATGGGTAAGCTTTTGGGCTTTCTTGTGTCTAACAGGGGCATTGAAGCTAATCCAGAGAAGAGCAAAGCCGTTACTTCTCTAGCTAAACCGGCGTGTATCAATGGTGTTCAACGTCTGGCGGGTCGTATTGCGGCGCTAAGCCGGTTCATAAGCCGCCTCGGTGAGAAGGCCATCCCTTTGTATCAGATGATGAAAAAGACAGATGACTTCGTCTGGAGTGACGCTGCTAATGAGGCATTTGAGGCACTTAAGAAGCAGCTGGCTGAGCCGCCGGTCCTAGTTGCGCCCGTTGATAAGGAGCCGCTGTTGTTATATGTGGCTGCTAATAGCCGGGCTGTCAGTGTGGCTATTGTGGTTGAAAGGAAAGAGGCAGGCAAGGAATATCCGGTTCAACGGCCGGTTTATTATATCAGCGAAGTGCTTATTGAGTCCAAGCAGAGATACCCACATTGGCAGAAGCTTGTATATGGGGTTTTCATGGCAAGCCGGAAGCTTAAGCAATATTTTCAGGGTCACCCCATTACTATGGTTAGCTCTGCTCCTTTAGGAGATATCATCCAAAACAGGGAAGCAACAGGCCGGGTTGCCAAATGGGCCATTGAACTTGGGCCTGATGGTTTGAAGTATATGCCTCGCACGGCCATCAAGTCTCAAGCACTGGTGGATTTCATCAATGACTGGACAGAGCTGCAGATGCCTGAGGAAAAACCAGATAACACATATTGGACTATTCACTTTGATGGGTCCAGGCAATTGGAGGGCTCGGGGGCTGGAGTTGTGCTAGCTTCCCCTCGAGGTGATAAATTTTGTTATGTTCTTCGTTTGATGTTCCCTTGCACTAACAATGCAGCTGAATATGAGGCCTTGCTCCACGGTCTTTGGATGGCTAAGGAGATGAACTTAAGCCGGGTAAGGTGCTTTGGTGACTCAGATTTGGTGGCTCAACAAGTCTCTGGTACTTGGGATTCTAAGGATCCCCTCATGGCGGCTTATCAATGAGAGTTAGATATTATTGCTGGTCACTTCAAGGGTTATCAAGTTGAGCATGTTGATCGGAGGAAAAATGAAGCGGCTGATGCCTTAAGCCGGTTGGGTTCTCAATGTAAACCGGTGCCACCTAATGTCTTTCTTGACGTTTTGCATAACCCGTCGGTCAAGTTACCTACAGAGGAGGATTTGGCTATTCCTGACCCGGAAGCTCAGTTGGTGGCGGCTCTTCATGTTATTCCTGATTGGACAGTTCCATATTTGGCATATATGACCCGGGGCGAGTTACCTGAGGATGAAACCTTGGCCAGGCAAATAACCCGGCGGTCCAAGTCAATGACAATTGTCAATGGAGAGCTGCACCATTGCAGTGTTACCGGGGCGTTTCAGCGTTGTGTTTCTCCTGAAGAAGGCTGTGAGATTCTGCGTGAGATCCATGAAGGAGATTGTGGTCATCACGCCGGCTCTAAATCTCTTGTAGCCAAGGCTTTTCATCACGGTTTTTATTGGCTGACGGCTCATGCTGATGTTGAGGACTTGGTCAAAAAATGTGACGGTTGTCAGAAGTTTTCACGTCGAGCTCATGTTCCGGCTCAGGAGTTGAGAATGATTCCAATCACTTGGCCATTTGCAGTTTGGGGGCTTGATATGGTTGGACCTTTTAAGAGGTCCAAGGATAAGAAGACCCACCTCTTGGTGGCGGTTGATAAATTCACTAAGTGGGTAGAGGAAGAGCCAGTCAGTAAGTGTGATGCAGCAACGGCGGTTCAATTCATGAAGAACGTGATCTTCCGTTTTGGCTTTCCACACAGCATTGTAACAGACAATGGCACTAATCTCTCCAAGGGTGCTATGAAAGAATTTTGTCAACGTGAGCATATCCGGCTTGTTGTATCATCGGTGGCTCACCCCCAATCTAATGGTCAAGCTGAGAGAGCCAATCAAGAGATCCTGAGAGGCATCAAGCCCCGGCTTATGGTTCCCTTACAGAGGACGCCGGGTTGTTGGGTAGAGGAGTTACCCTCGGTGCTATGGAGCATCAACACAACGCCCAACAGATCTACGGGTTACACGCCTTTTTTCATGGTTTATGGAGCAGAGGCGGTTCTCCCCAGTGACATCCGTCACGACTCACCCCGTGTGGCGGCTTACGTTGAAGCTGATAATGAAAAGGCACGTCAGGATGCACTTGACCTGTTAGACGAGGCACGTGATCTCGCAGCGGCTCGTTCGGCGATTTACCAGCAAGATCTACGTCGTTATCGCAGCCGCCGGGTCAAGACCAGAACCTTTCAAGAAGGTGACTTAGTGCTCCGGCTTATCCAGGATCAGACTGATATGCACAAGTTATCCCCACCTTGGGAAGGACCCTTTGTGGTCATCAAGAATCTGAACAACGGGTCATACTACCTTATTGATGTTCGAGACCACAAGGACTCACGCATGTTGGAGGAAGAGACTCGCCGGACGTGGAATATTGCTCATCTTCGGCCGTACTACACCTGAGCCATTGGCTCTTCTGATGCACATATTTTTGACAATGTATATATTGTGATCAATATAATAAACCGGCACCCCTGCTAAAGCAGGGCCTCTGTCATTTTTTCTTAATGAGTCTTTGGTTACTTGGGGGCTTCCGGCTTATGAGCGAAGTTATGATTACCCTTTGAACCGGCTTATAAGCCAATTGAAAATAAAACTTGGGGGCTTGCTACCCAGGTTAAAGGTACCAAAGATAGTCTGTTGCAAAATCACAGCTCAAACATAGGTGCCCCTTGAGCACAGCTCAAAAATATTACTTGGGGGCTCCTTGATTCTAAAGAACAAAGAGTTTGTATAACCCTTGTAATACGCTTAAAAGCCAGGCTTGGAAGCCAGGTGTATTCACCTAAAACCCTGGGTTATCCTGCCTTTTTAAGTAAGCCACTCCGCGCAGGTATTCCTGGAATGACCCGCCGAACGTTTGACAAGTCAAACTTATACAGACCCTAAACTTGTCAAAGTTAAAACGACGATTGGTTATGTGAGGTCCATCTTATATGGTTTGTATATAGGTTTAACTCAGTGGTTGTGCGGCCCATGAAAGCACTCGATTTTCGGCCTGGCAGCCCATGAAAAGCCTCGTTTTTTTGCTTGTTTTATTCCACAATTTTTTTTGAGGTTTATTTGATGAGGCTTATAATGCTTTATGATCATAATTCATCCGGTATTTATTAACCCGGCCTGGTTTTTGACTATAAGTCGCCAGTATGAGATAAGATAACATTCGGTGTTTATTAACCCGGCCTGGCTTTGGACTATAAGTCACCAGTATGAGATAAGATAATATCCGGTGTTTATTAACCCGGCCTGGTTTTGTTCATAAGCCAAGCAATCTATGATAATTACCAGTGCTCAAAGTTTGGGTTCTCCCCCTTACTACACCGGTTTGGTAAACCAACAGTGTGATCAAATATCACAGGTATGATATATTTCAAATTTGGTTATTCTTAAAGTCCAGCCTTGGGTATAAGCTATGTTAGTTTCCATGGTTTTATATTGGGCGTTATGACCCGTCTAGCGGTAAACCGCCAGGACACTTTTAATCCGTTGCATGCAGGAGCAGATTCCACATTGTTAATATTATAAGCATAAGTGGCATATCTTAACATGGTGGATTAGCAGTGTCATGCAAAGTAAATATGCACGATGGCGTAGCAGAACAAGAGTTTAAGCTAGCCGATTACAAGGCGTTTGGTGCCCAAAAGAATAATTGTTTTAACAAGTCTTAAAGAAAGCAGCTGCTAAATCGGCTCCCGGTTTACGAGTCCTGGCCTGGCTGACTTGAAGGTTGCGGATCGTCCAGCGCCGGTTCATCTTCCTCCTCTCTACCCAGTGGCTGGAAGTCAATGGTGGTCCAATCGATCCCAATTAAGGCCTTGAATACAGCTTCATCACATATAAGTGTGGAGGGGTCAACATCAGGGGCATAGGTATGCTTACGGATTGGAGGAATAAGATTTGGAGCATCATAAGTTGGCGCGTTAACTCTCTTGTTGTTGGCGTCATAAATCGACTGATAATGTGAAAGATCGGTTTCTTCAGCCAATTTGCTAGCCAATGGGCGCATTTCCCTCGTCAAGGCTCTGAGGTCATCATTATTAAACTCTGACCCATCCTCCTTTATGCTCGGGTAGCCGTTTCCCACATCGGCCGAATCAAGATTAGATATCCAAGCTTTGGCCCGAGTCATTGCAGTAAGAGCACCCGCCCTGGCAGCTGACTTCTTTAGCTCTTCAAACCGTGCAGGCATCATCGCCAGCCTTTCCAACATCTCCTTGATGAAGGTTGGGGGCGGTTTATTATGGGAAGCTGTGCAGATAACCCGTTGTACGCCGGTATATAATTGCTCTATAAGTGTATTGGCGGCTTTCAGTTTTTGCCGCATATCTGAGCCAAGATGAGCAATGCGAGTTCCTGCATCATCAAAAACATCGGTAAACCGGCAATCTCTTACATAATACATGTTCAAAGCTTATGAAGAAGTTATTTACCAAATACGGCAGCGGTCATGGCATTTATTTGCTGTTTCAAGCCAGTTAGCTCCTCAGCTACCGGATTAAGGGCAGCCTCAGCATCCTCAGCCCTCTTCAGCAGAGTTGACCTTTCTGTATCCCAACCTGCCCACTCGTTCTTGAAGCTCTCCTTCAGTTTTTCCATTGCTATTAAGGCACTGGTCAGTTCCTCCTTGGCTTTGGAGGTCTCGGCTTGTTGCGACTTGATATTTTCTTGAAGGTCGGCGATTTGAGAATCCTTCTTGTTAAGATCAGCCTGCAAGAGACATGTAATTAATTAGATAGCAGTGCATATTCAAAGTCCCAAGCACATAACAAGTAATATACTTGGCACTTGGGGGCTAATGTCTATTGCTTCTTATCAAAAAAAATTTACAAGTCCCAAGCACATAACAACTATCAGCTTGTTGGTCAACCGGATTATAAAGGTCCTAAGTAAGAATTTTGAGCCTTACAGCATAATTAGTCTCAACTTAACATATTTGTTAAGTCGACCCTTGGGGGCTACACAGGCGAAATTGAAGAGTTATTATTCTAAAGTCCCGGTTCATATTGACATTATAAACCGGCCCTTGCGGGCTAGTGGAGTTGATCTATATGGTTCTTGAAAGTTTGCAGAACATTCTATTCTTTTATGTCCAGTAAACTTGGCGGCTAAGGGAAGAATATTTATGCAGAGTTAACAGCATTTACCTCATATCGCTCCTTCATCATGTTCAGTAAACCGGCTTCATAATCACGGCTTGTGTACAAACTGTTTAAAAACCCAGAATGAATATCTTGGGCGCTGAGGTAGGCATAGCTTTCCAAGTCCACCTTCCACTTGCCCTTGTCAACAGCAGAAAATTCTTCTTTGGCACTATGTTTTGACAGAGCAGTGGGGTTGCCTGGGGCTGTATACCTGACACCGGTAACTACAACATCGTCAGCTTTATCATCAGCAGCCTTAGTTGGGCTTGGCGGTTTATCAGCATGACCCATCGGATCAATTTCCATCTGTTCAACAAAGGTTTCATGATCTTGCGGTGGCGGATCATCAAGAATAGCTTCAGTATTTGGTTCAAACTGTTCCGGGTTCTTTTCCGGATCAGTTGGCGTGCTGTCATCAGCCGGTTTGTTCAATTTGGCCTTTTTACTGGGTCTGGCCTTGGCTTTGACAGAGACGCAAATAATAGGTTAGTATAATGATCAAGCATAAGGTATAAGGGGTTAGTTAAAAATGCTCACGCAGGAATAGTTTTGAGTGTTGGAATTTGTGTCCCTGTGGACTCGCTAGAGGATGAATGGGAAGTTCCCTGATAGTTTGAATCAGACGGATTAAGAGGTTGTCAGAAATAACCCGCCTTGGGATAAGATGTGTCAGAAATAGAAGAGACCTCTGGGCGGCGTTTACGAACTGGCGAGTTTGGTAAACTGGAAGAAGTGACCACATGGCCGCTATGCCGGGTTGTGCGGCGAGCTTCGTGTTGCTGCTTCTTCAAAAGAAAGTTTGGATCCAAGTAAGCTAGGGGGTGAGAAAATCTTACTTTCCGGCTTGCTTGTCGGGTTTTCTGTGTGGGCAGAGGTTCTGAACCGGATGTGAGAATAGTTACCTCTACATCATTTGCGCGGCTAGCTTCTGCGTCGTCCTGATAAAAATCATCGTCAATGATATGTATGAAAAAAGAGCCAAGTGAATCAAGTTCTACCTCTGACTGCGGATTATCATCGTCACTGTTTAACTCGGTAGGCTCGGTGTTTTTCTTCTTAGCGGGCTTCTTGTTGACCTTGGTCTTGACACGAGGTGTTTTGGCCGGTTTATCCTGCGGTTTCTTCTTCCAGAACAGATCATCACCCTGTTTAAAGATTGAAAAGATCATAAGGGAGTATTAACAATATGGATTAAAGCAGGAGTGGGGCAATTCTTACAGCTGGCAGTTTATTTGAAGCGCAGAAAGGACTAAGTCCTGTTTTGCTACAGTCGGTCACCGGTTCATCCAACATCTTCTTGACAGATTCAGTAATTTCAGCATCTGTCAGCTGAATATCAGTGTGGTGTTGAGGGTCTTTCACATCCCCTGTGTACTCACACATTAAACCGGAGCGACGGCTTAAAGGCAAAATGCTCCAAGATACCCAACAACGGACAAAATCAATGCCTGTCAAACCGTTTGCCACAAAGGCTCTGGGCTTTGAAAGCTATGGTGCATATTTGGACCGTTCCTTTGCATTGAGTCTTTGGGGAATGGATGTGCATCGGTAAGCCGGTGAGCACGGTAACCCGGCAGAGGATTCTCGCCAGCTGGAGATGTATCTTGGCAATAGAACCAAGTTTGATTCCAATCTTTGGGATGGCTATGATCCTTAGCGTGAGGGAAGCTGACGTCTTTTCTCTTCTGAATTGAAACCCGCCAAGTTCAGTATTGGGCCCATCCGTAAATTCAGTACGGCGGTTTAAATAGAAGAAATCTCTGAACAGGTCGACTGTGGGCTCTTCTTGCAGGTAGGCTTCACAAAACACTTGAAAATTGCAAATATTGGACACGGAGTTAGGCCCAATATCTTGAGGCTGAAGTTGGAAGAAGTGAAGCACGTCAAGGAATTTTTTTGATCCGGGAGGGCTGAACCCTCGACTCAGATGATCAACAAAAACGATCACTTCCCCATCCTTGGGCTCAGGAGGATTTTCTGGACCGGGGGCTCTCCAGTGGATGTCTTCCTTTTTCGCTAAAGCGCCGGTTGCAACACACCCGTTCAGTTCTTCTTCTGTAACCCGGGATTGAACCCAGTTATAGGAATAAAAAGATTTGGCCATTTATACGATAACCTGGAAAAGATTTGTGCCGGTTTAAGGTTCATGGTTAACAGGCAGAAAGTGTTGAAGCATGCATAAATGTTAAACCGGACAGTGACGTTATCAAATTACAAAGACGAGCACTTGGCGGTTTAAGAGGGGACTAATGGTACCTGGCAGGTTATTGTTTTCTGAGGTTAAACTGCCTACACGGGTATTGAAAGTATAGATCTGAAGTTGGAAAATGGCTAAGTGATGAAAAACATGTTTCACAGATTGGTATTGCAATTTTGGATCTACCGAGTGTCAGAAAATGAAAATATATTCAGACCTAAAATACTGGTACTTGAGCAGTTTATGAAGGTCCAGATCAGATTTTTTCTACCTAAAAGAGATGCTCTGATGAGGAAAAGGCACTAGGGTTGTTGCCGCACAGGATAAATATCAAGCTTGAATCAAACCTCATGCTACAACGAAGAACAGGTGAAGAACAGTGCCGAACCTCCATGAATTCGTTCGAGCCCTAATGAGATCTACGGAGGGTGAAGGAGGAAGAACTTACCAAGGCTGTTGAACGGCGGAGGCGCGTGAGCAAAATCTGGACCAAGTCAGGTTGATGCAGCGGCCAATGGTGATGCAGAGGAGAGGGTCGATGGCGGCGGCTGGACTCGAGAGCAGCGCGTCGCGAGGAAGACGATGAAGATGAAAAGGCCGAGGGGGGAAAGTGAAAAGAACCCCTGGCCCTATTTATAAGGTGAATGGATAAGTGGCATGCGCGGGAATCGAGGAGCTCCAAATTGGATACGTGACAGGGCTGACGCCTCGATTTTTGGAGGTTCATTAAAAAGGAGATGCATATATGATTTCTGGATGTTTATAAAATTAATGACAGGTGATGTCATGGCGGGTCATCATGATCTCGGAAGATGACGTCACGGCGAGTTACAAATTTTTGCGAAGGTAATGAAGAAGGAATTTTCCGAAGTGTTGAAGATTGACATGAACAAGTTCAAATCAACCTGGGGCCTAATGTTGGGGATATAACTATTGAGTATAAACCGCCCAGGAGGGGCCGGGTTATGCTCATAGTGATTTACCTGTATTGAAGCCCATGAAGACATAGAAGATGGCGACTTACGAAGGAGACTTAATAAGAAGGCCCAAAGCCCAAAGGCGAGTTAGGGCCCATAGATGTAAACCGCCATAAGTATATGACTTGTATTGTAAGATAGGAAAGAGTGGATACCGAGCCGGACACGTTTATGAGCCAGCCGGGATTCTGTGAACCACCGGGCATCAACCTGTGTATATAAAGGGACGACCCGGCGGCTGTTTAGGGAGAAGAAACAACAAATCGAGAGCCAGGTTAAGCGTATTCACTCCCTGGTCGTCGAAACCCTAGCAATACCACCTCAAACTGGATTAGGCCTTCACCTTCACCGCAAGGGGCCGAACCAGTATAAACTCCCCGTGTCCTTTGTCCTAATTAACCCATTTAAACTAACCTCATTGCGATGGCTCCACGACTAAGTCCTCACACTAGGACATCTGCCGTGACTATTCCACGACACATAGTCCAAGCACAAACATAACCCTAAATGCATCATATTTATTGATTTCACAGCAACAAGAGCAAGAACTAGGGTTTGCAACAATGTGAGCAATGCAACCAAAATAGGTGATTCCAACCAACCAAAAGATGGGGAGTGGGAGAGGTACCTTGGGTGATGAGAAAATGTTGTGGATCCACCGGACAAATCTCAAGCAATGGAGAGGGATTTAGTGGGTGCTTGGGTGGGGGGGAGGGGGGAGAGGATGTGCTCGGGGAAGAAGGAGATTAGGGTGAATGGTGTAACACCCCTATGTAATAAGCACTGTGACCTCCTGATAAACATGCCAAGTCATCATCATTTGCAATGATTGATCACAGTGGTTAAATATCTCATCTGAAATTCTGCTACTGAATTCGAATTCAAATGCAAGTGAAATTTAAAGTTACACAAAAGTTGCTGCAAAAATGTTCGTCATCTGGCAAATAATCCAAAACAAATTATGGTTAAGGAAAACAACATCACTTATTTGCTAATATGAGCAGAGGCAATTAAAACCGTGCATTCTAGCATTTTTAAAATGCTATTTCATTTATGAAAAATACAAATGAAGTCCACTGGCCTCCAAAATATTTGTGGCAGTGCCAAATATTGACAGGGAATTATGTGACTTGGTTTCACATTTTTCAGAATATTTTTGGATGCCCAAATATTTCCTTTTCTCTCTCTGGTTATTAAACAAATGAAAAACAGAAAATAAAAAAAAGGCCAGAGGCTTACCAGGCCTTACCTGGCTCTGGGCCGAGGTGGCCCAGGCAGCCCAGTAGGGCCTCGTCTACCTGCTCCTCCTTCGTGTCGCTGCCGCCATGGCTGAGCGCGCCAGTGCCGGCCACCGTTTGCCACGGCGACGGAGCAGTTGGGGCGAGGGGATAAGGCCTCGCCCCTGCATCCCCCCTAGTCGCCGCGCCTCTCCTCCCCCTCTCTCCCACGCTCGCGCGCTTGCTCCCCTCTTCTTCCTCCTCTGCCCGAGTGCATCGCCGCTGCTCTCTATCATTACCACGGCCACCGGCGGCCCCGTGGCCGCTGGACCTGTCCGTCCGCTCCGCCGCGTTGCGCCTCGACGCCCAGTGCCCTCCTAGGAGCTGAGGGGCCCTACAGCGCCGATTCCCCTTCGTCCGCATCTCCGGCCACCACAACTCGCCGCCGTCGATTGGTCGACTCCTCTGTGCTACAAAGCTTCCACGGGCCACCTTGAGCCGCTGCAGTGAGCTCCACCTCTCTTCCCCTCCTTTTCTTCTCTCCCACGAGCCTGGAGCATCCGGTTCCGCCATGGCCGAGCCCAGCTCCGCCGATGAGCTCGCCGCCGTCACGTGAGCCACTGACATGTCCCGCCGAGTCCCTTCCCGTGTTCAGGACCTCGAGTAGACGCTGTAGGATTAGCGCGCCGCCCATTTTGGCTTTTGTTTCATTGCGCGCGAGTTCGCCGTGCTTCGGGTCTCCGCCGTCCATGTCGCCGGCGACGACTGCGGCCATCCCAGCTCGCGTGACCACCCGCGTTGGATGCGGCGTTGCTCGCTCGATCGAACGCAGCAAGAATCACGCGAAACGGCTCAGTGTAGCGCGTTTCCGATGCACTCTGGCGTTCGGCCGTCGCGGAGAGCTCGCCGGAGCTAGTTCCGGCGCCGCCGCTGACTTGGCAGGCGTGGGGCCCACCCCAGTGAGTCTGCCAGTGGGTCCCCTGCGTTAGTTTGACCACATTGACTCTAGTAAATGCTGGTTACTGTTCACTACTGCCACTGACTAGTGGGCCCCCCTCTGTAATTAGTCTAATTAAATAGTTTTTAATTAAAACTTATTTAGATTAACCTAACTAGTCACTAACACCTGGGGCCCACCCCCCTAATTAGTTCTGCTAGATTAATTTAAGCCTCTGTTAAGCTCACAGTGGCTGATAGGTGGGTCCCACCTGTCAGTTTGACCAGTCAACTGGTCAGTTGACTGGCTGACGCGGAGAAGACCGTAGCTCGGATCGAAAAACTTTCTACATGAAAGTTGATCAGAAAAGCGAGACGAATCCGACCGTGCCATCTGTTTCCGTGTCAGGACCCTCTACGGAGGTGAACCCGCAACATTTTGCCCGTTTTCGGTAGATGAATAGTGCATACATACCGGTTAATAATTCCAACTTAAATCCTAAAATAGCTAAAATGGTTTAGACATGTTTTAGGCAACCCTGCACTGCACCTTAAGCATAGCATGCTCTGTGATGCATTTGTTTGCTGTGTATTTATCTGTTTCTCCCCGTCTTCTCTCTTGGTAGATCCCGGTACCGACGTAGTCCCCGAGACCGACGCAGCTTTGGAGATCGACTACACCCCCGACGACCCTGCTTTTGCCGCAGAGCTTCCAGGCAAGCAACCCCCCTTGAACATGCCTATATCGCCCATTCTCTTCTCTCTTGTGCTTGCATTAGAACTGCTACTCTTTCGAATAATCCTATTCTGATGCATAGCCTATTTTTTGTAACCTACTTTTGGTAATTACCTGCTTATCCTAAACTGCTTAGAATTGGCTGGTTAGTGAACCACCAGAGACCCCTCACTTTGTCCCAGTGGCCCCGCTGGATTATCGGAAGACTCGACCAACGTGGTCGACAACCAGGCCCCGGCACCGCACACCACTCCCCTTAGTTGTACGACGCTGCAGAGTTACTATCGAGTGCCGAGGGTGATACCTCGTATAGCACTTCTGATGTTAACCCTATAGAGTAGCTATTCGGTCATGGTCATCGAGGGTGATTCCTCCTTCACCACTCCCGATAACGACGCTGTCGTGCAACACCTCAAGTGTGAACCTCGAGGGTGATTCCTCCTAAGTTCACCTTGACTTTTACATCAGGTGGGAATCCATCGAGGGTGATTCCTCGGGTTTCCCCTTGGTGTTACGGACACACGGGAACTATGACTTTAACCTGAACCATGTAAAAGACGGGTCGGCCCCGAGGGGGTACCCACGAGAGTTACTGTTACTGCTGGACTGGAGGGACTGGCGGTACCACCCAGTAGAGGTGGACCTGAGTTCCCGACAGTCTTTTGCGAGTCGGGTGACCATGAGAGTACTCGCGAGTTGTGGTGTAGTCGGGTTGACCTGGAGGGTACCCGCGAGATAATTACGAGGCGCGGCCAGGCATTCTTAGCCCTTGTCGCAAGTCCTCGAGACGGGGCGACGGGGTCACATCGATCATGAGTCTCTTCTCGTTACCGCGCGCTCCCAATACACTAACGATTTGGATATGTAATCCGAGTAGGCCTTTGGCCAGTTTCGCACTAACCATCACGCGGGAATAAATATGGGTACTCTGCATCGTATGCATCAGCCGAAGCTCTATAGACGTCGGCGACTGAGCGGCGCGCGCCGGGTTGGACTGGAATGCCCGTCCTTGTTTAAGGGGGCTAGGTCTGCTCACGGCCGTGAACGTAACGTGCAGGAGTGCGCAGGGCGATGGCCCAAGACCCCTGTGCGCATAGGTTAGTCCGGCGTGCTGACCTCTCTTTTGAGCCTAGGTAGGGCTGCGGTGTGTTGTTTTAGCCGAGGCTGGGCAGGATCCAGAAAAGTGTGTCCGGCCGGAGTTAATCGAGCATGGTGCATAAGTTGGTGCACC
Organism: Thinopyrum elongatum; assembly: GCA_011799875.1. Classification (NCBI taxonomy): domain Eukaryota; kingdom Viridiplantae; phylum Streptophyta; class Magnoliopsida; order Poales; family Poaceae; genus Thinopyrum; species Thinopyrum elongatum. The sequence continues at coordinate 14,761,051 of CM022303.1, forward strand.
CCTGCAGGGAAGAACTAATCTATTCGAATAGCCAGATCCTCGGTAACGGACGCTCGGAGTTGTATCCGGATCGTACAACTAGAACTTAATTTTGAGATGAGAAATGGATATGATGGCCCCGGGATCGCTTTCTCGTAGGGAGTCGAGAGAGGATCTCTGGGCGTGTTACTACTTACTTATTTATTATAATATACTAATCTACACTCTTCTAATGCTGCAAGACCGCTGAAGATGCTAGTCTTCGATAGGACTAGGCCTTCTCTCTATTCTGGCATTTTTGCAGTCCAGTCCACATATACAGCCTTCCTTTGAAAATGTTGCATACATAGATTAGATCTGATGTAAGTCTTGCTGTGTACTTTGGATGAGTACTCACGGTTGCTTTGCTTCCTCTTTTTCCCCATACCCGAATGATGTGACCAGACGACGGAGCCCAGGAGTCTGCTGCCCCTACCGACGACTACTACTACCACCCCGAGGGTGGTTACTACTACGAGTTGGCCGACGACAAGGAGTAGGATCGGAGGGTTCCAGGTAGGAGGCCTGCGCCTTTTCGATCGTAGTCTTTGTTTTGCCCCGCCTACTTAAAGGCTTATCTATTTCTCTTTTATATCTGTATTTAGATATCTGATGCTTCCGCTAACGCTTGTACGCGAGCTTATGTATTCGAGCTCTCGAGGCCCCCTGGCTTGTAATATAAAGCTTGTATGACTTTAATTTGTGTCTATAGTTGTGTTGTGATATCTTCCTGTGAGTCCTTAGGCTTGATCGTGTGCATTTGCGTGTATGATTAGTGCATGATTGAGCTGGGGGCGTCACAAGTTGGTATCAGAGCCGACTGCCTGTAGGAACCCCCCTTTCCAACTCCTTGGCCAAAGTTGAGTCTAGTATTCGAAAATAGTTTTACTAACTTGGTTGTGTGGCTTACGGGCCCACGTCGCCATTGGGTGGTATTAGGATCTTTTATTCCTCGTCTATACTCTGGGACTCTGATCTCTCTTCTATTCGGGTTAAATGATTTTGCTAACTCTGACATTAGGATCTCGTGATCACTTCCACCCAGAGATTTTACTATGTCTTTCTTGAGTTGGGAGCCCGAATCTACTTGGCACCGTTTACGGATCGCAGGATCCTTTTATCAAGGGCACCCTGCGTCATCCCTTGCAGATTCATCGCTCCAATGGTTTTCTCCGACCTTGATGTAGCCTTTGCTATGTCTCGTTGTTGTATCCCTCCACCGCATGCCAGCGTGCCGCTTATTTGTCTAGCCTTCCCCTTTCAGCCGTTGTGATGCCGGTTTGTAACCGAGACTATGTATGGATCTGCATGTCTTGTTTGACTATGCTGAAGTATTTAATGCACTTCCTTCTGTTGTGCGTACTACTTCATGAATGATTCCATACACCTGCAATGATTCGTTGCTAAACTACCCCTGTTGAATTTAGCAGGATGGGTGACAACAATCCACCGTCGCCGGACTATATGGCTGCCATGATGCAACAATTTGAAGTGCACCGTCAGTTCATGCAAGGGGTGATCTATCAGTTTCCTCGTCCCAATGCCAACCAGCAGCCGGTCTCAATCACGCTGCAAGAGTTCGTGCGCCTCAACCCAACTATGTTCCGCAACTCAGTTAATCCGCTAGATGCTGATGATTGGTTACGCGACATCACCTATGAAATGGAGTCAGCTACTGTTGCCCCTGCCAACTATGTCACCTTTGCGTCTTACTTTCTGAAGGGTCCCGCAGCTCAATGGTGGGACACCCATAGGCGCACCCTAGCTGTTGGAGCAGTCATTACTTGGGAAGAGTTTCAAGCTGCCTTCCGTGCCCGCTATATTCCTCCGGGAGTCATGGACCGGAAGAAAACGGAGTTCCGTAACCTCACTCAGGGCAACAAGACTGTAGAAGCTTATCAGCGGGAGTTCCTTGAATTGTCTTGCTATGATGAAGAAGACATTGCTACTGATGCCCGTAGACAGGAGAAATTCCGTGACAGACTCAGCCCTGACATCTAGTTAGCTCTGCTCATCCAAGACTTTGCCGACTTCGCCACCTTGGTGAACAAGGCTATTCAGGTCAAGACTGGTTTGAAGAAGCACAAGGACGCGCTCAAATGCACCCGTGAGGCGGGCTCATCTTCGGGCTCGTCTTCGCAGAAGCGCCGTATCTGGATTCCCCACAGTGTGCTTCGTCCAGCTACACCTGCGCCAAGGCCATCCTATGCTGCACCTTGTCTGCCTCCTCCACTACCGAGGCAGCCTCTTCGAGCTGCAGCACCCCGAGCTCCTGCTCCCAACCCCAATGATGGTCTGTGCTTCAGGTGTGGACGTCCAGGTCACCGTGCCAAAGAATGCACCTAGAATCAGAACCAACTGGCTCTGCCTTCTAATGCCCATGGCAACAATCAGCCCCGCAACAACAATGCCAGACCTTATTGTCGTGGTCAGGCTTATCATGTCAACATGAGTGAAGACCCAGACCAACCAGCTACTATGATGGGTACACTTCTTGTTAATTCAGTACCAACTTTTGTTTTATTTGATTCAGGAGCATCACATTCATTCATGTCAGAACGTTTTGCACTCATGCATGACGTTAAATGTGAAAAGCTACACCAATCCTTAATGGTAAACACTCCCGCGGGTCAATGTCAAGCATCTTTGTTCAGCCCCGCTGTCATCATTGATATTAAAGGGCTGGAGTTCCGTGCATCGCCCATTATCCTGACGTCTTCTAAGATTGACCTTATTCTGGGTATGGACTGGTTGAAGGCTCATACTGCCGCAATTCATTGTGCCACTAAAGTCGTCTAGATTCTGCACCCCTCGGATGAGATAGTAAATTATCGTGCCCATATAACTCAAAATGCCGAGGCTCAAATATACGCCTTGAATGCGTTGAACGCTTCTCCTCTTGAGGGGATCGAAAACATTCCAGTCGTTCGTGACTTTCAGGATGTTTTCCGGAAGAACTTCCAGGAGTACCCCCTGTTAGAGCTGTCGAGTTTGTTATTGACTTGAAACCAGGCACAACTCCTATTGCGAAGCGTCCTTACAAGATGCCTCCGCATGTGCTCCTCGAGCTTAAGGAGGAAATCGATAAATCACTCCACAAAGGCTTTATCCGCCCAAGTTCCTCTGCCTGGGGAGCACCTTCTCTCTTTGTTAAGAAGAAAGATGGTACAAACCGATTGGTCCAAGATTACCGTCCTATCAACCAGGCAACCATTCAGAATAAGTATCCGCTTCCCCGGATCAATGATTTGTATGATCAACTTGCTGGATCATCAGTGTTCTCTAAACTCGACTTGAGGTTGGGTTATCATCAGATCCGTGTTCGCGAAGAGGATATTCCCAAGACTGCATTCGTTACTCGCTATGGTTCATACGAGTACACCGTCATGTCTTTCGGCTTGACTAATGCTCCAGCAACATTCTCTCGTCTGATGAATTATACCTTTATGTATTACCTCAACAAGTTCGTCATGGTTTATCTAGATGACATTCTGGTATATTCAAAGAATAAGGAAGAACATGCTGAACATCTTCGTCATGTTCTGGAAAAGCTTCGAGAGCACCAGCTGTATGCCAAATTTTCCAAATGTGAATTATGGCTTTCTGAAGTAACCTACCTTGGTCATGTGATCTCCAAGGATGGCATTGCAGTTAACCCAGAGCGGGTTCAGGCTATTCTTGACTGGACTCCTCCGAAGAACGTCAAGCAAGTGAGAAGTATTCTCGGCCTCGCAAGCTATTGCTGTCGATTTGTCGAGAACTTTTCCAAGATTGCCAAGCTCCTGACTAATCTGTTCACAAAGGCGTTAAGTTTGTGTGGACAGACAAATGTCAGGAGAGTTTCCAGACCCTCAAGGACAAGCTGACCTCTGCTCCAGTGCTTGCTCCTCTGGATTCTCGCAAGGACTTCGTGATTTATTGCGACGCCTATCATCAAGGATTAGGTTGTGTCCTAATGCAAGAATGCAGAGTAATTGCTTATGCCTCGCGATAATTGCATCCGCATGAAGAAAACTATCCAGTGCATGATCTTGAACTTGCTGCAGTGATATATGCTTTAAAGTTGTGGTGACATTACCTTCTCGGTAATCAATGTGAGATATATACTGATCATCAAAGTCTGATGTATTTGTTTACTCAGCCGGATCTCAATCTCCGCCAACAGCGATGGTTAGAAACAATTACGGACTATGACTGTGGTATTTCTTATACCCCTGGCAAGGCTAATGTAATGGCTGATGCCTTGAGCCGCAAGTCCTACTGTAACAACCTCATGGTTAAGCGAGCTCAGCCTCATCTTTATGAAGAACTGCGCAAGCTGAACCTACGCATCGTTCCACAGGGTTCTCTTAATAACCTTGTTGTACAGCCAGATCTTGAAAAGGCTGTTAAGAGTGCACAAGCTAAAGATGCTGAAGTTGATCTGATGAAGAAAGATCTTCACCTTGAAAAGTACAGGGATTTCTCGCTCGCTGAAGATGGAACCTTGTATTTCAGAGATTGCATTGTGGTACCTCGCTTTGAGCTTATGACTGACAAGGTCATGAAGGAGGCACATGATACACCGCTGTCTATTCATCCGGGTAGCACCAGATCTCCGTCAAAGGTACTGGTTGTCTAAAATGAAGCAGGATATTGTGCGATATGTTGCTGAATGTGATGTTTGCCGTCACGTTAAAGCAGAACATCAGAAGCCTGATGGAATTCTCTAACCGCTTCCTATTCCTCTATGGAAATGGGATAAGGTTCAAATGGATTTCATTACTGGCCTTCCCAAGTCACAGAAGGGTCACGATGTTATTCTTGTCGTCATTGACCAGCTTTCCAAAGTTGCACATTTTCTGCCAGTCAAGGAGACGATCACTGCTAGTCAGTTAGTAGAGTTGTATATCTCCAGAATTGTATCACTCCACGGTATTCCGAAGGAGATCAGTTCTGACCGTGGCGGCCTTTTCACCTCAAAGTTCTGGGAAAGTTTCCAAGAGGCTATGGGAACTCATATTACCTGGAGTTCACCTTATCACCCCCAGTCCCAAGGCCAAGTCGAGCGAGTAAATCAAGTGCTTGAAGACATGCTTCGGGCTTGTGTTATTTCATTCGGCAAGAAGTAGGAAGAATCTCTCCCGTATGCTGAATTCTCTTATAACAACAGCTATCAAGCTAGCTTGAAAATGGCCCCCTTCGAAGTACTTTATGGACGTAAGTGTCGAACCCCTTTGAATTTGTCAGAAACTGGGGAACGACCGCTCGTGGGTTCGGATATTATCCAACACGCCGAAGAGCTAGTCCGTATTGTCCGAGAAAATCTCAAGACGGCTCAGGACCACCAGAAGAGCAATTACGATCGCAAACGATGGGGTTTGACTTATCAACCTGGTGATCAAGCTTATCTGTGTGTCACTCCTATAAAGGGCACTCACCGCTTCGGAATCAAGGGCAAGTTAGCTACACGCTACATTGGTCCCTTCCGCATTTTCTCCAGACGTGGTTAGGTGGCATATAAATTGGAGTTGCCGCTGCAATTCTCTCATATCCACGACGTCTTTCATGTGTCGCAACTTCGTTGTTGCTTCAAGGAATCTCCGCACTGAGCAGTGGATCATGAATTGCTCGAACTACAAGATGATCACTCTTGTAAGGAGCATCCGATCCGTATTCTCGATGAAGCTGAACGTCGAACCCGTCAGAAGACGACCAAGTTCCTGAAAGTGCAGTGGTCAAATCATACTGAAGATGAAGCCACTTGGGAACGCGAGGATAATCTTCGGGCGGAATACCCCGACCTCTTTTCTTCTACCTCCCGAATTCTCGGGATGAGTTTTAGAGGAGGAGAATTGTAACACCCCTATGTAATAAGCACTGTGACCACCTAATAAACATGCCAAGTCATCATCATTTGCAATGATTGATCACAGTGGTTAAATATCTCATCTGAAATTCTGCCACTGAATTCAAATTCAAATGCAAGTGAAATTTAAAGTTGCACAAAAGTTGCTGCAAAAATGTTCATCATCTGGCAAATATTCCAAAACAAATTATGGTTAAGAAAAACAACATCACTTATTTGCTAATATGAGCAGAGGCAATTAAAACAGTGCATTCTGGCATTTTTAAAATGCTATTTCATTTATGAAAAATACAAATGAAGTCCACTGGCCTCCAAAATATTTGTGGCAGTGCCAAATATTGACAGGGAATTATGTGACTTGGTTTCACATTTTTCAGAATATTTTTGGATGCCCAAATATTTCCTTTTCTCTCTCTGGTTATTAAACAAATGAAAAACAAAAAATAAAAAAAGGCCAGAGGCTTACCAGGCCTTACCTGGCTCTGGGCCAAGCCGGCCTAGGCAGCCCAGCATGGCCTCGTCTACCTGCTCCTCCTTCGTGTTGCTGCCACCATGGCTGAGCGCACCCGCGCCGGCCACAGTTCGCCACGACGGCGGAGCAGTTGGGGCGAGGGGATAAGGCCTCGCCCCTGCATCCCCCCTGGTCGTCGCGCCTCTCCTCCCCCTCTCTCCCACGCTCGCGCGCTTGCTCCCCTCTTCTTCCTCCTCTGCCCGAGCGCGTCGCCGCCGCTCTCTGTCGTTACCGCGGCCGCCGGACCTGTCCGTCCGCTCCGCCGCGTTCCGCCTCAACGCCCGGTGCCCTCCCTAGGAGCTGAGGGGCCCTGCAGCGCCAATTCCCCTTCGTCCGCATCTCCAGCCACCGCAACTCGCCGCCGTCGATCCGTCGACTCCTCTGCGCTACAAAGCTTCCACGGGCCACCTTGAGCCGCTGCTGTGAGCTCCACCTCTCCTCCCCTCCTTTTCTGCTCTCCCAAAATCCTGGAGCGGCCGGTTCCACCATGGCCGAGCCCAGCTCCACCGATGAGCTCGCCGCCGTCACGTGAGCCACTGACTTGGCCCGCCGAGTCCCTTCCCGAGTTCAGGACCTCGAGTAGACGCTGTAGGAGTAGCGCGCCACCCGTTTTGGCCTCCGTTTCATCGCGCGCGAGTTCGCCGTGCTTCGGGTCTCCGCCGTCCATGTCGCCAGCGATGACTCTGGCCATCCCAGCTCGCGTGGCCACCCGCGTTGGATGCGGCGTTGCTCGCTCGATCGAACGCAGCAAGAATCACGCGAAACGGCTCAGTGTAGCGTGTTTCCGACGCACTCCGGCGTTCGGCCGCCACGGAGAGCTCGCCGGAGCTAGTTCCGGCGTTGTCGCTGACTTGGCAGGCATGGAGCCCACCCCAGTGAGGCTGCCGATGGGTCCCCTGCGTTAGTTTGACCATGTTGACTCTAGTCAACGCTGGTTACTGTTCACTACCGCCACTGACTAGTGGGCCCTCCTATGTAATTAGTCTAATTAAACACTTTTTAATTAAAAATTATTTAGGTTAACCTAACTAGTCACTGACACCTGGGGCCCACCCCCTAATTAGTTCTGTTAGATTAATTTAAGCCTCTGTTAACCTCACAGTGGCTGACAGGTGCTTGTCAGTTTGACCAGTCAACTGGTTAGTTGACTGGATGACGCAGAGATGACCTCATGCTGATGTCATAATCCATTTTAGACAATTTCTGTTAATTTAAATAATTTCAGAAAATTGCTAAAACTTTGGAAATTCGTAGAAATTAAACCGTAGTTCGGATTGAAAAACTTTATACATGAAAATTGATCAGAAAAGCGAGACGAATCCGACCGTGCCATCTGTTTCCGTGTCGAGACCCTTTACGGAGGTGAACCCGCAACATTTTGCCCGTTTCTGATAGATGAATAGTGCATACATATCGGTTAATAATTCCAACTTAAATCCTAAAATAGCTAAAATCGTTTGGACATATTTTTAGGCAACCCTGCACTGCACCTTAAGCATAGCATGCTCTGTGATACATTTGTTTGCTGTGTATTTATCTATTTCTTCCCCCTTTTCTCTCTCGGTAGATCCCGGTACCGACATAGTCCCCGAGACCGACGCAGCTCCGGAGATCGACTACACCCCTGACGACCCTGCTTTTGCCGCAGAGCTTCCAGGCAAGCAACCCCCCCTTGAACATGCCTATATCGTCCATTCTCTTCTCTCTTGTGCTTGCATTAGAACTGCTACTGCTTTCGAATAATCCTATTCTGATGCATAGCCTGTTTTTGTAACATGCTTTTGATACTTACCTGCTTATCCTAAACTGCTTAGAATAGGCTGGTTCGTGAACCACCAGAGACCCCTCACTTTGTCCCAGTTGCCCCCGCTGGATTATCAGAAGACTCGACCAACGTGGTCGACAACGAGGCCCCGGCACCGCACACCACTCCCCTTAGTTGTACGACACTGGAGAGTTACTATCGAGTGCCGAGGGTGATACCTCGTATAGCACTTCTGATGTTAACCCTGTAGAGTAGCTATTCGGTCGTGGTCATCGAGGGTGATTCCTTCTTCACCACTCCCGATAACGACACTGTCGTGCAACACCTCAAGTGTGAACCTCGAGGGTGATTCCTCCTAATTCACCTTGACTTTTACATCAGGTGGGAATCCATCGAGGGTGATTCCTCGGGTTTCCCCCTTGGTGTTACGGACACACGAGTACTATGACTTTAACCTGAACCATGTTAAAGATGGGTCGGCTCCGAGGGGGTACCCACGAGAGTTACTGTTACTGCTGGAATGGAGAGACAGGCGGTACCACCCAGTAGAGGTGGACCTGAGTTCCCGACAGTCTTTTGCGAGTCAGGTGACCATGAGAGTACCCGCGAGTTGTGGTGTAGTCGGGTTGACCTGGAGGGTACCCACAAGATAATTGCGAGGCGCGGCCAGGCATTCTTAGCCCTTGTCGCAAGTCCTCGAGACGGGGCGACGGGGTCACATCGATCATCAGTCTCTTCTCGTTACCGCGCGCTCCCAATACACTAACGATTTGGATATTTAATCCGAGTAGTCCTTTGGCTTGTTTCGCACTAACTATCACACGAGAATAAATATGGGTACTCTGCGTCATATGCATCAGCCGAAGCTCTCTAGACGTCGGCGACTGATTGGCGCGCGCCGGGTTGGACTGGAACGCCCGTCCTTGTTTAAGGGGGCTAGGTCTGCTCACGGCCGTGAACGTAACGTGCAGGAGTGCGCAGGGCGATGTCCCAAGACCCCTGTGCGCGTAGGTTAGTCCGGCGTGCTGACATCTCTTTTGAGCCTAGGTAGGGCTGCGGCGTGTCGTTCTAGCCGAGGCTGGGCAGGACCCAGAAAAGTGTGTCCGGCCGGAGTTAATCGAGCGTGGTGGGTAAGTTGGTGCACCCCTGCAGGGAAGAACTAATCTATTCGAATAGCCGGATCCTCGGTAACGGACGCTCGGAGTTGTATCCCGATCGATACAACTAGAACTTAATTTTGAGATGAGAAATGGATATGATGGCCCCGGGATCGCTTTCTCGCAGGGAGTCAAGAGAGGATCTCTGGGCGTGTTACTACTTACTTATTTATTATAATATACTAATCTACACTCTTCTAATGCTGCAAGACCGCTGAAGATGCTAGTCTTCGATAGGACTAGGCCTTCTCTCTATTCTGGCATTTTTGCAGTCGAGTCCACATATACAGCCTTCCTTTGAAAATATTGCATACATAGATTAGATCTGATGTAAGTCTTGCTGAGTACTTTGGATGAGTACTCACGGTTGCTTTGCTTCCTCTTTTTCCCCATACCCGAATGATGTGACCAGACGACGGAGCACAGGAGTCTGCTGCCCCTACCGACGACTACTACTACCACCCCGAGGGTGGTTACTACTACAAGTTGGCTGACGACAAGGAGTAGGATCGGAGGGTCCCAGGCAGGAGGCCTGCGCCTTTTCGATCGTAGTCTTTGTTTTGCCTCGCCTTCTTAAAGGCTTATCTGTTTCTCTTTTATATCTGTATTCAGATATTTGATGCTTCCGCTAACGCTTGTACGCGAGCTTATGTATTCGAGCCCTCGAGGCCCCCTGGCTTGTAATATAAAACTTGTATGACTTTAATTTGTGTCTAGAGTTGTGTTGTGATATCTTTCCGTGAGTCCTTAGGTTTGATCGTGTGCATTTGCGTGTATGATTAATGCACGATTGAGCCGGGGGCGTCACAAATGGGTGGGTGGGAGGCCCACCCATTCACCACAACACCCTACCGCCGGGGTCCTTGACGGTAGGAATGGGCACCCTACCGCCAGGGTCCTCGGCGGTAGGGGCCTTTTCCACGTCAGCGACCTGCCTTTACCCTACCGTTGGGGGGTCTAGCGGTAGGATGTGTTAGGCTACCGCCAGGTATGGTGGCGGTAGGAAAAAGGGTCAGATCCCGATTTTTTTTTAAGATGGGGTCAGATCTGGCTAAACTTTGTCAAAAGGGTCAAAGCACCAAAATTTGCCAGTACATGCTGGGACAACTGGTACGTTGTGCGAAGGGGTGCACATGGTACTCCCTCCATTCCTAAATCTAGTGTGTATTAGTTTTGTGCGAAAATTCCACATTGTAGTAGTGCCTAGTTTGAGCAGAACCCAGGAGGGTATGCATTCGAAAAGTGACTTGACCTGACGGTGTAGGTTGATGGTTGGTGGGCCAGATTGCAGCAACTTTTGGCACGTCTAGACGTGACTAAAGACACACTGCCACTGTTCAATCCTGCACAGTGCGCATGTGCCGGTGACACCCTGCGTTAATCTTGCAGGTAATGCATGTTTAGCAAATTAGTTCGGTCACTAATCAAATCTACTCCGAGTTAGTTCATTTGGCCCGATAAAAACATATGGATAAAATCCAAAAAGAACTAGAAGACTCTAAATTACAAGGAAACTATTAATTACAGTTTATGGGCTTCATAATGTAAGAAAATTCTTAATTTTCGTTCTCCAAGATCTCAATCCAGCCAAGAGATTTGCCTAAGTATATGACATAATGTACGCCTAAATAATCATGAACAAATGTAGTTGCTGATAGCCAGAAATGCAATATTTGGCAATCAAATTCACAATCTTTAATTTGTAGGACGATAAGCTCTGACCAAAAATTGGAACATGGTGCCGAACTAACAGAGCAAATTAGTTCGGATCACTAATCAAAATCTAGTGGGTTAGTTCATTTTGCCGGGTAAAAAATAAAAACAACTAGAAGACTGTCTAATGAAGATTTTACATGACAGAGTATACTTTAACATGATTTGTAGCGAACCAAGCTATAGTTGGATGGTTAGGAGGAACGTGGTATCCCTAGCTCACCAAGGTTCAAGTCCTATACTTGACATTGATGCTCGCATTTTTCTGAATTTATTTCAGGCCTTCCGGCAATGTACATTCAGTGGGAGTAGACGTTCCCATCGACTATGAATGCGTCTATAGCGACTTCGTCAATCTCAAGATGATGTGCCAGCTCACTCTCTCGGAGGTGCTCATAGGGGTAGGGTGTGCGTGTGCGTATGTATGAGCGTCTGCATATGTACTGTGTTAAAAAAATGATTTGCGACAAAAATAACATAGGGTGTTATTGAAAATTAAAAATATTTATATAACAGGCGGCACACTAATAAATTAATCTAACAGTAGGTACGAGACAAATTCTTGTTTAACGGCCGTACAAAAAATGTTAAAATCCTAGTTCGAGTAACTCATGCTGAAAAATGTTTAATTCCTACTTTCAATAAATCACACTGACTAACAACTGTTGCTACAACAGTGAATTATTCTATGTGGTCACGGGGGGAGCAGTGTCGATTTGGAACATGGTGCCGTCCTTTGAGCCTGTTGCAGTTGACAGCTGGGCTGTCTGTTGCATTCCACGGTCAACATAAATGGGCCTCATGCTCAGGCGTGTACCACGGTACATTTTTTTTAACACTGTACAGACGCAAACGCTCGTATACACGCGTATACTCACCCCTATGAATGTAAACATGCACACCCTATCCCTACGAGCACCTCCGAAAGACTATAGGCACCTCGTCGTCGGCAACATTTCCTCCCATTGAATGCGTTTTTTCCAGCTGCTAGATTCTGTCAATAAAGCTGCCTATGACTGCCGGAATACAAGGGCTGGCGGGCCTCTACGGGGAGGCAGCATGCGCAAATACCGGGCGCGCTCAGATCCATAGGGATAGCGGACGGCCAGGATAAAGTCCACAGAGTGATCGTCCACCATCAGTCATTTTGGGGCTCACCACCCCTTTCTCGCCCATTCTTAGGCCTTGTTTTATTTGCGAGAAAAATGTAGAATTGAAAAAAACACGGGAATAGAAAACACAGAAAATACGAAATATAAGTTGTTTGGACGTGGCGCCAGAGGAAAGAAAAATGCAGGAACTTTCTTGAAACATTTATTATAAAAGGTAAGATTAACTGAATAACCAATGCTTTCTCTGATTTTTAGTACATTATGAAACTAGAGCCAATCAGAGTTCTAGTAACTAGCAATTATCTGCAAGTCAAAGGTCTCATAAATGTGTGATTAAAGAGAGATGGTTTCAGAAATACAACATTTTGACTTTTAGTGGGGCATAGCTTGCCATCCACAGATTTCAATAACCAATGTGTTCTCAGTTCTTTAATCCATTACGCAACTAGAGCCAATTAGAGTTCTGCTAACTATCAAAAATGTGCAAGTGAAAAGTGTCATAAATTTGTGATTAAAAAAACCCGGGAGGGTTCACAAATACAACATTTTGACTTGCAGTGGACATAGCTTGCTATCCACAGATTGAGTGAGCAAACATCTTACAAAAAAGTATGATATAGTTATCAATTAATTCAAATTTTGTTGCGCATGTACATGGTTACGTGGACCGAGAAGCTTTAATTCACGTCGACGCTTGCCATGAACCAAATGGAGGACATGGTATCCTAAAAAACAGGTCATATCTCCAGATTGAAAAGGTCATCAACAACATATTGTTGACTAACTATTCTCTCATTATTTCTTGAAAAGCACGACCCAGCGCTAAACTGAGTCTTGAACAGAAAAGATGCCTCGGAAAAAATATGCTGATGACAAGAAATTTTGAGTCACTTTGACACTTGCCAAGAACCAAATGGAGGAAATGATAGCCTATAAAGCAGGTCATATCTCCAGATTGAAAAGATGACCAAGAACACACTGTTGACTAATTGTACACCCATTATTTCTTGAAAAGCAAGTACCCAGTGCTGAACACAAAACAACATTAAGAAGTGGCCAAGTTGCACCAATGTTGAACACTACCAGTCAACACTAGTAGAAAAAGGCCCATTTGTCCCGGTTCATAAGGCACATTTGTCCCGGTTCTGGAACCGGGACTAAAGGGTCGGGACTAAAGCCCAACACCTTTAGTCCCGGTTCTTATACGAACCGGGACAGATGGGGCTCCACGTGGCCGCTGCGGCGAGCCCAGAGAGGAGAGCCTTTAGTCCCGGTTGGTAACACCAACCGGGACCAAAGATCATCCACGTGTCAGCAGCTCAGGAGCTGGGGTTTCTATTTTATTTTTGAAGGGAGGGGGGGGGGGGGGGGGGGGGTTGGGGGTTTGGGGTTTTGGGTGTTTTGTAGGGTTAATTTAGGGGTTTCATATATTGTGTTAGCTAGCTAATAGCTAGAGAGAAGTGTCCTCTCTTATCTCCGTGCTTGGTCGACACTACGTACTATACGTATAGGGAGGACTCGACACGCTAGCTAGTAAGCAAATGAAGGAAACCATTAAGTACACAAGATCGTCATGAACATATACAGAGAGAAGTGATCGACCTCCTCCTTCTCCGAGAGATTGGTCGAACAACAAGTTTTCGTATATCTATCCGACGCTACTAGCTACATATATACAATATAAGATCTCTTACAATCCCTAACATTTGATGTCAAGTTCCACATGGTATTCTCCGGCTGGATTGATGACGTGGTCAAGAAAGAATCCCGCCAATTCCTCTTGAATTGCTTAATTTTATGCGATCTTGTGGTAGGAGTTCATCCCGCATCTGCCAAATCTAATTTGAAGAAGGGGGTCAATACATATATATGAATGAAACTCAACACAAATGATGGTAATAAAATAAAATTGTGAATATTATTGCTTGCGCACTTCATATTGTTTTTCAGAGTAGCTCCGCTTAGATGTCGTCGCGTTGTAGATGTACTCGCAAATGTAGTATCCACAAAAAATATTCCCGCCTTCCTGCCACAACCACTTTACGAGAAATAAAGGTCAACCAAACTGATAATCAAGCATTATAAATGGTATTGATGAAACTAGCTAGAATCAATGGGAGATGCGCGGAACTAGCTAGTAGTACTTACTTTCGGGTGTGTAAATCGCAGCTCCCCCGACAGTCCCGGAGCTTCTGTGGTTAACACTTTCCAAACCCTGCGAGACAAAGAAAATAATTACTTGATATCAGGAAATGACCAAAGTTGCCGATATGGTGCGATAATGATCGATTGAACTTACTTCTGGAGCATTTCAGTCATGGCCGCATATTCCTTGGGATCTTTTCGTCTTGAGTCTAAGACGGTTACTAGTCCCTGCTCAAGCTTAATCTCTAGGAGAATAAAGTGGAAGCTGCGCACGCATGCATAACTCATCAATTACATTACTATAACCTCGAGTAATAAGGGAAACCGAATATGCAGAAGACAGTAACACTCACTTGAAGTTGTAAGGAAAGAGTATTTTATCTTTGTTTTGATTTTTAAGCAACGATTGTAGCAAGTTGGCCTCGGTTTCTTCCACATGATATGTAACCGTCCATTCATCAATGAGATTTGTGTTAATGAACCCAATATCATAGATTTGTGCATTTCTGCATTCGACGATCTTCAATCTGCATAATATAGTGAGGATAATTATATATACATGCAATGAAAGAGCTGAGCTATATATAGAGACTTAATTACAGAAGTATAGTACTTACAGACAGTAGCAAGTGATGATTATTTTATCGAGGTCCTTTTGATTGAAAAACTGGAAGAACTCCTCAAATGGAACAGACAACAGATCAATTCCAATGAGGTCGTGCTCCTCTTTAACTCTCAGCGTCAAAATATCCTTCCCAGACTTGCAGGTGTCCATGTACCACTTATGGAATCTTTGCATCATCGTTGTTAGAGGAGGATCACCAGGTCTGACGAGAGGCTTCCCGTACTGGTATTTGTGTTCGTCCACCTCCATTGTATCAAAATGTGCATCGTCGGGCTGGTAATCACCAGGATTGGTACCGGGCAGCATCCCCGGCAGATTTGCGACGATATCGCTAGACACCTTGAGCGGGGCGCACGATTGGTTTGCCTGTTCGCCGAGCTGGGGAATTTTGTTCCCTCTTCTTCGTTCTTGTAACCTTTTGTCACTTGAAGTAGTTCCCGACCGGCGCGCTCCTTCCACTGCCTTTTTCAGAGCGCGGACATGGTTGTCATCCGTAGGAGGCGGTGGTGGTCACTTCAGGTTCTTCAAAGTGTGCTTCAATTTCACCAGATCCATCTTCTCCTCCGGAGGTGGATTTTTCTTTGCAAAAAAGTCCTTCACTTGGGCTTGACAGATCTCCGCGTTTTCCTCCTCGGTCATCTCGTATGGTAACTTCTCTAGAGGCTTGAGAGATGGACCGAATTTGTATTACCTCCCGCCTCTGGCTGTACTGCTAGACGCCGGAGCAGCTGCAACGGCTGCGGCTGTCTTCCTTCGTTGCTTACAAGGCGGAGAAGGAGGCAGAGTGCTACGACGCGCCAGAGCAGCCAGAGCGGCGGCGGCTGTCTTGCGCTGTTGTTGACGAGGCGGAGAAGGAGGCGGGCTGCTCGGACGCGCCGGCGCAGGAGGAGAAGGAGGCGGAGTGCCGCCACGCGCCGGAGCAGCTGGAGAAGGAGGCGGAGTGCCGCCACGCGCCGGAGCAGCCGGAGAAGGAGGCAGAGTGCCCTGATCACTCGCCAGAGGAGGAGGCGGAGTGCCCTGACTCGCCGGAGGAGGAGGCGGAGGCGTCCAGTTCGGAAGGTTGATGAGCTCCTTCCGCCATAGACATGGAGTCTTCAGAGCAAGACCCAGCTGAGTCTCCCCATTCACCGGTAGTTTGGTCAAGCTCGAGCTCCTCAAATCCATCCGTTATTTCATCGACCATCACAACAGCATAGCCTTCTAGAATCGGAAGGCAGTGAAAAGTTGCACCGGGTTGAGGAGGTGCAACAGAGCCGACAGCCGCCTTGACTTTGATGTGCTGCCACTGCGCCATAAGGTGGCAATCTTGAGCCTCCGTGATAGCATCCACGGGGTAGCTGGGAGCCGTGAAGTGACGCTGCTGAAGGAGCTCGGTGGAAGCCACGCTGCTTCTCCACTGAGATGGCGAGGTAGCTTCTGGGGTAGCTTTGGCAGGTCGCTGCCTCTGAACTAGTGCTTGTTCCTCTAGCGCTCGTACCCTTGCATTCAGCTTCTGTAGTTCGGTCTGCTCCACTTTCCTCCTCCTCTCCCGGGTTTTGTAACCGCCTTCGCTGGGAAACCCTTCCTTCCACGCAACAGAGTCTGCCGTGCCTCGTGTTCGTCCTGGGTGCTCAGGATTCCCGAGGGCCTGTGTGAGCTCGTCGTTCTCTCTGTCGGGAACAAACGTCCCTTGCTGCGCTGCGGCGATATACTTCTGAAGCTTCTTGACGGGTATTTCAAGTTGCTCCTTCGTCCAACGGCACTTCCCTGTTTCAGGGTCCAAGGTTCCCCCAAACCCGAAGAACCAAGTCCTTGAATGGTCTGGCCAGTTCAATGTCTCTGGTTCGACCCCTTTATCAAGTAGGTCCTTCTCAGCCTTGTCCCACAACGGCCGGGCTTTGAGGTAGCCACCTGACCCCATGCGATGGTGATACTCCTTCTTTGCAGCATTTTTCTTGTTTGTCGCTGACATCTTCTTACTCTTCTCCGATGTCTTGTGGGTCACAAATGCGAGCCAGTGATCTCTTATCTTCTCAAATCGGCCGGTGAATTCTGGAGTCTTCCCTTTGTCGACAAACATTGATTTCAACTCATTCTTCCACCTCCTGAATAGATCTGCCATCTTCTTAAGAGCATGAGCCTTGACCAATGGCTCTATAACTAGCTTATCCGGATCCTCCTCTGGCGGTAGGGTGAAATTTGCCTTCAGCGCGGTCCAAAGATCATCTTTCTGTCTATCGTTGACAAAAGACACTTGAGGGTCTTCGCTCTTAGGCTTATTCCATTGGTGGATGCTGATCGGGATCATGTCCCTAACAAGAACCTCGCACTGAGCAGAAAATGCTTCCTTGGTCCGGCTGGGTTCAATCGGTTGGCCATCGCCCTTGATTGCTGTGATCGTGAACCTTTCATCCTGGCGCAACCTTTTCTTCGGGCCTGGTCTCGTTACCGAAGTTTGGCTCGATCCGGAGGGCTAGGAAAGAAGAAAGAAGAGAGTTAATATGTGTACATACCAAAACAATTAATGCATCAATTAGCTAGTCAGCACAGGCTTAATTAATATATATACCTCGCCGGACTTTGCAACATCTCCTTCCTCCGTTCGCTCACCGGAGCAGTCATCACGGTCTCCTTCTTCCACCGGCATTCCATTACCGGAGCCATCATAATCATGTCCTTCCACCTCCATTGTTCGATTACCGGAGCCTGCTTCACCCTCTCCTTCCAGACCATCGGTGTCGTTGAGAAACGACAAGACATCACCTCCGCCGAGGATTATGTCCCCCAACAACTGTTCTGCTTCTATGTCTCGGTGCTCCATAGTTTCTGCTAATACTACAACATGGCAATTAATATACAAACATGACAGATGGATATATTAGTGCAAACGTAGACCTAGCTAGCTCGACGCTTCTATGGTTTGGGGTGGCCTCGACAACGCTTCTAGGGTTTGGGGTGGCCTAGGCAACGCTTCTAGGGTTTGGGGTGGCCTCGACAACGCTTCTAGGGTTTGGGTCGGACCGCCTCTCTCATGAATGTCCGACGTCCGGACCGACAAGGGATTTAACAAAATGACGCCATTCTGGATGTGCAGAAAATGGTCCATATTTTTCCTGATCTCATCTACTCTTCTATATGTCATGTTGTCTAGTGTCAAAGAATTCAAGAAAACCATGACTTCATCATTAGCCGGAAATGACAGGCGTATAATGGTACGAAGCTCTTCAAAGTTGTTTTGGAACGGAGTTCCCGATAGAATAATTCGCTTTTTGGTACAAAGTTCAGCAAGAGCCTTCCGAATATCGCTATTTGGAAGGCCTTTGCTAAAATTTGTACCAAAAGGCGAATTATTCTATCAGGAACTCCGTTCCAAAACAACTTTGAAGAGCTTCGTAGCATCATACGCCTGTTACTTCCGACTAATGATGAAGCCATGGATTTCTTCAATACTTTGACAGACAACGTGACATATAGAAGAATATATATATAGATGAGATCAGAAAAAAAATTGGATCAACTTGTGCACATCCATAATGGGGGCATTCTTGATAAATCTATATATGTCAAAATTCAAACTTTGACATATGATCAAACTTTGACGTATGATCAAATGTTGCATATGTCAAAATTCAAACTTTGACATATGATCAAACTTTGATATATGATCAAATGTTGCATATGTCAAAATTCAAACTTTGACATATGATCAAACTTTGATATATGTCCACCGCGATATAAAATAATACATAGACTTGTTCGGGCGACGGGGGGCGGCGACCATGGAGCAGTGGCAGAGCAAGGCCGAGCTCGGGGGAGCACGCGGCGAAGTTATCGGGGAGGGGGTATATCGACCCCCCCCCTCATGTCGAAGTTATCGGGGAGGGGGTATATCGACGCCCCCCTCCTCATGTCGAAGTTATCGGGGAGGGGGTATATCGACCCCCCCTCATGTCGAAGTTATCGGGGAGGGGGTATATCGACCCCCCCTATCGGGGCGGGGGGTTATATCGACCCCCCCCCCCCTCATGTCCAAAGTATCGGGGAGGGGGTATCTCCTCATGTCGAAGTTATCCGGGAGGGGGTATATCGACAACGACGACTTACATACATGGAAAAAAATGTTATCGGGGAGGGGGTATATCGACCCCCCCTCATGTCGAAGTTATTGGGGAGGGGGTATATCGACAACGACATACCCGATAAAAAATAACTTTTGCATATATAAAAGTTTTTCTTCTTCTTCCTTCTTCCTTCTTCCTTCTTCCTTCTTCCTAGCTAGATATATAAAACTTTTCTAAAAATGTAACTTTTGCATATATAAAACTTTTTCTTCTTCTTCCTTCTTCCTTCTTCCTTCTTCCTAGATATATAAAACTTTTCTAAAAATGAAACTAACCTAAAATGCACTAAATCAGAGAACATACATAGATAATTTTCTAAAAATGTAACTTTTGCATATATGAACATATATACACAGAGAACATATATACATATATACATTTTTCTAAAAATGCAAAAAACAAATCATCATATACATGAACAAAAAATCTGAAAAAAGAGAGGACATATAATCATATATACACACATACATATAATCTGGAAAAAATCATCATATATCTATAAAAAAACAGAGAGGAGAAGGCCGGCCGGACCGAACGTGGCGACGGCGTGGTCGGGGCAGGCCGGGGGCGCGGGGCGGCGTCGGGAGGACGGGGGCCGCGGGGGGGCACGTCGGGCAGGCCACGGGCGGCCGGCGTCGAGGCAGGGGCCACGGGGCGACGACGACAAGCAGGGCACGGGCGCGCGTCAGGGCAGGGCAGGGGCGGCGGCAGGGTAGGGGTAGGGGCGGCGGGCGATGGCGACGAGGAGTGGGCGGCGATGGCGAGCACGGGCAGCCTGGCGGCGTCGATGAGCTCGGCGTCGTCGGGAGGCAAATGGTCGATGAAAACTGAAAAATTCCTAAGTCCTGCTTATATACACAGAGCATTGGTCCCGGTTCGTGGCACAAACCGGGACGAATGCCACCCTTTGGTCCCGGTTCGTGCCAGAGACCTTTGGTCCCGGTTGGTGGCACGAACCGGGACCAAAGGGGGGGCATTGGTCCCGGTTTGTTCCACCAACCGGGACCAATGCCCCCCCTTTCGTCCCGGTTGGTGCTACCAACCGGGACCAAAGGCCTTGCGCTGGCGTGGTGCGGTGGGATGTTTAGTCCCACCTCGCTAGTTGAGAGAGCTCGAGAGTGGTTTATAAGCGCTGCTGCGCCGACCCTCTCGAGCTCCTCTCAACTGCAGGCTTTCGGGCCTTCTCTGCTACTCTTTGCCTGTGGGCCTGCTGGGCCTCTGCGGTCCTGAATCCTGGCCCATGGATGGGTTTCTAGTCGTATTCAGGCCGTGGTGGCCCGTGAGTGGCATTTTTTTATTTTTTTTTTTATTTTTTCTATTTTTTTGTTTTCTTTTTTTGCTTTATTTATTTTATTGTTTCTACTTACAACAAAATACAAACTGTTTTCAGTGATTCTTTTTGCTTTAGGTAATAAAAATTATAAACTTGCTGTTAGTGCCATTAGTTTTCTAATTTGAAAGTTTAAATTTGAATTCTTTGAAATTTGTGTGAATCACTAGTTTGTGATTAACTTTACTATTAAAATAGATTTTGGAGGATTCTTTTTTCTACTATTTAATATTACTGTGTTTTATCACTATATTCAAAAATAGTTTTTGTTATTTTAGTTTCTAACAAAAAAAATCTTTATGATAATTCCTTTTGCTATTAAAGTTTCTAACAAAAAAGTTCTTTATGAAAATTCTTTTTGCTTTTAATGTTTTGAACAGAAAATACTTTGATAATTTTAGTTGCATGAATTTTAGTTGATTCCTTTTGCTATTAGAGTTTCATTAAAGTTTTCTAATTCATTCTTTTTTCTATTAGAGTTTCATTAAAGTTTTCTAGTTCATTCTTTTAGTTTATTATTTTTGCTATTAGAGTTTCATAAAAGTTGAGAGGGTTACGGCAAAAACTGGATGCACTTCGTGTACAAAATTGACAATCTCTTTCGAAGTATCAGGGTTTCGGACGAAAACTCATCTGTTACAAAGGGATTTCATTTTTTTGAACTTATTTGAACTCCAGACTTTTTGTGTGTTCAAAATGAACCATTCAAAGCCACATCATCAATTTTCAACCCTTTCTAACTTCATATGTTATTTTTCATGCATTTACTGATTTTTTTGAGCTAAATGACCCTGAAATTGAAAAGCACTTCAGATAAACTCTGAAGAGGTTGAAAATTGGCATGGTATCATCATTTCACCCACATAGCATGTGGTAAAAAGTTGAGAGGGTTACGGCAAAAACTGGATGCACTTCGTGTACAAAATGGACAATCTCTTTCGAAGTATCAGGGTTTCGAATGCTGTAAGGAACAGTGCACAATATGCTCAAAGATGCTGAGATAGTTGACTATGACGAAAGATCTTCACCTTGAAAAGTACAGAGGATTTCTCGCGTCGCTGAAGAGTGAACCCTTGTATTTCAGAGATTGCATTGTGGTACCGGCTCCGTCGCTTTGAGCTTATAACTGACAAGGTCATGAGAGGACACATGACTACAACGTCGAGCTTCATCCGGGTAGCACCAGTTCTGCCGTCAAGTAACTGGTGTCTAAAATGAAGCAGATATTGTGCGATATGTTGCTGGAACTGTGACTGTTTGCCGTCACGTTTCAAGCAGAACATCAGAAGCCTGGTGGAATTCTCCTAACCGCTTCCTATCCTCTATGAAATGGATAGGTCAAATGGATTTCATTACTGGCCGTCCCAAGTCACAGAAAGGTCAGATGTATTCGGTCGTCAATGCGACCAGCTTTCCAAAGTTGGCAACATTTCTGCCAGTCAGAGGAGACGATCACTGCTAGTCAGTGTAGTTAGAGTTGTATATCTCCAGAATTGTATCACTCCACGGTATTCCGAAGGAAGTCAGTTTCTGACCGTGGCGGCCTTTTCACCTCAATTCTGGGAAAGTTTCCAAGAGGCTATGGAACTCATATACCTGGAGTTCACCTTTCACCCCCAGTCCCAAGGCCAAGTCGAGGAGTAAATCAAGTGCTTGAAGACATGTCTTCGGGCTTGTGTTATTCAGTCGGCAAGATAGGGGAAGAACTCTCCCGTATGCTGAATTCTCTTATAAACACGCTATCAAGCTGACTTGAAAATGGCCCCTTCGAAGTCTTTATGGACGTAAGTGTCGAACCCTTTGAATTGGTCAGAAACTGTGGAACGACCGCTCGTGGGTTCGGATATTATCCAACACGCCGAAGAGCTAGTCCGTATTGTCCGAGAAAATCTCAAGACGGCTCAGGACCACCAGAAGAGCAATTACGATCGCAAACGATGGGGTTTACTTATCAACCTGGTGATCAAGCTTATCTGTGTGTTCACTCCTATAAAGGCACTCACCGCTTCGGAATCAAGGGCAAGTAGCTACACGCTACATTGGTCCCTTCCGCATTTTCTCCGACGTGGTTAGGTGGCATATAATTGGAGTTGCCGCGCAATTCTCTCATACACCGACGTCTTTCAGTGTCGCAACTTCGTTGTTTGCTTCAAAATCTCCGCACTGAGCAGTGGATCATGAATTGCTCGACTACAATATGATCACTCTTGTAAGGAGCATCCGATCCGTATTCTCGATGAAGCTGAACGTCGAACCCGTCAGAAGACGACAAGTTCCTGAAAGTGCATGGTCAAATCATACTGAAATGAAGCCACTTGGGAAACGCGAGGATAATCTTCGGGCGGAATACCCCCGACCTCTTTTTCTTCTACCTCCCGAATTCTCGGGATGAGTTTTAGAGGAGGAGAATTGTAACACACCCTAGTAATAAGCACTGTGACCCCTATATAAACCATGCCACGTCATCATCATTTGCAAGGATTTATCACAGTGGTTTAAATATCTCATCTGAAATTCTGCCACTGAATTCAAATTCAAATGCAAGTGAAATTTAAAGAGTTGCACAAAAAGTTGCTGCAAAAATGTTCATCTCTGGCAATATTCCAAGAACAATTATGGGTTAAGAAAAACAACATCACTTATTTGCTAATATGAGCAGAGGCAATTAAAACAGTGCATTCTGGCATTTTTAAAATGCTATTTCATTTATGAAAAATACAAATGAAGTCCACTGGCCTCCAAATATTTGTGGCAGTGCCAAATATTGACAGGGAATTATTTGACGTGTTTTCACATTTTTCAGAATATTTTTGATGCCAAATATTTCCTTTTCTCTCTCTGGTTATTAAACAAATGAAAAACAAAAAAAAAAAAAGGCCAGAGGCTTACCAGGCCTTACCTGGCTCTGGCCAGCCGCCTAGGCAGCCCAGCATGGCCTCGTCTACCTGCTCCTCCTTCGTGTTGCTGCCACCATGGCTGAGCGCAACCCGCGCCGGCCACATTTCGCCACGACGGCGGAGCAAGTTGGGGCGAGGGGATAAGCCTCGCCCCTGCATCCCCCTGGTCGTCGCGCCTCTCCTCCCCCTCTCTCCCACGCTCGCTCGTTGCTCCCCTCTTCTTCCTCCTCTGCCGAGCGCGTCGCCGCCGCTCTCTGTCGTTACCCGCCGCGCCGCCCGACCTGTCCTTCCGCTCCGCCCGTTCCGCCTCAACGCCCCCGGCCCTCCCATTAGTCGAGGGGGCCCTGCAGCGCAATTCCCCTTCGTCCGCATCCCAGCCACCGCAACTCGCCGCCGTCGATCCGTCGACTCCTCTGCTCTACAAAGCTTCCACGGGCCACCTTGAGCCGCTGCTGTGAGCTCCACCTCTCTCCCCTCCTTTTCTGCTCTCCAAAATCCTGGAGCGGTCCGGTTCCACCATGGCCGAGCCCAGCTCCACCGATGAGCTCGCCGCCGTCACGTGAGCCACTGACTTGCCCGCCGAGTCCCTTCCCGAGTTCAGGACCCTCGAGTAGACGCTGTAGGAGTACGCGCCACCCGTTTTGGCCTCCGTTTCATCGCGCGCGAGTTCGCCGTGCTTCGGTCTCCGCCGTCCATGTCGCCAGCGATGACTCTGCCATCCCACTCGGCGTGGCCACCCGCGTTGGATGCGGCTTTGCTCGCTCGATCGAACGCAGCAAGAATCACGCGAAACGGCCAGTGTACGTGTTTCCGACGCACTCCGGCGTTCGTCCCCCGCGGAGAGCTCGCCGGAGCTAGTTCCGGCGTTGTTCGCTGACTTGGCAGGCATGGAGCCCACCCCAGTGAGGCTGCCGATGGGTCCCCTGCGTTAGTTTGACCATGTTGACTCTAGTCAACGCTGGTTACTTTTCACTACCGCACTGACTAGTGGGCCCTCCTATGTAATTAGTCTAATTAAACACTTTTTAATTAAAAATTTTTAGGTTACCTCCTAGTCACTGACACCTGGGGCCCCACCCCCTAATTAGTTTCTTTTAATTATTTAAGCCTCTGTTAACCTCACAGTGGCTGACAGGTGCTTGTCAGTTTGACCAGTCAACTGGTTAGTTGACTGGATGACGCAGAGATGACCTCATGCTGATGTCATAATCCATTTTAGACAATTTCTGTTAATTAAATAATTTCAGAAAATTGCTAAAACTTTGGAAATTCGTAAAATTAAACCGTAGTTCGGATTGAAAAACTTTACATGAAAATTGATCAGAAAAGCGACGACGACGAACCGACCGTGCCATCTGTTTCCGTGTCCGAACCCTTTACGGAGGAACCCGCAACATTTTGCCCGTTTCTGATAGATGAATAGGTGCTACATATCGGTTTAATAATTCCAACTTAAATCCTAAAATAGCTAAAATCTTTGGACATATTTTTAGGCAACCCTGCACTGCACCTTAAGCATTAGCATGCTCTGTGTGATACATTTGTTTGCTGTGTATTTATCTATTTCTCCTTTCTTCCCCCTTTTCTCTCTCGGTAGATCCCGGTACCGACATAGTCCCCGAGACCGACGCAGCTCCGGAGATCGACTACACCCCTGACGACCCTGCTTTTGCCGCAGAGCTTCCAGGCAAGCAACCCCCCCTTGAACATGCCTATATCGTCCATTCTCTCTTCTCTCTTGTGCTTGCATTAGAACTGCTACGCTTTCGATATCCTATTCTGATGCATAGCCTGTTTTGTAACATGCTTTGATACTTACCTGCTTATCCTAAACTGCTTAGAATAGGCTGTTCGTGAACCACCAGCACCCTCACTTTGTCCCAGTTGCCCCCGCTGGATTATCAGAAGACCTACCAACGTGGTCGACAACGAGGGCCCGGCACCGCACACCACTCCCCTTAGTTGACGACACTGGAGAGTTACTATCGAGTGCCGAGGGGATACCTCGTATAGCACTTCTGATGTTAACCCTGTAGATTAGCTTTCGGTCGTGGTCATCGAGGGGGTGATTCCTTCTTCACCACTCCCGAAACCGACACGTCGTGCAACACCTCAAGTGTGAACCTCGAGGGTGATTCCTCCTAATTCACTTGACTTTTACATCAGGTGGATCCATCGAGGGTGATTTCCTCGGGTTTCCCCTGGTGTTACGGACACACGAGTACTATGACTAACCTGAACCATGTTAAAGATGGGTCGGCTCGAGGGGTGACCCACGAGAGTTACTGTTACTGCTGGAATGGAGAGACAGGCGGTACCCACCCAGTAAGTGGACCTGAGTTCCCGACAGTCTTTTGCGAGTCAGGTGACCATAGAGTACCCCGAGTTTGTGGTTAGTCGGGTTGACCTGGAGGGTACCCACAATAATTGCGAGGCGCGGCCAGCATTCTTGCCCTTGTCGCAGTCCTCGAGACGGGGCGACGGGGTCACATCGATCATCAGTCTCTTCTCGTTACCTAGCGCGCTCCCAATACACTAACGATTTGGTATTTAATCCGAGTAGTCCTTTGGCTTGTTTCGCACTAACTATCACACGAGAAATAAATATGGGTACTCTGCGTCATATGCATCAGCCGAAGCTCTCTAGACTCGCGACTGATTGGCGCGCGCCCGGGTTGGACTGGAACGCCCGTCCTTGTTTAAGGGGGCTGGTCTTCACGGCCGTGACGTAACGTGCAGAGTGCGCGCGATGTCCCAACCCCTGTGCGCGTAGGTTATCCCGTGCTGACATCTCTTTTGACCTAGGTAGGGCTGCGGCGTGTCGTTCTCAGCTGGGCAGGACCGAAAAGTGTGTCCGCCGGAGTTAATCGACGCTGTGGGTAAGTGGTGCCCCCTGCAGGGAAAACTAATCTTTCGAATAGCGATCCTCGTGTAACGGACGCTCGGAGTTTATCCCGATCGATCAAATAGAACTTAATTTTGAGATGAGAAAGGATATGATGGCCCCGGATCGCTTTCTCGCGGAGTCAGAGAGGATCTCTGGGCGTGTACACTTACTTATTATTATAATATACTAATCTACACTCTCTAGGCTGCAAGACCGTGAGATCTAGTCCGATAGGACTAAGGCCTCTCTCTCTATTCTGGCATTTTTGCAGTCGAGTCCACATATCCACCCTGAAAATGCATACATATTGATCTGATGTACTTGCTGAATATTTTGGATGAGTACTACTTTTGTGCTTCTTTTCCATACCCGCATGATGTACCAGATCGGAGCACGGATTCGGTCCTACAATACTACTAATACCCACCGAGGGTGGTTCTACTACAGTTGCTGACGAAAGATAGCTATCGAGTGGTCCCACAGTGAGCTGCGCCTTTTCGGATTCGTAGTCTTGAGTGCCTTTCGACTGTTCTCTATTTTAGACATGCTATTTATTTGCTGTACGATCTGAGTCGTTTCTCTTGGAATACTGATCTTGTATCCCTCCTTAGGACCAGCCCACTCCTTACCGCGGATTACTCCACGAGTCACGTGAGCTAACAGCCCGAGGTTTATCGGTCGACTACAAGGCTGGCTATACATCTGATGTCAGCCTGGTCAGTCGCAGCCGCAACGATTGAGTCCGGCGTTGTATCGCTACGCGAGCACCCGATGGCTTGTAATTAAAAACTTGTATGACTTTAATTTGTGTCTAGAGTTGTGTTGTTGTATCTTTCCGTGAGTCCTTAGGTTTGATCGTGTGCATTTGCGTGTATGATTAATGCACGATTGAGCCGGGGGCGTCACAAATGGTGGGTGGGGAGGCCCACCCATTCACCACAACACCCTACCGCGCGGGGTCCTTGACGGTAGGAATGGGCACCTACCGCCAGGGTCCTCGGCGGTAGGGGCTTTTCCACGTCAGCGACTGCTTTAAGCCTGAGAGACTGCCTTTAGTAACTCTGTGGGGGGGCTACGATTGGTAGGATGTTTTAGGCTACCGCCCAGGTATGGTGGCGGTACGGTAGGAAAAGGGTCAGGTCCGCCGATTTTTTTTTAAGATGGGCGGTCAGATCTGCTAAACTTTGTCAAAAGGGTCAAAGCACCAAAAATTTGCCAGTACATGCTGGGACAACTGGTACGTTGTGTGTTTCGACAGGGGTGACGAGTGCAATGGTCACTCCCTGCATTCCATTCCTATCTAGTGTGTATTGTTTTGTGCGAAAATTCCACATTGTAGTAGTGCCTAGTTTGAGCAGAACCCAGGAGGGTATGCTTCGAAAGTGACTTGACTGACGGTGTGGTATGATGGTTGGTGGGCCAGATTGCAGCAACTTTTGGCACGTCTAGACGTGACTAAAGACACACTGCCACTGTCAATCCTCACATGCGCATGTCCGGTGACACCCTGCGTTAATCTTGCAGGTAGATGCATGTTAGCAAATTAGTTCGGTCACTAATCAAATCTACTCCGATTAGTTCATTTGGCCCGAGAAAAACATATGGATAAATCCAAAAAGAACTAGAAGACTCTAAATTACAAGGAAACATTAATTACAGTTTATGGGCTTCATAATGTAAGAAAATTCTTAATTTTCGTTCTCCAAGATCTCAATCCAGCAAGAGATTTGCCTAAGATATGACATAATGTACGCCTAAATAATCATGAACAAATGTAGTGCTGATAGCCAGAAATGCAATTTTGGCAATCAAATTCACAATCTTTAATTTGTAGGACGATAAGCTCTGACCAAAAATTGGAACATGGTGCCGAACTAACGAGCAAATTAGTTCGGATCACTAATCAAAATCTAGTGGGTTAGTTCATTTTGCCGGGTAAAAAATAAAAACAACTAGAAGACTGTCTAATGAAGATTTTACATGACAGAGTATACTTAACATGATTTGTAGCGAACCAACTATAGTTGGTGGTAGGAGGAACGTGGTATCCCTAGCTCACCAAGGTTCAAGTCCTATACTTGACATTGATGCTCGCATTTTTCTGAATTTATTTCAGGCCTTCCGGCAATGTACATTCAGTGGGAGTAGACGTTCCCATCGACTATGAATGCGTCTATAGCGACTTGCGTCAATCTCAAGATGATGTGCCAGCTCACTCTCTCGGAGGTGCTCATAGGGGTAGGGTGTGCGTGTGCGTATGTATGAGCGTCTGCATATGTACTGTGTTTAAAAAAATGATTTGCGACAAAATAACATAGGGTGTTATTGAAAATTAAAAATATTTATATAACAGGCGGCACACTAATAAATTAATCTAACAGTAGGTACGAGCCAAATTCTTGGTTTAACGGCCGTACAAAAAAATGTTAAAAATCTAGTTCGAGTAACTCATGCTGAAAAATGTTTAATTCCTAATCATTTCATAAATCACACTGACTAACAACTGTTGCTACAACAGTGAATTATTCTATGTGGTCACGGGGGGAGCATGTGCGATTTGGAACATGGTGCCGTCCTTGAGCCTGTTGCAGTTGACAGCTGGGCTGTCTGTTGCATTCCACGGTCCAACATAAATGGCCTCATGCTCAGGCGTGACCACGGTACATTTTTTTAACACTGTACAGACGCAAACGCTCGTATACCGCGTATATCACCCCTATGAATGTAAACATGCACACCCTATCCCTACAGCACCTCCGAAAGACTATAGGCACACTCGTCGTCGGCAACATTTCCCCATTGAATGCGTTTTTTCCAGCTGCTAGATTCTGTCAATAAGCTGCCTATGACTGCCGGAATACAAGGGCTGGCGGGCCTCTACGGGGAGGCAGCATGCGCAAATACCGGGCGCGCTCAGATCCATAGGATAGCGGACGGCCAGGATAAAGTCCACAGAGTGATCGTCCACCATCAGTCATTTTGGGCTCACCACCCCTTCTCGCCCCCCATTCTTAGGCCTTGTTTATTTGCGAGAAAAAGTGTAGAATTGAAAAAAACACGGGAATAGAAAAACACAGAAATACGAAATATACGTTGTTTGGACGGGGCCGCCAGAGGAAAGAAAATGCAGGAACTTTCTTGAAACATTTATTATAAAAGGTAATTAACTGAATAACCAATGCTTTCCTCTGATTTTTAGTACATTATGAAACATAAGCCAATCAGAGTTCAGTAACTAGCAATTATCTGCAAGTCAAAGGTCTCATAAATGTGTGATTAAAGAGAGATGGTTTCAGAAATAAAACATTTTGACTTTTAGTGGGGCATAGCTTGCCATCACAGATTTCAATAACCAATGTGTTCTCGTTCTTTAATCCATTACGCAACTAGAGCCATTAGAGTTCTGCTAACTATCAAAATGTGCAAGTGAAAAGTGTCATAAATTTGTGATATAAAAAACCCGGGAGGGTTCACAAATACAACATTTTGACTTGCATGGACATAGCTTGCTATCCACAGATTGAGTGAGCAAACATCTTACAAAAAAGTATGATATAGTTATCAATTAATTCAAATTTGTTGCGCATGTACATGGTTACGTGGACCGAGAAGCTTTAATTCACGTCGACCGCTTGCCATGAACCAAATGGAGGACATGGTAATCCTAAAAAACAGGTCTATCTCCAGATTGAAAAGGTCATCAACAACATATTGTTGACTAACTATTCTCTCATTATTTCTTGAAAAGCACGACCCAGCGCTAAACTGAGTCTTGAAGCAGAAAGATGCCTCGAAAAAATATGCTGATGACAAAAGAAATTTTGAGTCACTTGACACTTGCCAAGAACCAAATGGAGGAAATGATAGCCTATAAAGCAGGTCATCTCCAGATTGAAAGATGACCAAGACACAACGTTGACTAATTGTACACCCATTATTTCTTGAAAAGCAAGTACCCAGTGCTGAACACAAAACAACATTAAGAAGGGGCCAAGTTGCACCAATGTTAACACTACCAGTCAACACTGTAGAAAAAGGCCCATTTGTCCCGGTTCATAAGCACATTTGCCCGGTTCTGGAACCGGACTAAAGGGTCGGGACTAAAGCCAACACCTTAGTCCCGGTTCTTATACGAACCGGGACAGATGGGGCTCCACGTGGCCGCTGCGGCGAGCCCAGAGAGGAGAGCCTTTAGTCCCTTGGTAACACCAACCGGGACCAAAGATATCCACGTGTCAGCAGCTCAGGAGCTGGGGTTTTCTATTTTATTTTTGAAGGGAGGGGGGGGGGGGGGGGGTTGGGGGGTTGGGGTTTTTTGTGGTGTTTTGTAGGGTTATTTAGGGGTTTCATATATTGTGTTAGCTAGCAATAGCTAGAGAGAAGTGTCCTCTCTTATCTCCGTGCTTGTTCGACATACGTACTATACGTATGGAGGACTCGACACGCTAGCTAGTAAGCAATGAAGGAAACCATTAATTACACAAGATCGTCATGAACATATACAGAGAGAAGTGATCGACCTCCTCCTTCTCCAGAGATTGGTCGAACAACAAGTTTTCGTATATCTATCCGACGCTACTAGCTACATATATACAATATAAGATCTCTTACAATCCCTAACATTTGATGTCAAGTTCCACATGGTATTCTCCGGCTGGATGATGACGTGGTCAAGAAAGAATCCCCGCCAATTCCTCTTGAATTGCTTAATTTTATGCGATCTGTGGGTAGGAGTTATCCCGCATCTGCCAAATCTAATTTGAGAAGGGGGTCAATACATATATATGAATGAAACTCAACACAAATGATGGTAATAAAATAAAATTGTGAATATTATTGCTTGCGCACTTCATATTGTTTTTCAGAGTAAGCTCCGCTTAGATGTCGTCGCGTTGTAGATGTACTCGCAAATGTAGTATCCACAAAAATATCCCGCCTTCCTGCCACAACCACTTTACGAGAATAAAGGTCAACCAAACTGATAATCAAGCATTATAAATGGTATTGATGAAACTAGCTAAATCAATGGGAGATGCGCGGAACTAGCTAGTAGTACTTACTTCGGGTGTGTAAATCGCAGCTCCCCCACAGTCCCGAGCTTCTTGTGTTACACTTTCCAAACCCTGCGAGACAAAGAAATAATTACTTGATATCAGGAAATGACCAAAGTTGCCGATATGGTGCGATAATGATCGATTGAACTTACTTCTGGAGCATTCAGTCAGGCCGCATATTCCTTGGATCTTTTCGTCTTGAGTCTAAGACGGTTACTAGTCCCTGCTCAAGCTTAATCTCTAGGAAATAAAGTGGAAGCTGCCACGCATGCATAACTCATCAATTACATTACTATAACCTCGAGTAATAGGGAAACCGAATATGCAGAAGACGTAACACTCACTTGAAGTTGTAAGGAAAGAGTATTTTATCTTTGTTTTGATTTTTAACACGATTGTAGCAAGTTGGCCTCGGTTTCTTCCACATGATATGTAACCGTCCATTCATCAATGAATTTTTGTTAATGAACCCAATATCATAGATTTGTGCATTTCTGCATTCGACGATCTTCAATCTGCAATAATATATATGAGGATAATTATATAACAGCATGAAAGAGCGGAGCTATATATAGAGACTTAATTACAGAAAGTATAGTACTTACAGACAGTAGCAAAGTGTGATTATTTATCGAGGTCCTTTTGATTGAAAAACTGGAAGAACTCCTCAATGGAACAAGCAACAGATCAATTCCAATGAGTCGTGCTCCTCTTTAACTCTCAGCGTCAAAATATCCTTCCCAGACTTGCAGGTGTCCATGTACCACTTATGGAATCTTTGCATCATCGTTGTTAGAGGAGGATCACAGGTCTGACGAGAGGCTTCCCGTACTGGTATTTGTGTTCGTCCACCTCCATTGTATCAAAATGTGCATCGTCGGCTGGTAATCACCAGGATTGGTACCGGCAGCATCCCGCAGATTGCGACGATACTCGCTAGACCCGGAGACGACGACTGAGCGGGGCGCACGATGGTTTGCCTGTTCGCCGAGCTGGGGATTTTGTTCCTCTTCTTCGTTCTTGTAACCTTTGTCACTTGAAGTAGTTCCCGACCGGCGCTGCTCCTTCCACTGCCTTTTTCAGAGCGCGGACATGGTTGTCATCCGTAGGAGGCGGTGGTGGTCACTTCAGGTTCTTCAAAGTGTGCTTCAATTTCACCAGATCCATCTCTTCCTCCGGAGGTGGATTTTTCTTTGCAAAAAAGTCCTTCACTTGGGCTTGACAGATCTCCGCGTTTCCTCCTCGGTCATCTCGTTGGGTAACTTCCTAGAGGCTTGAGAGATGGACCGAATTTGTATCCTCCCGCCTCTGGCTGTACTGCTAGACGCCGAGCAGCTGCACGGCTGCGCTGTCTTCCTTCGTTGCTTACAAGGCGAGAAGGAGGCAGAGTGCTACGACGCCCAGAGCAGCCAGAGCGGCGGCGGCTGTCTTGCCTGTTGTTGACGAGGCGGAGAAGGAGGCGGGCTGCTCGGACGCGCCGGCGCAGGAGGGAGAAGGAGGCGGAGTGCCGCCACGCGCCGGAGCAGCTGGAGAGAGGCGGAGGCCGCCACGCGCCGGAGCAGCCGGGAAGGAGGCAGAGTGCCCTATCACTCGCCAGAGGAGGAGGCGGAGTGCCCTGACTCGCCGGAGGAGGAGGCGGAGGCGTCCAGTTCGGAAGGTTGATGACTCCTTCCGCCATAGACATGGAGTCTTCAGAGCAAGACCCAGCTGATTCTCCCCATTCACGGTAGTTTGGTCAAGCTCGAGCTCCTCAAATCCATCCGTTATTTCATCGACCATCACAACAGCATAGCCTTCTAGAATCGAAGGCAGTGAAAAGTTGCACCGGGTTGAGGAGGTGCAACAGAGCCGACAGCCGCCTTGACTTTGATGTGCTGCCACTGCGCCATAAGGTGGCAATCTTGAGCCTCCTGATAGCATCCACGGGTAGCTGGGAGCCGTGAAGTGACCGCTGCGAAGGAGCTCGGTGGAAGCCACGCTGCTTCTCCACTGAGATGGCGAGGTAGCTTCTGGGGTAGCTTGGCAGGTCGCTGCCTCTGAACTAGTGCTTGTTCCTCTAGCGCTCGTACCCTGCATTCAGCTTCGTAGTTCGGTCTGCTCCACTTTCCTCCTCCTCTCCCGGGTTTTGTAACCGCCTTCGCTGGGAAACCCTTCCTTCCACGCAACAGAGTCTGCCGTGCCTCGTGTTCGTCCTGGGTGCTCAGGATTCCCGAGGGCCTGTGTAGCTCGTCGTTCTCTCTGTCGGGAACAAAACGTCCCTTGCTGCGCTGCGGCGATATACTTCTGAAGCTTCTGACGGGTATTTCAGTTGCCTCCTTCGTCCAACGGCACTTCCCTGTTTCAGGGTCCAAGGTTCCCCCAAACCCGAGAAACCAAGTCCTTGAATGGTCTGGCCAGTTCAATGTCTCGGTTCGACCCTTTATCAAGTAGGTCCTTCTCAGCCTTGTCCCACAACGGCCGGGCTTTGAGGTAGCCACCTGACCCCATGCGATGGTGATACTCCTTCTTTGCAGCATTTTTCTTGTTTGTCGCTGACATCTTCTTACTCTTCACTCTCTCCGATGTCTTGTGGGTCACAAACGAGCCAGTGATCTCTTATCTTCTCAAATCGGCCGGTGAATTCTGAGTCTTCCCTTTGTCGACAAACATTGATTTCAACTCATTCTTCCACCTCCTGAAATGATCTCCATCTTCTTAAGAGCATGAGCCTGACCAATGGCTCTATAACTAGCTTATCCGGATCCTCCTCTGGCGGTAGGGTGAATTTTGCCTTCAGCGCGGTCCAAAGATCATCTTTCTGTCTATCGTTGACAAAAGACACTTGAGGGTCTTCGCTCTTAGGCTTATTCCATTGGTGGATGCTGATCGGATCATGTCCCTAACAAGAACCTCGCACTGAGCAGAAAATGCTTCCTTGGTCCGCTGGGTTCAATCGGTTGGCCATCGCCCTTGATTGCTGTGATCGTGAACCTTTCATCCTGGCGCAACCTTTTCTTCGGGCCTGGTCTCGTTACCGAAGTTTGGCTCGATCCGGAGGGCTAGGAAAGAAGAAGAGAGAGTTAATATGTGTACATACCAAAACAATTAATGCATCAATTAGCTAGTCAGCACGGCTTAATTAATATATATACCTCGCCGGACTTTGCAACATCTCCTTCCTCCGTTCGCTCACCGGAGCAGTCATCACGGTCTCCTTCTTCCACCGGCATTCCATTACCGGAGCCATCATAATCATGTCCTTCCACCTCCATTGTTCGATTACCGGAGCCTGCTTCACACCCTCTCCTTCCAGACCATCGGTGTCGTTGAGAAACGACAAGACATCACCTCCGCCGAGGATTATGTCCCCCAACAACTGTTCTGCTTCTATGTCTCGGTGCTCCATAGTTTCTGCTAATACTACAACATGGCAATTAATATACAAACATGACAGATGGATATATTAGTGCAACGTAGACCTAGCTAGCTCGACGCTTCTATGGTTTGGGGTGGCCTCGACAACGCTTCTAGGGTTTGGGGTGGCCTAGGCAACGCTTCTAGGTTTGGGGTGGCCTCGACAACGCTTCTAGGGTTTGGGTCGGACCGCCTCTCTCATGAATGTCCGACGTCCGGACCGACAAGGGATTTACAAAATGACCCATTCTGGATGTGCAGAAAAGGGTCCATATTTTCCTGATCTCATCTACTCTTCTATATGTCATGTTGTCTAGTGTCAAAGAATTCAAGAAAACCATGACTTCATCATTAGCCGGAAATGACAGGCGTATAATGGTACGAAGCTCTTCAAAGTTGTTTTGGAACGGAGTTCCCGATAGAATAATTCGCTTTTGGACAAAGTTCAGCAAGAGCCTTCCGAATATCGCTATTTGGAAGGCCTTTGCTAAAATTTGTACCAAAAGGCGAATTATTCTATCAGGAACTCCGTTCCAAAACACTTGAAGAGCTTCGTAGCATCATACGCCTGTTACTTCCGACTAATGATGAAGCCATGGATTTCTTCAATACTTTGACAGACAACGTGACATATAGAAGAAATATATATAGATGAGATCAGAAAAAAAAATTGGATCAACTTGTGCACATCCATAATGGGGGCATTCTTGATAATCTATATATGTCAAAATTCAAACTTTGACATATGATCAAACTTTGACGTATGATCAAATGTTGCATATGTCAAAATTCAAACTTGACATATGATCAAACTTTGATATATGATCAAATGTTGCATATGTCAAAATTCAAACTTGACATATGATCAAACTTTGATATATGTCCACCGCGATATAAAATAATACATAGACTTGTTCGGGCGACGGGGGGCGGCGACCATGGAGCAGTGGCAGAGCAAGGCCGAGCTCGGGGGAGCACGGCGCGATTATCGGGGGGGGGTATATCGACCCCCCCCCTCATGTCGAAGTTATCGGGGAGGGGGTATATCGACGCCCCCTCCTCATGTCGAAGTTATCGGGGAGGGGGTATATCGACCCCCCCATGTCGAAGTTATCGGGGAGGGGGTATATCGACCCCCCTCATGTCGAAGTTATCGGGGAGGGGGTATATCGACCCCCCCCCCCTCATGTCAAAGTTATCGGGGAGGGGGTATATCGACCCCCCTCCTCATGTCGAAGTTATCCGGGAGGGGGTATATCGAACAACGACACTTACATACATGGAAAAAATGTTATCGGGGAGGGGGTATATCGACCCCCCCTCATGTCGAAGTTATTGGAGGGGGTAATCTGACAACGACATACCCATAAAAAAATAACTTTTGCATATATAAAAGTTTTTCTTCTTCTTCCTCTCCTTCTTCTTCTTCTTCCTTCTTCCAGCTAGATATATAAAACTTTTCTAAAAATGTAACTTTGCATATATAAACTTTTTCTTCTTCTTCCTTCTTCCTTCTTCCTTCTTCCTAGATATATAAAACTTTTCTAAAAATGAAACTAACCTAAAATGCACTAAATCAGAGAACTACTAGATAATTTTCTAAAAATGTTAACTTTGCATATATGAACATATATACACAGAGAACATAATACATATATACATTTTTCTAAAAATGCAAAAAACAAATCATCATAATACATGAACAAAAAATCTGAAAAAAGAAGGACATATAATCATATATACACACATACATATAATCTGAAAAAATCATCATATATCTATAAAAAAACAGAGAGAAAGGCCGGCCGGACCGAAACGTGGCGACGACGCGTGGTCGGGACAGGCCGGGGGCCGGGGCGGCGTCGGGGCAGGCCGGGGGCGCGGGGCAGCGTCGGGGCAGGGCCACGGGGCGGCGGCGTCGGGAGGCGCCACGGGCGACGACGACAAGGCAGGGGGCACGGGGCGCGCTCAGGGCAGGGCAGGGGCGGCGCGGCAGGGTAGGGTAGGGGCGCGGCGATGGCGACGAGGAGTGGGCGGCGATGGCGAGCACGGGCATCCTGGCGGCGTCGATGAGCTCGGCGTCGTCGGGAGGCAAATGGTCGATGAAAACTGAAAAATTCCTAAGTCCTGCTTATATACAGAGCATTGGTCCGGTTCGTGGCACAAACCGGGACGAATGCCACCCTTTGTCCCGGTTCGTGCCAGAACCTTTGTCCCGGTTGGTGGCACGAACCGGGACCAAAGGGGGGGCATTGGTCCCGGTTTGTTCCACCAACCGGGACCATGCCCCCCTTTCGTCCCGGTTGTGCTACCAACGGGACCAAAGCCTTGCGTGGCGTGGTGCGGTGGATGTTTAGTCCCACCTCGCTAGTTGAGAGAGCTCGAGAGTGGTTTATAACGCTGCTGCGCCGACCCTCTCGATCTCCTCTCAACTGCAGGCTTTCGGGCCTTCTCTGCTACTCTTTTGCCTGTGGGCCTGCTGGCCTCTGCGGTCGAATCCTGGCCCATGGATGGGTTTCTAGTCGTATTCAGGCCTTGGTGGCCCAGTAGGTGGCATTTTTTTATTTTTTCTATTTTTTCTATTTTTTGTTTCTTTTTTCTTTATTTATTTTATTTTGTTTCTACTACTTACACAAAATACAACTGTATTTTCAGTGATTCTTTTTGCTTTTAGGTAATAAAAATTATAAACTTGCTGTTAGTGCATTAGTTTTCTAATTTGAATATTTAATTTGAATTCTTTGAATTGTGTGAATCACTAGTTTTGATTACTTTACTATTAAAGAGATTTTGGAGGATTCTTTTTTCTACTATTTAATATTACTGTGTTTTATCACTATATTCAAAAATAGTTTTGTTATTTTAGTTTCTAACAAAAAAAATCTTTATGAAATTCCTTTTGCTATTAAAGTTTCTAACAAAAAGTCTTTATGAAAATTCTTTTTGCTTTTAATGTTTTGAACAGAAAATACTTTGATAATTTTAGTTGCATGAATTTATTGATTCCTTTTGCTATTAGAGTTTCATTAAAGTTTTCTAATTCATTCTTTTTCTATTAGAGTTTCATTAAAGTTTTCTAGTTCATTCTTTAGTTTATTATTTTTGCTATTAGAGTTCATAAAAGTTGAGAGGGTTACGGCAAAAACTGGATGCACTTCGTGTACAAAATGACAATCTCTTTCGAAGTATCAGGGTTTCGGACGAAACTCATCGTTACAAAGGGATTTCATTTTTTTGAACTTATTTGACTCCAGACTTTTTGTGTTCAAAATGAACCATTCAAAGCCACATCATCATTTTCAACCCTTCTAACTTCATATGTTATTTTCATGCATTTACTGATTTTTTTGAGCTAAATGACCCTGAAATGAAAAGCACTTCAGATAAACTCTGAAGAGGTTGAAAATTGGCATGGTATCATCATTTCACCCACATAGCATGTGGTAAAAAGTTGAGAGGGTTACGGCAAAAACTGGATGCACTTCGTGTACAAAATGGACAATCTCTTTCGAAGTATCAGGGTTTCGAATGAAAACTCATCTGTTACAAAGGGGTTTCATTTTTTTGAACTTATTTGAACTCCAGACTTTTTGTGTGTTCAAAATGAACCATTCAAAGCCACATAATCAATTTTCAACCCTTTCTGACTTCATCTGTTATTTTCATGCATTACTGATTTTTTTGAGCTAAATGACCCTGAAATTGAAAAGCTCTTCACATGAACTCTGAAGAGGTTGAAAATTGGCATGATATCATCATTTCACCCACATAGCATGTGCTAAAAAGTTGAGCGGATTACGGCAAAAAACTGGATGCACTTCGTGTACAAAATGGACAATTCTTCGAAGTATCAGGGTTTCAGACAAAAACTCATCTGTTACAAAGGGTTTCATTTTTTTAAACTTTTTTAAATCCAACTTTTTGTGTGTTCAAAATGAACCATTCAAAGCCACATCATCAGTTTTCAACCCTTAAAGACTTCATCTGTTATTTTTCATGCATTTACAGATTTTTTTGAGCTAAATGACCCTGAAATTGAAAAGCACTTCAGATGAACTCTGAAGAGGTTGAAAATTGGCATGGTATCATCATTTCACCCACATAGCATGTGCTAAAAAGTTGAGAGGGTTACGGCAAAAACTGGATGCACTTCGTGTACAAAATGGACAATCTCTTTCGAAGTATTAGGGTTTCGGACGAAAACTCATCTGTTACAAAGGGATTTCATTTTTTTGAAGCTATTTGAACTCCAGACTTTTTGTGTGTTCAAAATGAACCATTCAAAGCCACATCATCAATTTTCAACCCTTTCTGACTTCATCTGTTATTTTTCATGCATTTACTGATTTTTTTGAGCTAAATGACCATGAAATTGAAAAGCACTTCACATTAACTCTGAAGAGGTTGAAAATTGGCATGATATCATCATTTCACCCACATAGCATGTGCTAAAAAGTTGAGAGGGTTACGGCAAAAACTGGATGCATTTCGTGTACAAAAATGGACAATCTCTTTCGAAGTATCAGGGTTTCGGACAAAAACTCATCTGTTACAAAGGGATTTCATTTTTTTGAACTTATTTGAACTCCAGACTTTTTGTGTGCTCAAAATGAACCATTCAAAGCCATATCATCAATTTTCAACCCTTTCTGACTTCATCTGTCTTCACTTTTTCTTCGCTTGTGTCCTTTGCTTATTGCGCCGTAACCATGGATATTCTTCATCGCTTAATAGGGTGCTTGGGTCAGCCTTGACTTTGAAGGGAGGAATTTCATGAAACTTTTCATAATCTTCAGACATGTCTGTCTTACCCTCCACTCCCACGATGTCTCTTTTCCCTGAAAGAACTATGTGGCGCTTTGGCTCATCGTATGATGTATTCGCTTCCTTATCTTTTCTTTTTCTCGGTTTGGTAGACATGTCCTTCACATAGAAAACCTGCGCCACATCATTGGCTAGGACGAATGGTTCATCTGTATACCCAAGATTGTTCAGATCCACTGTTGTCATTCCGTAATGTGGCTCTACCTGTACCCCTCCTCCTGACAGATTGACCCATTTGCACTTAAACAAAGGGACCTTAAAATCATGTCCGTAGTCAAGTTCCCATATGTCCACTATGTAACCATAATATGTGTCCTTTCCCCTCTTGGTTGCTGCAACAAAGCGGACACCGCTGTTTTGGTTGGTGCTCTTTTGATCTTGGGCGATCATGTAAAATGTATTCCCATTTATCTCGTATACTTTGTAAGTCAATACAGTCGAAGATGGTCCCCTGGACAACGAGTACAGCTCATCAGAAACAGTGTTGTCACCTCTGAGACGTGTTTCCAACCAACTGCCGAAAGTCCTGATGTGTTCACATGTAATCCAGTCGTCACACTGCTCCGGGTGTTTGGAGCGCAGAATGTTCTTGTGTTCATTGACATACGGGGTCACCAAGGTAGAGTTCTGTAGAACTATGTAGTGTGCTTGAGACCAAGAATGCCCGTCCCTGCATATTATTGAGTCCCCTCCTAGCGTGCCTTTTCCAGTCAGTCTCCCCTCATACCGCGATTGAGGGAGAC
The DNA here is from genome assembly GCA_011799875.1 of Thinopyrum elongatum. Taxonomy (NCBI): domain Eukaryota; kingdom Viridiplantae; phylum Streptophyta; class Magnoliopsida; order Poales; family Poaceae; genus Thinopyrum; species Thinopyrum elongatum. Next base: position 14,801,173 of record CM022303.1, read on the forward strand.
CAATCTTCTTAAGGTCAGGAATGAAGTCAACACAAAACCCAATGACATCCTCTGTTTGATGGCCCATGGAGATTCTTCCTTCAGGCCTAGCGCGGTTACGGACATATTTCTTTAGGACTCCCATGAACCTCTCAAAGGGGAACATATTGTGTAGAAATACGGGGCCCAGAACGACAATCTCGTCGACTAGATGAACTAGGACGTGCGTCATGATATTGAAGAAGGATGGTGGGAACACCAGCTCGAAACTGACAAGACATTGCGCCACATCACTCCTTAGCCTTGGTATGATTTCTGGATCGATCACCTTCTGAGAGATTGCATTGAGGAATGCACATAGCTTCACAATGGCTAATCGAATGTTTTCCGGTAGAAGCCCCCTCAATGCAACCGGAAGCAGTTGCGTCATAATCACGTGGCAGTCATGAGACTTTAGGTTCTGGAAATTTTTCTCTGCCATATTTATTATTCCCTTTATATTCGACGAGAAGCCAGACGGGACCTTCATACTGAGTAGGTATTCAAAGAAGATTTCATTCTCTTCTTTGGTAAGAGCGTAGCTGGCAGGACCTTCATACTGCTTTGGAGGCATGCCGTCTTTTTCGTGCCAACGTTGCAGGTCCTCCCGTGCCTCCGGTGTATCTTTTGTCTTTCCATACACGCCAAGAAGCCTAGCAGGTTCACGCAAAGGTTCTTTGTCACGTGCATCACATCGATTGAAGAGCGGACCTCTAGGTCTTTCCAGTAGGGTAGGTCCCAAAATATAGATTTCTTCTTCCACATGGGAGCGCGTCCCTCAGCGTCATTCGGAACAGATAGTCCGCCGGGACCCTTTCCAAAGATTACGTGTAAATCATTGACCATAGCAAGTACGTGATCACCGGTACGCATGGCGGGCTTCTTCCGGTGATCTGCCTCGCCTTTGAAATGCTTGCCTTTCTTTCGACATTGATGGTTGGTCGGAAGAAATCGACGATGCCCCAGGTACACATTCTTCCTGCATTTGTCCAGGTATATAATTTCGGTGTCAGCTAAACAATGCGTGCATGCGTGGTATCCCTTGTTTGTCTGTCCTGAAAGGTTACTGAGAGCAGGCCAATCATTGATGGTTACAAACAGCAACGCATGCAGGTCAAATTCCTCCTGTCTGTGCTCATCCCACACACGCACACCGTTTCCATTCCACAGCTGTAAAAGTTCTTCAACTAATGGCCTTAGGTACACATCAATGTCGTTGCCGGGTTGCTTAGGGCCTTGGATGAGTACTGGCATCATAAGGAACTTCCGCTTCATGCACAGCCAAGGAGGAAGGTTATAGATACATAGAGTCACGGGCCAGGTGCTGTGATTGCTGCTCTGCTCCCCGAAAGGATTAATGCCATCCGCGCTTAAACCAAACCATACGTTCCTTGGGTCACCCGCAAACTCAGCCCGGTACTTTCTCTCGATTTTTCTCCACTGCGACCCGTCAGCGGGTGCTCTCAACTTCCCGTCTTTCTTACGGTCCTCTCTGTGCCATCGCATCAACTTGGCATGCTCTTTGTTTCTGAATAGACGTTTCAACCATGGTATTATAGGAGCATACCACATCACCTTGGCAGGAACCCTCTTCCTGGGGGGCTCGCCGTCAACATCACCAGGGTCATCTCGTCTGATCTTATACCGCAATGCACCGCATACCGGGCATGCGTTCAAATCCTCGTACGCACCGCGATACAGGATGCAGTCATTAGGGCATGCATGTATCTTCTGAACCTCCAATTCTAGAGGGCATACGACCTTCTTTGCTGCGTACGTACTGTCGGGCAAGTCGTTATCCTTTGGAAGCTTCTTCTTCAATATTTTCAGTAGCTTCTCAAATCCTTTGTCAAGCACAGCATTCCCTGCCTTCCACTGCAGCAATTCCAGTACGGTACCGAGCTTTGTGTTGCCATCTTCGCAATTGGGGTACAACCCTTTTTGGTGATCCTCTAACATGCGATCGAATTTCAGCTTCTCCTTTTCACTTTCGCACTGTCTCCTTGCATCAACAATGACCCGGCGGAGATCATCATCGGGCACATCGTCTGGTTCCTCTTGATCTTCAGCTTCCCCCGTTGCAGCATCACCGTATTCAGGGGGTACATAGTTGTCATCGTCCTCTTCTTCTTCGATGTCTTCCATCATAACCCCTATTTCTCCATGCCTGGTCCAAACATTATAGTGTGGCATGAAACCCTTCTCAAGCAGGTGGGTGTGAAGGATTTTCCGGTCAGAGTAAGACTTCGTATTCCCACATATAGGGCATGGACAACACATAAAACCATTCTGCTTGTTTGCCTCAGCCACTTCGAGAAAATTATGCACGCCCTTAATGTACTCGGAGGTGCGTCTGTCACCGTACATCCATTGCCGGTTCATCTGCGTGCATTATATATAATTAAGTGTGTAAAAAACCATTACAAAACATCATGAATAGATAAGTGACCAAATTAATAGAAGTTCATCATCACATTAAAACCAAAGTACATACATAGTTCTCATTGAACAACATATAGCTCTCCAGAGCATCTAATTAAACCATACATTGAAACTATGTAAAACATTTCAATGCAACAACAAATGCGATCATAATCGCAACCAAGGTAACAATTGATCCAACGGCATAATGATACCAAGCCTCGGTATGAATGACATATTTTCTATACTTTCTAATCTTGAAGCATATTGCATCCATCTTGATCTTGTGATCATCGACGACATCCGCAACATGCAACTCCAATATCATCTTCTCCTCCTCAATTTTTTTCAATTTTTCCTTCAAGTAATTGTTTTCTTCTTCAACTAAATTTAACCTCTCGACAATAGGGTCGGTTGGAATTTCCGGTTCACATACCTCCTAGACAAAAAAGTCTATGTCACGTTGGTCAGCATAATTGTCATAAACAATAAATGAACCAAATAGTTATAAAATATAATATATACCACATCCGAATCATAGACAGGACGAGGGCCGACGGGGGCGGATACCAAAACCATCGCACTATATAATAACAAACAATAATAAAAGTAAGAAAATTAGACAAGTATCTTTCTAAATCATACAAGTAAGAATTTTTTTCTTTTAGAAAGAAGATAAGAACAAGAGGCTCACCACGGTTATGCCGGCGACGAGATCGGCGCGGGCGATCGACGGTGGTGAAGACGGGGACGGGACGTGACGGACCGCTAAACCTAGACAAATCTTGAGGAAAATGGAGCTTGAAGGTCGAGCTTCGAGAGGAGAAAGCTTAACTAGTGTGGCTCGGGCATTTCATCAAACACCTCATGTGCATAGGAGGTGAGCTAGAGCACCACAAAGCTCTCCCCTCGCCTGCCAGAAAAAACAGAGCAGTGTGGAGTGCTCTGCTCGCCGGCGATGGGGTATATATAGCCACCTCATTGGTCCCGGTTCATGCATGGAACCGGGACTAAAGGCCCCCCTTCTGTCCCGGTTCAAGCCACGAACCGGGACCAATGGATGTGGGCCAGGAGCGAGGCCCATTGGTCCCGGTTCATGCCAGGAACCGGGACAAATGGGTCCAGACGAACCAGGACCAATGCCCACGAGGCCCCGGCCGGCCCCCTGGGCGCATGAACTGGGACGTATGCCCCCCATGGGTCCCGGTTCATGACTGAACCGGGACTAATGGGCTGGGCTGGCCCGAACCAAAGCCCTGTTTTCTACTAGTGCAATTATCATTTTCGAAAAGGAAAAAAAATATTGTTACTTTGCCCAAGACACCCATGAATTCACAATTTTTTCTCTGGTTCTGGAAAAAGAAAATGTTTTCCAGCATGTCCATGATGCTTAATTTATGAAAGTAGGATAATTAATAATGTTTTGTTTGCCGCAAAAAAAGTTATTCTGTAGTTTAGTTTATCATGAAGGCCATAGTTTCTGAGCGCCGTTGCATACTGCATAGTATCATTAGCTACATGGTTTGGTTGTCAGAACCAAGCATATTCAAGGACAATAAAGTTAATCAAGACTCAAGAAGACAGAACAACTTATTTTGGTCACTCCATGGAGTAACTTGACAGGACCAGTAGATAACCAATGATATCTCCGATTCTGTTGCACGTGGACATGGTTACGTAGACTAAGAACCAAATTATGCAGTAAGCAGTCAATTGCTTGAGGAATGGCGTTAAGCAATGGAGTTATACCAATATTCAGCTAGAGGCAACCAGGACAGCCATTTCATTGGTTCAGTAGAAGTCATGCATTCCATTCGAAGAAGCTAGATGGGGTTATCTTCAAAGTGGATTTCGAGAAGGCGTATGATAAAGTTAAGTGGCCTTTCCTTTAGCAGGCAATGCGCATGAAAGGATTTAGCGAGGTCTGGCGGAACCAAGTGGGTTCTCAAGTCCAGAAGGGTAGTGTCGGAATCAAGGTTAACGATGATATCGGTCATTATTTTCAGACACACAAGGGTTTGAGACAAGGAGATTCCATGTCTCCTCTCTTGTTTAATATAGTGGCCGATATGTTGGCAATTCTTATTGGAATGGCCAAGCAGCATGGGAAAGTGGAGGGGTTAGTTCCTCATCTGGTTGATGGTGGAGTATCCATCCTACAGTATGCTGACGACACCATCCTATTCATGGAACATGACATTGCTAAGGCGCGTAATATGAAACTCATATTATGTCTCTTTGAACAATTGTCTGGTTAAAGATAAACTTTCACAAAAGTGAGTTGTTCTGTTTTGGGAAGGCCAAAGACGAACAAGACACATATAGACAATTGTTTGGATGTGAATTGGGTTCTTTACCATTTAGTTATTTCAGTATACCGATTCACCACCGCAAATTATCTAATAAAGAATGGAAATGTATCGAAGATCGAATAGAAAAAAAGCTTAGCTGCTGGAAGGGTAAGCTAATGTCTTATGGAGGTCGGTTAGTGCTGATTAACTCAGTACTGACTAGTATGCCGATGTTCCTACTATCGTTCTTCGAAATTCCGAAAGGGGTACGGAAACGACTTGATTTTTTTAGATCTCGGTTCTTCTGGCAGTCAGATGAGGCCAAGAGGAAATATCGTCTCGTGCGATGGGACATTCTTTGTCGACCAAAAGACCAGGGCGGTCTCGGTATTGAGAACTTAGAAATCAAGAACAAGTGCCTTATGAGCAAATGGCTCTACAGGTTAGAGACAGAGCCGGAGGGCATGTGGGCACAGATTTTGCGTAATAAGTATCTCCAGTCCAAAACACTCGCTCAGGTTACCATGAGACCAACGGACTCGCCATTCTAGAAAGGGCTTATGCGAGTGAAGGACCTGTTCTTTCGGAGGGTCAAATTCCTGGTTGGCAATGGGATGTCAATAAGGTTTTGGGAGGATACATGGTTAGGAGAGACGCCCCTGGCCGTACAATATCCCACCCTGTATAACATTGTGCAACGTAAGGAGGATTACATAGGCACAGTTTTACATACGATCCCCTTAAATATTCAATTCAGACGAGCACTAGTTGGTGAGCGTTGGAATGCATGGATGCACCTGGTTCGGAGATTGATAGATGTTCAACTCTCCGACCAACCGGACTCCACGCAATGGAAACTAGCTAAGAATGGGATTTTTACGGTAAAATCTTTCTATATGGATTTGATTAATTCTGGCCCAGTCTCGAGATCGTTGCATATTTGGAAGATTAAGGTTCCTTTGCGCATTAAAATCTTTATGTGGTTTGTCCACAAACAAGTAATTCTTACAAAGGACAACTTAATCAAGAGGCGCTGGGTAGGTAGTCCACGATGTTGCTTTTGTGATCATGATGAAACAATACAACATTTATTTCTTGAATGCTCATTAGCCAAATTGCTTTGGAGAACGATTCATATAGCCTTCAACATTTCCCCTCCAGTTGACATTACATCGTTGTTTGGAATGTGGTTAACTGGGGTCGAACATACTATGGCGGCTCATATTCGGATTGGAATATGTGCGCTCTTGTGGGTTATATGGAATTGTAGGAATTATTTGATACTCCCTCCATTCCACAATGTAGTGCCTATAGATTTTTGTGAAAGTCAAACTTTGTCAACTTTGACCAAATGTATAGAGAAAACTGTCTACATCTACAATACTAAACATGTACATTCTGAAAATATAACTCATGATGTATTCAATGATGTGCATTTGGTATGCTAGATGTACCTACTTTTCACTATAAATATGGTCAAAGTTTGTAATGTTTGACTTTTGCAAAAATCTATAGGCACTACATTATGGAACGGAGGGAGTATTTAACAGACAACACAATTTAACTTTCTTGCAGGTCATCTTCAGAGCTACCGCTTGGATCCGTACGTGGTCCTTACTCACTCCTATGGAATCCAGGGAGCCTTTGGTTACTGGGTGCAACCAGTGGGAGATGGTAGCACGGGCTATATTCAACCGGTTCGGATGGCGGTCGCATAACAGGATAGGAGTCTAGGGAGCTTATCCATCTTATTACCATTCCGGTTGTGATTGTCAGCATGAACTTTGATTTTTTATTTTTTTTGCGCTCCTCTTGCGAGCTGTAATACTTTGGCGACTTGGTGACACTCTGCGAATTTTTAATAAGATGGCTGCATGCATCATTATGATGCAGAGGCCGGGGGTACGCCTCCATTTCAAAAAAAAAAAGTAGAAGTCATGCATCTCATATAAGTCTCTAAACATTGGTTCACTCTCTCCGATTGACCATCAATTTGACGATGGTAAGCAATACTGTATCCGAGCTCAACTTGCAGTGCACTGAATATATCTCTCCAAAGTTTACATGTGAAAATCCTATCTCTGTCAGAGATTATCAAACTGTGTAGCTGCATAATAGAAAATTGGAAATGATATACCCAAAGCTGGCGTGCCTCTAGCATAAAAAAAACATGGGAATATAAAACACACAAAAAATACGAAATAAAAGTTGTTTGGACGTCGCACCAGAGGAAAGAAAAATGCAGGAACTTTCTTGAAACATTTATTATAGATTTACCAATTAATCAAGACTAAGTTAATATATCACCGAACGGCATGCGAATTAACAACGCTGTGCGAAGCTTGTTCGACGTCCTTCTGTGGCGTAAGAGGCCTAGATTCGCTCCCAATCATGGCTTCTCTCTCTCTCCCTCCCGTCAATGGCCTCGGCAGACGTGGTTATAGCAAGCTTTGTTCCGGTGTGACAAGCGGGAAGGTGCCCAAGGTGGCACTGCTACGGTGAAGTTGGAGCCGTCAGATTGCAGATGTGATGGCCGATGGGTGATAATGATGGCATCGCCAGCAACGTGAGTGAGAGGTGTGGCCATGTTTGTGTGTGTACGCATCTTAAGTTAGCTTGATAAACTTTTTCCCCTTTCTTTACCTGTACCGGTACCTCCTCCTCCTCCAAAAAAAAAACTAGGGTTTCTGCCTCCCGCCGCCGTCGCCGCAGGTCCGCCTTCTCTGCGATGGCCCTAGGGCCATGGGGGCGCGGTGGATCTCGGCAAGGGCCGGCAGGAGGGCTCCGTTTTTAGTTGTTTCTTTCAGTTTTGCTAGGGTTTGTGTCCTGCTCAGGAAGACGAGACGGCGGCGGCTCCCTGAAGATGGAATAAAGGTCTCCCCACCTAGCCCCCGTTCCGGCGGTGCGTCTAGCACCATTGGTGGGCGTGTGGAGGTGCGTCTCTGGCGGATCTATCTTTGGTGGATTTGCTCGGATCTCGTGGTTGTTCGTCTACGTTCGTGTGTCTTCGGATTGGATCTTTCTGATCTACGTTATTCTTCATCTGCGGCGGTTGCTGTTCTGATGCGCTGGTCCTACGGGGCCTTAGCACGACGACTTCCCGACTGTCTACTACAACAAGTTGTGCCCGACTCCGGCGATGAAAGGGCGATGATGGCGGCGCGCCTTCGGCTCGCTTCAGTGCTGGTAGTCGTCGCTAGGTGGTCTACGGATCTGGATGTAATTTCTATTATTTCTGGTATTCGTTGTACTGCCATGATTAAAAATGAATAGATCGGAAATTTTCTCGCAAAAAGAAGGTACGTTTGTGGCACCTAAGCACAGCCCCTATTTGGCGTATGGCAGTATTTTTGGTTCCTTCTTCTTAATGTCGAAGAAACAACACTATGATACGAAAAAGGAAAACATATTCCAGGCTTCATGAAGCCCGGTTAAAAAAAATCGAAAATTGTATTTTTAACTAAAAAATCTAAAAACATAATTTGTATATACAAATGTGAATAATATACATACACATTTTCATGAATATATCTTTTTAGTTGTGGGCTACACAGAAACCACAAATATATGAACAAAAATAGATTCATAAATTTGTCTTTTTTGTGTAGGTTACTGACAGTGTACAGCACTGGGGTGGCCCGTCGGCTATGAAGCCGGACACTGGGCCGGCCTCAAGGCCCAACAGGCTTATTAATCTTGTGCATGAAGGTCTGGTTGAATTGATGAGTCCATCTCGTGCACCACGAGCTTCTCCACGGTGACGGTGGAACCAGTGGCGTTGTTGAAAACATACACCCCAGCTGTTGCGTAGATGGCCTCCGTCGGGTACACCCGCGACGTCACCGTCAACCTCCCGCCCATCACAAAGCTCTCCACGATCGAATGATCCACAAGCACCCTAGCTGATAAAGCCTCGTCGTCGAGCACCGGTACAGTGCTACCCACCACCCGCTTCACCACGTCCCAGGCCCGCGACGAACGCAACTCGTCGTGGCAGAAGTGGGTGTGGAGATCCCCATCGAGGCCCATGGACACATAGAAGTACACCGCCATTTGTTCGCTGCGACTGTTGGTGGTGGCGTGGACGAGGAGGCCGAAGGGGCCGAGCACGCCCCGGTTGCTGGCACCGCCACTGGTGCTGCAGTTGTAGCCGACGTCGGCCTCTATGAGGGTGGCGACGGCGGAAGCGTTGAGGCGGAAGGACGCCTCAATGTCGAGCTGAGCTACTTGGCGGAGGGGGAGGGGGATGAGGGAGCCGGTGTCGATGATGATGCCACTGAAGTCGGTGGCGTTGAGGCGGAGGGTCTCAATCTCCTCCACCGGCCATTGGAGGAGGTTCGTCCGGGTCTTCTCGTCCAGCGCCACCGTCCTCAGAATTGACTGCACACACGTCATGCATCATTAATTTGTTAGCTCAATAGTTCAAGCTAGGTAAGTCCCTCGATCATGAATCCTCATTGACATCGCGAACTTTAAAAAAAATGACCAAAAATGATTCTTGTTTAAGTAATAAAGGCGATGCATCATGCATGGTCTATCTATCAAGCATGCATAATGAACGAATGGAACTAATGATGATAAATGGAAGGTAAAACAATCATACTGATGTTTAGTAAAGATACCTGGACTGAAGCCCATCCCTTGGCAACGTCGGTCCGCTTGGAGTCTTTCTCGTTGACATACCCCCACAGCACGCGCCGCCGCTTCGCCGGATCATAGAATGTCTTGGACGCAAAAAAATTCCCCCAGTTGTACCTCAGCCCGATCCCCACGTCCGCCTCCGGGTCCAATGGTGCCCACGTGTTGGCCGCCGCGTTGTACCTCCCCAACGCGTAGTAGTCGTGTCGGTCGTCATCGCCGCTCTCCTTCATCACGTACAACACATCCTCCGACGAGTTGCCGCCGCCAACGGGGTAGAAGTCCATGCACTCCCACATGCCAGTGCCCTCGACACGGTGGAGTAGGCCTGGGATGCGCTCGTACTTGACGAAGTCTTTCGTCTTGTAGGTGAGGGCGATGCCGGCGTGGCCGTGGTCGTCCTTGGACCCGATGACAATGCGCCATGTGTGGTCCGACTCATCGAACCAGGCGGTGCTGGGGTCACGGAAGTCGTCTTTGCCGATGTCTGGGGGTGGAAGGAGGACGGGGTTGGCAGGATGCTTGGTCCAGTTACGGAGGAGGGGGTCGCTGGGGTCGGCGGGGAGGGCGAGGCACTGCACCTGTGCAAAGGTGTCGGTGAACCCCGTGTAGAGCAAGACGACCGTGCCATTGGGGAGCACGGTGGCGGAGCCCGTCAAGACGCCATTGATGTCGTACCAGTGGTCGGGGACCATGGCGAGGGGTAGATGGCGCCAGTGGACCTGGTCCTGGGACACTGCATGGCCCCACGCTATGTTTCCCTTCATGGCACTCTTCGGGTTGTACTGGTAGAAGAGGTGGTACCATCCACGGTAGTACATCGGACCTGCATGTTGTGTTTGAATTAATAGTTCCGCGACAGATAGAGACAGACGGACAGCCGGAGTACGGGGAGCAAGTGATCGATTAACGCACTAACCGTTGGGATCTGCATGCATGTCGCCGGAGTAGGCAGGCCACAAACAAACAAGAAATTTGCAGAAGGCAGCCATGTCAGTCAGTTTCTCCATCAAACCATGCCGTGCGTACGTGCCAGAGAAAAATAAACTGAAGAGAATTCCAAGTAATTGCATACCGCTCATCCAGTTCTTCTCCGGCTGGAAATGGAAACCGGTCCGCTGCCACTGCAGCATCGCGTTACTCCACCCCGACGTCTTCTCCGTCCCTGCTAGGGCACGGGGTGGGACAGCAGCCTGCACGCCGCCGGCCGGGTCCACCCTGCTGGGCCCTGTGAGCGCGTGGGCGACGAGGAGCACGACCGCGACCAAGGCGACCAGCACGGCGGCGCACGCGCGCCACCTCACGCCGCCGCTAGTCCGGTGGTGGTTCAGCGGCGCGTACGGGCACAGAAGCGGCGGGATGGCGCGTGACCCCATCACGACAATTCAAACAAAGAACCTGCTTGACTCTTCCTTCAGTCGCGAGGGATATATATATACACTCCCTCCGTCTTGGGCGCGGGCGGTGTGACCGGCAATTAAGCAGTACTTCAACTTTGCCGACAGATTTATCCAAACAGAAATTAGTACTCCAAATTTTTTTAGAAGGTACCTGTGCATTTTGTTAGGCAATAATGCATAGTATCATATCTTAGTATCACGTAGTACTTTATTTATTGTCATGTATGACACATACTAGCATAGCATTTATTATGATACAGTATCATGATATGATACTCAACCCTCTCTTTCTTCATTTAATTCCATGACACCTCATCAAAATTGCCTAGTTGGCCTGCATGATACTAGCTACTCCCGGTGTATAAGTCATTCGCGTAGTTCTAGGTCGATAATTTAACTATCTAAATATGTATTATATTTGACAAAAAATATATATTTAGAAACTACATCCGTGTAGAAATCTAGTGGTATACTTTTCATGACATATAACACATATTTAATTCATCAAATCGATGACCTAGAACTACGCGAATGACTTATACACCGGGACGGAGGTGATACTAACATTACAACTAGCCTAAGAAGGCTACAGAAACACACACACCACACGAACTACAAGACATGACACCTGTCCGGGAACAAAATCAAAAAGGACCCCATGAAAATACAAACTACAAGCAAACCCCTAGGGGTCCCAAAGCTTCTCTGCATCCATGGCCGTCGTCCCTCTCCAACGCCGCCGGGCGCGATGAGCTGCCTGCGCACCTGGACATTGTCTTCTCGTTGATGCCATTTAATTAGTTGTCCTGAAATATTATAAGTCATGGTCACTGCAAAGGAATTTTGTAGGATCTTGGTAGGTTTAATCCTTAGGAGCTTTTCCTATAGAGCTTCTTGATTTGTAGGATATGAAACCATATGATTTTTCACTAAGTACTAATTTGCATGAAAGATTTCCGTTCAGCCCAACCTTTTGAAAAGATTTCTTTGTTGTTGTGACAACTATGACAAATACATAATGATTTAAAAAGATTACTTCACTTCTCATGTGACGCAACTAAATTATTTCTGTTACGCTTTCCTGCATTTTAGAATCATACAGAATCAACCAGACCCTCAAAATAAGCGAGAGATAGGTGGTGAACGAGTTCGTATAGAAGATAAGTTTTGCCGACCTATCTTATCGGATTGTCCATCGAGTACCGTACAAGCTAGGCTAGGGTCCAGTGATCGCATGCATGAATGGTTCTTTGTAAGTGAACTACAGTACTCGTGCTAGTGTAGCATCTACTTAGGCCAGTCGACTGATAAATAAGTGTCCAACACGTACTCTTACAATCCCCGCAAAAAAAAAAAACGTACTCTTACAAGATCTGGTAATGCATATCAATAAGTGTTGTGACACTGACATCTAGGGCCGGCTATGGTTTTCAGGTTTTTTCCGCGTTTTAATTAATGTCCCGACACGCACGCGCCCCACCTCCCTGGAGCGTCGGAAAAATCTCTCTCCTTCCCTCACCCGTTTCCCTCTTTTGTCGTGCGAATTAATTTGCTATTGCATGCGATCGTGCTGTTACGCTGAGAAGAATGCGGAGGGCGATTTAATTGCTCCGAAGCTGAGCGGTTACAGGGAAATTATTTCAGCGATTTTACAGGGTGGTGGTCATGGCAATCGCTGGAAATTTAGAGACATTAAAACTAAGTATGCTAGGAAGCCTCTCACGCCATCAGCAATTTGGGTCGTCAGATCGTGCCTCCGAGTCATTTTTGGCCGTCCGATGCACCTCTTCCTCCCGCATGGGCCGCTACTCCATAAACAAATTCAGAGATCTGTCGGTAGATCCCGGACAGACGGTCGCGATGAGGCTGCGTATTTCTTTTGACACACGTGAGTGATCACTTTAATTTTTATTATCTGCAAGTTGCAGCTATTGATGTATGATATTTCTTGATAGAAATTAGCATTAAGCTTGGAGGGAAAGTAGCACTCTCGCTTGTCATTGCTGAAACCAAAATATCGCGTCCATCGATCCATCTCGGCCATCATGGCTAACTTTATTAATATCAACCGGTCATGGCTTAAAGCTTCATGGTGGTGCAGGTGAGCAGCCTACCTCGATCAACCGGTCCTGATGGAGAGTGTCTGCTCAACTCTTTGCGAAAACCCCGCTCCGACTAGAGCAGGCGACAGTGACGCTCGTGGGCGCCGCTAAACTCCTTGGAGGCCTCATTGTCATGTTGATTTCGCCCTCCTCGTTGAGACTGCAGGAGAAACCCATGTCCTCCTGGATCGGATGATGGCGGCGCAACCTGTGTCGTGGCCCTTCTTGAAGGCATCATCTTGCGGTCAATATGGTTGATAAGTTTGATGTTGCTCGCTGTGGGGATGCTGGTGGTGGTGGAGCAGCCGGTTTGGGGTCGACGATGGTGTGGCCGGTGGTGTTCTTTCGAGGTGGTGCTCAGTCAGCGTGATCTTGGTTCGGCCATGTGGTGGACTGGGTCTGATTTTTTCATCGAAAGTAGGGTTAGCGAGCTCGTGATCCTCAGTGAATCGCCTCGTTCCCGTACGAGACCTCTCCCTCTCTTTGGCGGGCTGTTGTTGGGTGGCAACCAGATGGCCAATACTCAAAGCGCTTCTCCTTGCTTGGTCAGATAAAGATGAAAGTTGAAGACTTCTCTGTGCTGGTTGAGCCATTGAGATCTCTGATGCGGAGCTTTGTTGTGGTGCGGCCGGCTTGGGGTCGACGGTAGTGTGTGTTTCTTGGGGCCCGGCAATGACACCGCTTGGTGTTGTGGAGCTGCCATCTACTACCCCTTTTGTTCGTCTTCGGTGGTGTTGTTTGGGGTTCGGCGGCGGTGCCTTCGGCGTCGCAGTGCTGCCATGTACTACCCCTCGCGATATTATTCTGCTCGGCAACATGGTGAACTCCTCTTCACGCCATGTGAGCTTCCTACAATTCAATGTCTGGCCGCTACTTGGGTCCTTTGTTGTCGCCAACTTCTTGTTGTGTGTGACCTCCATTTACACTCCGCCATGGACAATGACCAACCTTGGTTGAGATATTTTCTTATAAGGCACTCTCTGAGAGCATGTCACTCCTTTCTCTGTGCATGCTCGATGAGCCAGAATCTTCTCCCGTCGTCTCTCTCACTTCGCCACGGGCAATGACTACCCTAATGTTGAGTGTTAGATGGCTCGGGGCTGGTGATGGTAGATGGTGCAGCTCCTTGATGATGGTACCTTGCGTTATCCCGTGTCGGTGGTTTCGGCGTTGCTGCAGTTGGAGCTGTCATTTTGTGACCCTATGAGTTTGCCTCTGTGTTGTCTTCTGGCGCCCTGTTCTGCCTCGGTAGCCTCCACTTTTGCCTGTGGTGCCTTGTACATGCTGCATGACACAACCGGTGCTGCATCCCACAACCACCCTTATGTTTACAAGGTTGATATTCACTTTGTACTAGGTGTTTTTTGTGTTTTCGGTGTTTCTTGCTTTAGCAAGATGTATTGCCCCACGGGCTGTTAAGGTTTTTTGATCCGGTTTTCCTTATAAACTGGATAAATTTGTTTAGGTTTATGATCCGGTTTCCCTTATAAACTGGATTACTCTCTTGGCATATGGCCACTTTGAGTAATATATTCAGCTGGGGAACACCCTCCTCCCCACACCACATGTTTGATTCCTCAAAGTAGAAATCAATGGTTCTTAAAATACCAAAATATTTAAGTTGTTTAAAAATACCGATTTGTTTACTATGCAGAGGGGTGGCGCCCGTGGCATCCGGCGCAAGATCGCATTGGCCACTCTCAGCCTCGAGGTGTTCATCTTCTTCTCCTTGACTCTTTCGTGGCTTCTTCATTGTTCCAATTATTAAGCACATGGGAAAAGGTTAGATTTTTCGGGTGGTGGGTGCCATTGCCTTGTCCATCTTCATTAATTGTTGTCACAGTTCCCACAATTTTTTGTTTGTCGTCACAGTCCTCGCCATCGGTGTCGATATCGAGCACATTGAGATAAGCCTTAGCACGTCGACATCGAGCACATTGAGCACGCGTCGGAACATGCCACAGACCTCGCCATCCGCGTCACTTTCGACATCAAGTAAAGTCCGGCAACGCGTCCGTGTATCCGCAACCATAGGGACAGTTTCCTTAGCGTGAGGGCACGGACGGTCGGCAGTTACCAAACCCACAATTACCATTGGTTCAAGCAACACTATGACTCATCCATTAAGTACGTTTGACCGGGGGACTACGCCCAGCAACCTCTCGTAATTAATACATATACTTATCCATTAAGTACGTTTTTGACTGATCCGTTTTAAGTATACGTTTTCATCAGGATTGCTCCACGTTATCCATGAGTAGGACAGGTACAGGCTAGGCGGCAGCTTTACCGGGGCGGGTCCTACCCCGAGGGACGCCTACAGTCCTCGAAATCGTGCCTTCCCCTATAGGCTATCCGCCTGAGTTCAAGAAACTCGCACACACAGTCAGGGGCTGGCATGTCAGGCACGTCTCCTTGTCTTGCCAAGTTGTCAGCAGACAACCAACCAGGAAAACCATTGTGAACGGGACCTATGCTTACATTTATGTGTCACTTTATTACATGTTATGTCATGAAAGTTTGATGGATCATTACATATACACATGCTTATGGGGTGTTGCCTTTATGGATTGATACCTTGGTTTCTCAACTGAATGAAAAATTACTGCTTGCTGCAAACCTCTGCACTTGGAAGCGAGTGAATTGCAAAAAACATCGACATTGAAAGCTAGGGTTGCAGAAATCACACTTCTACGGTTTTGTCCCAAAAGACCACTAATTCCGAGCCTAATTTTTTGCAAAAAACACTTGTCAGTGGTTTAAGCCGTTTTAAGCATGATTATGACAGGTGGGTCTCGCTAGGCAGGGTGATGTGGCAAATAAAAAAGTTGATTACATCCCTATATAATTTTGTTTCACAACAAGACCCCTGAAAAAAAGCAATCGGGTCCTCCGTCTCCCACCAGTCCGGTGGTGGACGCCGGCAGCCACTCCCTCCCTGTGCGCGACCGGCGCAGCTGCTGCTTGCTCCGGCGGCGGGGCATAGGGGAGGTCCGGCGTTGTCGTGGACGCGCGCCACTGTAGCGCCCTCCCCAGGCTGGCGCCGGCGAGGAGACACGGGAGGTTATTGACGTCCTCCCTGCCTGCCAGGCCGCTGCTCGCCACGGTGAGGAGACACGGGAGGTGGCGCGAGATACACGAGCACGGCAGCGAGACTCCCCCAAGGCCAGCAGCGGAGGCGACGCGGGACTCCGGCAGCAACGACGGGGGCAGCACGGCGGCACGAGCTCCTCCTCTAGCCCCGATGAGCACGACTAGAGTGCGGCGGTGGAGCCAGGAAGCGCGGCGATGGCGGTGGGTGACTCTGCGGCGACCGAAGGCGCCGGTTCCGGCTGCCCCGGTGGCCTCGGCCCGCACGCCAGCGAGTTCGAGCATGCCGGCTGCGGAGGTCACTGCTGCTGCTGGCCCTCTATCGTGGATGACCTTTTTTTAAATGACCTTATCCTCTTAGGCCTTTTTACACTTTAGTCTATGCTATTCTATCTGTTTGTGATCTGTTATGTCGTGCCACATCACCCTGTCCAGCGGGACCCACCTATCATAATCATGCTCAAAAAATTAAACTAACCTAAAATGCACTAAATCAGAGAACATACATAGATAATTTTCTAAAAATGTAACTTTTGCATATATGAACATATATACACAGAGAACATATATACATATATACATTTTTCTAAAAATGCAAAAAACAAATCATCATATACATGAACAAAAAATCTGAAAAAAGAGAGGACATATAATCATATATACACACATACATATAATCTGGAAAAAATCATCATATATCTATAAAAAAACAGAGAGGAGAAGGCCGGCCGGACCGAACGTGGCGACGGCGTGGTCGGGGCAGGCCGGGGGCGCGGGGCGGCGTCGGGGCAGGCCGGGGGCGCGGGGCAGCGTCGGGGCAGGGCCACGGGGCGGCCGGCGTCGAGGCAGGGGCCACGGGGCGACGACGACAAGGCAGGGGGCACGGGGCGGCGCGTCAGGGCAGGGCAGGGGCGGCGCGGCAGGGTAGGGTAGGGGCGCGGGGCGATGGCGACGAGGAGTGGGCGGCGATGGCGAGCACGGGCAGCCTGGCGGCGTCGATGAGCTCGGCGTCGTCGGGAGGCAAATGGTCGATGAAAACTGAAAAATTCCTAAGTCCTGCTTATATACACAGAGCATTGGTCCCGGTTCGTGGCACAAACCGGGACGAATGCCACCCTTTGGTCCCGGTTCGTGCCACCAACCGGGACCAAAGGTCTCTGTTTCAGAGACCTTTGGTCCCGGTTGGTGGCACGAACCGGGACCAAAGGGGGGGCATTGGTCCCGGTTTGTTCCACCAACCGGGACCAATGCCCCCCTTTCGTCCCGGTTGGTGCTACCAACCGGGACCAAAGGCCTTGCGCTGGCGTGGTGCGGTGGGATGTTTAGTCCCACCTCGCTAGTTGAGAGAGCTCGAGAGTGGTTTATAAGCGCTGCTGCGCCGACCCTCTCGAGCTCCTCTCAACTGCAGGCTTTCGGGCCTTCTCTGCTACTCTTTGCCTGTGGGCCTGCTGGGCCTCTGCGGTCCTGAATCCTGGCCCATGGATGGGTTTCTAGTCGTATTCAGGCCGTGGTGGCCCAGTAGGTGGCATTTTTTTATTTTTTTTCTATTTTTTTGTTTTCTTTTTTGCTTTATTTATTTTATTTTGTTTCTGCTTACAACAAAATACAAACTGTTTTTCAGTGATTCTTTTTGCTTTTAGGTAATAAAAATTATAAACTTGCTGTTAGTGCCATTAGTTTTCTAATTTGAATAGTTTAAATTTGAATTCTTTGAAATTTGTGTGAATCACTAGATTAGAGGAAGTTGACTTGCCATCCTCGTTGACACGTAGGGTGGGAGGAATATATTCCCAAAGGTATGTCAAAGTACTTTAAGCAATGCTCTGTATCTTCACGTAATACTTGGGTTTCAATCACTTTGAGTGGAGTATTAACCAATTGATGCAGTGGATGTCGGTCTATTGTATTTATAGACATATCGCCTATATGAATTTATCTCAACCTATGTATGACATACCATGATTGTTTGGAATGATCAATTAACTGCTTTATTTCTATGTGTCACCTTGTTCATGAGAGATGCTACTAGTGAACATATGAACCCCGGTCCAATTTTCCACATAAGAAAACAATCAAAATATACTTTACTTGCAACTTTCAGCTATTGTTAATTTAAAAAATCCAAAAATATTTTATCTATCATTGTCTCCTCATATCTTGTGGCAACTATCAAGACTAGTGTGATTGACACCCACACTAGAATTATTGGGGACACAAGAAGGCTTCTTTATTTGTTTTAGTGTTGCCCGAGGAAGGAGATTCCTTGCCATTACCTCTTGCGGATTGATACCTTAGGTCACTCGGTTAAGAGAAAATTGCCGCTTGCTACAAACACTTGTACTTGGGGGCCCAATAATTGCCTACCAACCATAGGAGTTGTAGTCATCAAGCCGTTGCTGGGAGGTATTTGTGTATCATCTTCTTTTAGGTGTTGTTATTTATAATTTTATCTTCTTGTTATCTTTCTTCCTTAGTTGCATTATCTTTTATTTACTCTATTGTTCTCTTATTTTGCAAGAATCAAAAACCACAAAAATATCTATCTTGCTATCTTAATCTAAACTCAACATAATATAAAGAATAAAGTTCTAGTATGCTTTTGTCGTATGAGAAGTGCTTGTCATGAGAACTTTAGATCTTGTTAACGACTATTTTGAAATCTTAAAAACACCATCATATCTTTATAAAAGTAATGAAGAAATGAATATTAATATGTGCTCCTTAAATATTAGTTATGACTGGAATAGGCATGATAAACTTTATGAACAAGTAATGAATTTGATGATGAATATTTTGATAAAGAAAAAAAATCGTTGGTCCATCTTATGTAAATGGGTAGCTAAAATTTTAGGTGAAGAAATTACCTTGGATGATATGACACAAAATAATGATATACGTGATGAAGATATTGTTGCGTAACATAGTACAAAAAAAACCCCGTACCTACGAACACACCCAACAACACTATGAAGATGCATGGACAAGATAAATCTCACCAACACACACAGTGGAGATGAAGATGTTGATAAAGATTTGCAGATTCCCGCATCTAGGTATTACCTCCCAGCCGCGAGAATTTTCCCTGATCGAGAGTCAAAAGCATGACCCCTCTGCGGTATCCATGCGTATCGTATCAAGCAGTTCGGTAGCAATCCATCGTCCAGGACAGAAAGCTACCGGAGAACTAGGGGAGGAGAAGCAGCCTTCCGGCGTGGATGAGAGATGGCACAAAGGGGAGGGGAGGGTGCTGCCTGGACTTGTGTGTCTTTAGGGGGCTGCCCGTCCCATCTATTTATAGATGGCTAGGGGGTGCAAATTGGGAAGGGTCTGCACCCCCCTAGTGCTACGCACCAAGGGGAGGGAGATCCTACTAGGATCCCATCCCACGCACCAAATGCTTAGGGCACTTGGCTTGCCCCCCAAGCTAAGGGGGCACCATTTCTGGCCATAATGGCCCATGTGGCTGCTGCCCCAAAGGGGCAGCCCACCAGGGCCTTCTGGAATATTCTGGAACATTCCATACCCTTTCGGAAGCTTCCATGGGCTTCCAGGGCCTTCAGGGCACCTCCGGGACACTCTCGACATCACCAGAACATTTTCGGAAACATCCTGGACACTTACAGTGCCTTTCTCTCATTCTCCTATGATCTCCTAGTACTCTATCAAACCATTGACTATTAGGCGTGTGGCCCTACAGGTTCGTTAATATGCAGACATGACCCGGAACACCTTCCGGTCAATAATTAACAGCGGGGTCTAGACACCCATTTTAACTTCCACATACACACGCAGATATTTATCGAGCGAACCTTTTGTTTTTGTACATAGTTACCTTTGCTTCACGATACATAAAAAAACCCCGAGGCGAGACTTAATCGGTATCCTTGTGAACAACTCTTTGATCACAGTACCAAGTTATCCTCGTTACCTTTTTTTTCTCTTTTCTCGTTTTCTTATTCTGGTATCCCCGTGATCAGTATCACGATATGTCCGGCCAGACGATGATGGATACTGTAATACCAAGTGGGCCCGGAGTGTATCTCTCCATCATCGGAGGAGCAAATCCTAGTCTTGAACTATCGAGTCCGTTGACATACTTTTCCGATGTACCTGAAAGTTACCGTTATGATCACCCTTTTATGGATAATGTTTGGCAACCCTAAAGTAATCACCCGGTATGAAGGTCCACGATATTCTCATGGTCTAAGGATGCGAGTATATGTTAACACATAATATGATAATACTGATAACATAATGATGATGGGATCTCATAATATACCATATGTTGGCTCTGTCCAACACCATTGTTCTGCCAACAACGTGCTCCCATTATTGCTGGTATCGTTGTTACTTTAACAATGCCCTATGATCAGGAAAACAGGATCATCATGCAATACATGAGCTAGTGTTAGATGCGACACTAGGGATCTACTTGGTGTTTATGTTTTCGCACATGCAACTAAGTTTTCCTATGAATCTCATATGCAAGAACCATTGCAATTATAGCATAGAAATATAAACATTAATCATGAACATGGAAATAAAATAATACTTTATTATTGCCTCTAGGGCATATTTTTCTTCTGAACCTATGCTAGTTATTTCATACTTTAATGATTTTGTTGCATAGAAAGAGGAAAATACTTTAAAAGGGGTAATAAAAGCGTAGCTATATGGAGTGCACTCACGGGAGAGAACTCGGGTTTTTATCTTTGCGGTTTATAAAGTCTTTGTAGATTAGTGTTTTTCCTCTATACATATCAAATACAGTGCCAATAACCTTTAGCATAATTAGATTGCATAGTGTTTGCTAGATTGGCAGTAGCTGTAGCTTTGCTGGTTTTGTGGAATTTATTGTGGCTTACTGGAGTATCAAGAATTTATGAAAATTTTAGACAGTGTGCAACCATGAGTCTTTTGTTTGTGCTAATTGTTGTTACTCCCTCCTTTCCAGTTTGTTGGGCCTATCTCAAAAATCCATAAACCAAGGCATATGGTGAGTGGGGGAAAAATTCGTAGGTTGCAAAACTAGATAATTAGTGCGCTTGGTTTCCTCAAAAAATCATGTTTGCCGGTGCTTTCATCTACATTAACTGTAGCACATGCATGCATGACCACTAAATGAGCAGGAAAGGTTACATTCACTGGCTAGTTTCCTTTTAATCCTTCATGTAGCAATATAATGCGTCTGGAAATCTAAATATATTATGGAGAGGAATAAAAGCGGGACTAACAAACTGTAAAATTTTAAATGTTGAGATAGGCCCAACAAACCAGAAAGGAGGGACTAATATTTTTGCTACATCTAAGTCCTCTCTTTAAATTAATCTTTGAAGTCTGCGCTACTGAAACAAAATTGAATTGTGCTTGTTTATGAGCCATAGAGGCTTTAATTTGGACTCTTGAGAGGCTTCAAGGGTTCTAATATGTTGGTATCTACTATAGAAAGTGATAAGTAATTTAATATGAATTTAGATAGTAACTTAATTCTTTGATTATTATTATTATGCATGAGTGATACGTCTCCAACGAATCTATAGTTTTTGAAGTATTCATGCTATATTTACATCATTTATTTATGTTTGGCGAAATATTTATTTGGACTAGCGTATTAATCCTGTGCCAGAGGCCAGTTCCTGTTTTCTATTATTTTTCAATTTTTAGGTCAAAAATTCACGGAGCCAGAACGAGCTGAATTTTTTTTGTAATTTTTTCTGGGAAATATCAGAATTTTGGGTGAAGGAATCAACTCAAGGCGGTGCACGAGGGCCCCGCATAGACAGTTGGCGCGCCTAAGGCCTAGGCATGCCAGGTGGGCATGTGGTGGTTCCCTATGTCGGTTGGACCTCTTCTTTTGCCTCAAGAAAGCTAATTTTAGGAAAAAAATTGTGTACAAATTTCAGCCTGATCGGAGTTATGGATCTCCGGATATTTAAGAAATGGTGCTCGACTGCAGAAACAACTCTAAAACAGAGAGAAAAGAGGAGGAGAGATCCAATGTCAGAGTGGCTCTCGCGCCTTCGGGAGCCATGGTGGCCAAGTACCAGAGGGGAGAACCTCTCCCCATCTAGGGGGGAGGCCATGAGGAAGAAGAAGGAGGGGGGCTCTCTCTCCTTCTCTCCCGGTGGAACCGGAGTGCCGCCGGGGGAACCATCATCGCGGCGATCATCTTCATCAACGTCGCTCTCTTCACCGACACCTCCATCACCTTCCTCACCACTTTTTAGCAGTCCACTCTCCCGCAACCCACGGTAATCCCCTACTTGAAGATGGTGTTGGATGCTATTGATTATTATTATGATGAGTTCTTGCATCTTCTTTGCGTCTAAGTAGATTACTGTTGTCCTATGCGTCAATTAGTGAATTGCTATGATTGGTTTGAGTTGCTTGTGGTTATGTTACTATCCTTTGGTGCCCATCATATGAGCGCGCGCGTGGATCACACCATAGGGTTAGTTGTATGTTGATAGGACTATGCATATGGGGGCAGGAGTGACTGAAACCTCGCCGGACGATGGAAACTGATACATACGGGATTGAAGGGGGACCAATATATCTTAATGCTATGGTTTGGTTTACCTTAATGAACATGTTAGTAGTTGTGGATGCTTGCTAATAGTTCCAATCATAAGTGCATAAAATTCCAAGTAAGGGATAGTATGTTAGCAGAGGCCTCTCCTACATATAAACTTACAATGATTATCGGTTTGGTAACTTAGCTGATTGCCTAGGGACAATTCCGCGCACCGTACCACCACTATTCCATACTCGCTATTTGTATTATATTTTATGTTTGCTTAGGCCGCACCTAAACTTTATCTATATGTTCTTTAGTATCTTGCAAAGCTATCCTTTCATACCCGCAAAGTAGTTCTAGTTTTATTTCCAAGATAAAGCAAACGCTCTATGTACGTAGGGTTGTCTCAGTGGCAGATAGGACCTGAGAGAATATTGATCTTACCTTTAGCTCCCTTTGGGTTCGACACTCCATACTTACCACCTCCATCATTGGAAAGTTCTACGACAATTCCTTGCACTTGGGGATTATCAAGCTCTTTTCTGGCGCCGTTGCCGGGGAGCAATATCGTGGGGTGAATATTCTCGTGTGCACTTGTTGGCTTTATCACTAAGTAGATTTTATTTCTTATTCTTAGTTGTTCTCTATCTTTAGTTGTGGGTTAAAAAAAAGCAAAACACCAATAATTTTTTTACTTGCATCTTTATGCCTAGCTTAATGGCTTTAAAGAAAGCGCTGCCTTGGAGACAACCCAGAAGTTCTAGAGAGTCTTTTTCTTCTTTTGTGTGCCTTTAAACTTTTCATAAACAACAAAAATAAAGAGGGGAACCTAATTTTTTTCAAAAAGAGAAGTGATTGGAAAGTTATGCATTAAAGAAGAGAGGGTCGACCTTGAACACTTGTGTTCATGCTCATGGAAATAATGTAAATATTTTCGTGGAAGTTTCTCATAAAAATAATTATCCCCTTGTATAAACCACTATACCATAAAAATGAAGTGCCAAGGTTTATCTTTAGGATGTTGCAGTTGCAATTTTGTTAGGTTCTGTGTAGAAACAGAAACTTTTGCCTCCAGTATTTGAATTTACTCTCTGTACTGGATGTGTTAAATTCCTGAAATTTTTACAGAGTACTGCATTACAAATTCTTTGTTACATCCTAATTTTTAGGAATTTTTTGAGTTACAGAAGTATGCATCTTAATTATATTACTACAGACTATTTTGGTTTTGAGAGATTGCTGTTATAGTTTTGTTATCTGCTTGTTCTAGAGTTTAATCTGCTTGTTCTAGAGCTTTCATGGCTTATATTGGGGGATATAAATTGTGAAAATGATAGTATATAGTAGCTAATGTTTGTATATAATTATGCAACTTGTCATGACAGTACATGATTGGGTGATTTATTTTTATGCATACTAACCTATCTCACAACTTTTGTTGAGTTTTGTGCGAGTGACATTTTTAAGATCAAGGTGAGACAGCGATATGAGATGAATAAGGAGCAGGAAGAATCCAAGCTTGGGGATGCCCAAGGCACCCCAATGTAATATCTAAGAACACTCAAGTGTCTAAGCTTGGGGATGCCCTAGAAGGCATCTCCTCTTTCTTCTTAAAAAATATCGGTATGTCTCGGTTGGACCTAAGTTTTTATTTGTTCACATGATATGTGCAAAGTCTTGGAGTGTTATTTTTCTTTTTTCTTTTGAATAAACAAACACCATGCTGGTTAGTGATGATTTCTTATGGTCCTTGGTTGATTTATAGAATGCTCTTTGCGCTTCACTTAAATCTTTTGAGTTTGGCTATTTAAAGAAGGCTCCATTTGCTTCACTTATATCTTTTGAGTTTGGATACTGATCTCTCTATATTTTTGTTAATTGCAGAATGCTCTATGAACTTCACTTCTATTTTTTAGAGTATAGATAAATTTATCATTGAAAGTGGGTTTGAAGAGGTCAACTTTATATATTATTGATCCCACTATTTTGGAGGGTGACACAATTCATGTGGATTACATTATTCTTAAAAGTGGGTTGGAAAAGGTCAAACTTTAGTCATTAATATTGATCCCACTAACTTGGAGAATTCGTCATTGAATAAATACGATCATTTACTCTTGTGCTTCACTTATAACTTTAGAGTAAAATTTATGAATGAATTGAATGTCATGCGCTTCATTTACTATATGTATATTGAGAAGTAAACATGCATCCTCCGTTTATTCCATTAAAATTGAAGTGAAACTATGATAGTGCATATCTCTAATCAAGTAAGGGAGTTGTATTATAATGACAAAGAGCATTAGTTGTATTAAGTTGAACCTATCATGTTGTGGAGGTAAGTACCTCCTAGTGAAGGACGGATGATTGGCTTGGCACATGTTTGCACATGTTTGATAAATTCCAGTTCAGCCTTGGTGGTATTTAGGTTTGAAGGTTATCATCATGATTATATTTTCTTAATAATTTTACTATTAGAGAATGCATGATTGTGGTTTTTGTGCTTTGTAAAGTGGTTGCTCCGAGTCTTTTGCTAGCCTTTTCCTGTACTAAGCGGAAATACTGCTTGTGCATCCAAAATCCTTGAAACAAGTTTATGCCATAAAGTGTCCACCATACCTACCTATACATGGAATTTCACTGCCATTTAAAGTAAATTTGCATGTGCCACGTCTAAACCTTCAAAAACTCATCTGTTTTGTGTGCCCGTACAGCTCATGGAAGCGGTGGGGGAAGTCATTATCTTCTATGCTAAATGTGTTTTCTCTCAATGAGCATGAAATCTGTGCTTGTTTTTATCCGCAAGAGAGTTGGTATCGGGATGCCCAGTCCCAATTATGTTGTAAAAAGAAAGAAAAAGAGCACTCCTCCGAAAAAATTGAAAGTTGGCAGGCACCCGTGGATTCGGCTAGCCATGGTCTGTGTTAGTTATGGTGGAGGAGGAGTGCTAAATCGTGGGAACCGCTCTCAAATGTATTTAGCATGGAAGATAATGAAAACCTTCGTCGTTAAACCATTGAAAACAAAAGTACACCTCTCAAAATAAATTTATCTATGTTTTAACCAAATGAGCTCTTGTTCATGTTAATCTATGCTTCCCTCTGTGAAGGGCATATCTTTTACTTCTCTGTCAGATTTATTTTAATGTTGAGCCAATTCCATCTTTCACTTTTGCGGCACCACGTATTGAGCATGGTTAGTTGTATGTTGATAGGACTATGCATATGGGGGCAGGAATGACTGAAACCTTGCCAGACCATGGAAATTGACACATACGGGATTGAAGGGGGACCAATATATCTTAATGCTATGGTTTGGTTTACCTTATGAACTTGTTAGTAGTTGTGGATGCTTGCCAATAGTTTCAATCATAAGTGCATAAAATTCCAAGTAAGGGATAGTATGTTAGCAGAGGCCTCTCCCACATATAAACTTACAATGATTATCGGTTTGGTAACTTACCTGATTGCCTAGGGACAATTCTACGCACCATACCACCACTATTCCACACTCGCTATTTGTATTATATTGTATCTTTTCTTAGGTAGCACATAAACTTTATCTATAAGTTCTTTAGTATCTTGCAAAGCTATGCTTTCATACCCGCAAAGTAGTTCTAGTTTTATTTCCAAGATAAAGTAAACGCTCGGTGTACGTAGGGTTGTATATGTGGCAGATAGGACCTGAGAGAATATTGATCTTACCTGTAGCTCCCTATGGGTTTGAAACTTCATACTTACCACCTCCATCATTGGAATTGCTACGACAATTCATTGCACTTGGGGATTATCATTGAGTAACAATTTTGTGTAGCTAGTAATTGTTTTACGGAGGTAAAGTTTTTGAAGATTTAAGGAGGACATAAAGATGATGAGGAAAACAAGAATCAAGGGCCAAGACTTTAAGTTTGGGGATGCCCCTGGCGTCCCCCTCTTCTTCAAATATTTCTCGTATGATATTCTTACTCCTATGTTTTTTGTTTACCACCATATTGTGTATAATGCCTTGGAGTTTCAATTTTTTTATCATTATTATCATCTTTAATAAATAAATACACCACTAAAATGGAGAGTAGTATGCATGGCTATGAATTATCACACTTTTACCATTGCTTTGTGGTAGTTTAAATATTAGGTTAGGACCCAAAAGAACTAAGGTATGCCATTCTTGAAGGTGTTGGACGCAAAAATGAAAAGTATGAGACTTGCAAAGGTATGGCATTTCTTTAACTTGTGCATTACTAAAGATCTTAAGTTGGAAGGGTGAATACTCGGCAATTGTCTTAGGTGATTCAGTAAATTGTTTATGTCTATAACTAGATTGAGTAATTGCTCATTCGAAGATGTTTCATGACTACTCAT
The DNA here is from genome assembly GCA_011799875.1 of Thinopyrum elongatum. Taxonomy (NCBI): domain Eukaryota; kingdom Viridiplantae; phylum Streptophyta; class Magnoliopsida; order Poales; family Poaceae; genus Thinopyrum; species Thinopyrum elongatum. The sequence continues at coordinate 14,828,011 of CM022303.1, forward strand.
GTACTTTTAACTCAGTTGCCTTTCTTTCACCTAATTAAACAAGCCCGTGACACTAGTCAAAGGCTTGATTATCATCGATATGTTTGCTTGGTAATTGATAATGTAACAATTCTTTTGATGGGATCGGGGCGCCGCGGTGTCCTTAAGATGCTTTTATGTTCCCCCTCGTAGTACTTAGTTGGATGTCCCGTGTAATGATTAATTTCATTACATATCATGCCATGTTAATGAATTAAATACTACGTGCAATTTCTGTGCTTGATATATACACTTCATCAAATTGCTAGCCTGTTTGGTTTTCAGCATTGCTTTTTCTCACCTTGAGATTGGTGCATACATCGTTTGTACATCCAATTCCTCGAGCCAATGTTTTTCCATGAATGTCCACCATACATACCTATATATGGTAAAGAAATGCCATTCCAAATAAATTGTTATCGTCATTGCGAGTAAAAGTTTCTAACACTATTTTTTTCACAGTTATTGTTTGATGAATTGTGGCATGTGTTATTTTCCACAAACTTTTAGTAATGGTACCAACAAATGTAAACAATAGCAAAGATGTGGGCACAACCCCACCATAACATAATGAATTATAAAAACAAGGGAGGTGAACCTTGTTTATGGGAAAGAAGAGGGCAGAAACCCACCAACAATGATATTAGAAACAAGTGGGCAAAAACCAACCATCAATAAAAAAATGCTAGCATTACTAGGAGGGGCAATGGAAAACTGATATGTTATAGTTCATTGACTTGTTCGTTAAAAAAAATTATGGCAGCTTTTAACAAAGTTTGAAGCCGAAGCCTTTTTTCGTAAGTAGAAAGCACAAAATAAATTAAATGTGCATGGCAATCCTTGCTTCCCTTTGCGAAGAGCCTATCTTTTATTCTTATGTAGAGGCAATTCCACTTCCTCTCATCTATTAACTTTTGACCAACTTGCAAGATGTCTTGAGAGTTTGGTTTAATTAATTCCTTAGTGATATATGAGATTTATTTCTAGATGAGAAGTTAATAGATGAACAATTATTTTTCTAGTAAATTGAATACACCTCAAGCATGACAATTTCTATACATGTTGCATTCTACTATCATAAGTATCGAAGCATTGCTTGACGTCTCTGAACTAATGGACATCAAATGCCACTCTCTTCTTTCTTTAGTCAATGTGAACATAGAAATATATTTTTCTCCTGAGATTGTTATGTTTACTAGTTTTAATCATCATGATCATAATCAATGAAGAATTTATTTTGGACAATTGCCTATGTATTGCAATCTTTTTACTTTAGAATTTTAGTGATCTAGAGAGGAGAGGATGAAAAAGCTACTCCGTGTAAGTATATCATTCAACTCCAATAAACTTCAAAAGTCATTTTGTTTATTCATCCAACATACTAAAGGATGAGTATGGATTAAGCTTGAGGATGCTGATACGTTGCAAAGGTACCTATTCCTTTTGAAGTTTAATTGCATGTTTTCCTAAATATTTGATTTTTTAGGACTAACCTACTAATGGTTGCAAGAAATGCACAAGTTCTTGTCTTTTGTTTGGTGTGAATAAACTTCATGGAAATTGGATGAATCACTAGGAAACTTCAAGGTTCGGTGCAATTCGGAGTTGATGCGAATATGTCCTTGTAGGTCCAGTTCTTAGTGTCCATGAGACTAACCTCTGAAGACCGTGTAAAATGAAGAATGTAAAACATGCGACCTGGCCAACCCAGCCTTTATTTATCAAAACTGTAACTTTCAGGAGCCCGAGAGAGGGTGTGATGGGATTGAATCTAACTCTTTCCATACTTGATGGATTTCAATGTGGTTCGATGAAGCGGAACTTGATACCCTCGTGTTGGGGTAAAAGAGAAACTGTCGTGTTGAGATGCGGTAAAAACCTTTGTGTTGACAAGTGGTGAAGTTCTCTTACAAAGTGACCTCATCTTTCAATTACATATGAGGGGGAATTCATAGGGGTGGAGGAAATGGAATGTGGGATTACAACTTTGCACTCTCCCGAGAAGGCTAGTTTAAGGGCACAATGGTCATTTATCTTATCCTAGGGATGCCACTCCAAGGGCATGACCCATCATTGTGTTGAGGTGTGGCCCTAGCTCCATGTCAAGGAAGGTCTCATCGTCATGTCGAGGTGTGCCCTTGGCGCCGTGTCGAGGTTGGTCTGGACGTCGTGTCGAGGTGTGGCTCAACGACGCCATGTCGAGGCGTGGCCTCGATTTCGTGTCGATGCATGACCTTGGTGTCGTGTCTAGGCATGTCTCAACGCTGTGTCAAGGCGTGACCTTGGCGTCGAGCCATTGTCTCGATGTTGTGACGAGGCACAACCTTGGCACTATGTCGAGGTAGGTCTCGATGTCCCGTCAAGGCGTGACCTTGGCGCCATGTTAATGCATGCCTCCACACTGCGCCGAGGTGTGACCTTGGCGCCATCTCGAGGCGTGGTGTCGACATTGTGTCGAGGTGTGGTCTCGACGTCATGTTGAGGCGTGCCCCTGGCGCTATGCCGAGGTAGGTCTCGACGTCCCGTCGAGGCGTGACCTTGGCGTCCTGTTATAGGTGTGGCTCGACGCCGTGTCGAGGCGTGACATTGGCACCGTGTCAAAGTAGGTCTCCATGTCGCGTTGAGGCATAACCTTGGTGCTGTGTCACGGCGTGGTCTCAACGACGTGTCGAGGTGTGGTCTCGACATCATGTCGAGGCGTGGCCTTAGCGTCATGTCAAGGTAGGTCTCGATGTCATGTCGAGGTGAGACCTTTGCGCCGTGTCGAGGTTGGTCTCGACATCGTGTTGAGACAATGCTCAATGACTCCTTATCAAGGCATGGCTCCCTCCTTTGGTTGGATGACCAAGATTTAATGGAGAAGTCAATATATTACAGCGAAACCCTAGTTTTTGGGGCATCCACCCTTCTGCATGAATTCTCCAACCCATAGCCACTATCTATAGAGGAGAAACTCATATACTATTGGCAGACTTGTAGTATTGTGCTATATATTATTTCCCCATGATTTATTGCATATTTACATCAATGTTTGAGTAGTACTTTGTTCTATGGCATTGGTGAAGTAGTGGGAAGACTGGTTGCACATGTGTATATTAATTTCTATGCAATCCTTTGTGGATTTTGTATTAGTGCGTGTGTACATTAGGGAAACACATAGAGTGTGCACTTTGTATTGATGAATGACAGAGGGGAGGCCGGAGTGGTAAGAAATTGTTCTGCTAACTCTGGATACCTTATGTAGGGGAGTAATGGGGACCCTAGAACGTTAAAGCTATGGTTGGATTTTTACCTTAATTATTTCCAATAGATACACTGGTTGGCTGTTAGTAATTCAATCATAAGAAGCATGTGAGTCAATGGTTTTGTAGCATGCTAAGCTTAGGCTCCACCCTATAAATAAACGAGAGCTTCACTTATGGAGGGATCACAAACTCCTACTTAGTTAATGCCTTGTCTATCCACGTTATGAGAGTCTCTTGAGGTGATATTGGAGAGAAATCACATAGGTAGAACATTGAGATTCATCTTTTGCAAGGCCCCTTGATTTTGCCCGCAAACGACAAGACAACCACTTCATTACCAAATAGCCAGTTGCCTAGAACACTTACTCCCATTGTGTTCCACCGACTTTATATTTACTTTATTGCATACAACTTTATTGCATAAGCATCTTGTTTATTTATTTATTTCTAGCACCTTATTAGTAATGTCTCCCAACTATATAAATTGTAGAAGTTACATAAACTCCTATCCACCAGAGTCCTTGTAAAGTAGACATTAAAAGTGCATAGAAGGTGAATAAGTGGCATATATAACTAGAGGGAATAGGAGGCTTACCTACTAGCTCCCAAGGGTTCGACACTCAATACTTCCACATTGAAAGTGCTACAATAATCCCTTACACTTGAGGTTTATCACCCGTTGCACATGGAAGGTGATTTGAAGAACCACATGCGCATGGTGGCGAAGAAATATGACTATCTCCAAGACCAAAACTGCATCAGAGAGATGATTGCTCATTTCCTTAATGGTGACGTGGTGCGGCCATCCGGTACCTTCTATGGTAGCATCAATTTGCTCCCGACACCCAAGCAAGATCCGGCTCTGAATTCCCAATCGCTGCCAAGAGCAATCTTCGTCGAAGAAGCCTTAAGACATCATTGTGCAGAAACTTAATGTCGTCTTTATGTTGTGTTCAATATAATTTGTGTTTTTCTTAATGACGTTGTTCGATATAACTCATGTACTCTTTATGTCTTCATTGAGTGACTATGAAAATTACTTCAATGAAATGCCTATGAAACCTACTTGACATGTCTTCCCGTGGATTCTTCGGGAAATCATCAGTCGAGAGCGAGAAAGCACAAAGGTAATTCGGTTTATGTCATGCGTGAATCTATATCGATGTGTGTGATGAATAATGAATGTGCATTGTATGTTTGGATGTCATGAGTATCAGTTATGCAATGTGTATGTTTATGTGAATATTGTTCCTATGTGAGAGGCAGTGCAGCTGGGGCCTCACTGCAAGGAGTGGATTTTTTTAGGCATTGCTAGCGGTTGCAACCTCAGCTGCTAGCCATAGGAAATAAGTAACCAATGATGGGACGACCAGAGCATACTTGTCAGACAGATAACTGGGCGCTCCACTCGTCAGCGGAGGGGTTTAGTGGCCCGTTAGTGGTTAGTTGTTCTGTAGTTGTGCTAGCTCAGTCAATATTGGTGGTTGGGTATGCCCCTACATGCCAAAAACACTTTTAACTAATGTCAAAAAATGAGAAAAATATTATACATGTACATGTTGGTGTCCTTTTGTTGTCTGCAAATTTTTATTTAAAAAACACAAGTATTGCGACCTGTGTTAAAAAACAAGCTGAGTGCCAATTGTTTTACTTTTTTACAGCACTGGACTCTGTCTTTTTTTACTGAGGAAGCAAAAATGTTTGTTTCGCATGAAAATTTTCACGAACACAACAGAAACTAACATGAGCATATATAAAAAATCAGAATTTTTAGATTTTGTTTTCTAATTGTTTGGTTTCCTGTTCATCCCGGGAGCATATGCTCTGGTGAGCCAAAACGCGTTGTCAGGTATTGATATGCTCCAGGAAGAGAAGTTAGTGCCGTCTCTCCTTTCCCCTCCTGCTACAGTAAGGTGAGGCGAATCCGAGGGCGGCGCTTGAGTTCCACCGCGGCCACCGGCGGGACCGCCGGTTCCCTCCCCTCCGCCGGCCGCTCCGGCGGCGGGAGGGTGGGGGAACCCCGGATCTCCGTTTCTGGTGTGTATATATGGTGGGGTTGTGGTGTTCTACCGGCGGATCCGAGGTGGCGGCGGCGATGCCGGAGAGAAATAAGGTTGCGCAGCTTCTTCCCCACTGCGGCGAGGTGTTGAGCTTCGTCGGCGAGCTGGCGTGCTTTTGTGCTTGCGGATCTTTCGATCTGGCGAGCTTTGGTCTTCCCGGGGCGGTCGGCTGGTCAGCGACGGAGTCTGTCTTTGGTGGGAAGTGTGTGCTCCGGCCCTTTCGTTGGCATGTTGCCGTGCCCTCCAGCGTCGGCGGCATGGGGTCTGTGAGATGTTTGGCAGGAGGTTCGAGTTGGCTGTTCTTGGGAGAGGTTGCTGCTTCTTCCTGGGTCTCGTGTCCGTCCATGCTCTGTCTCCCTTTTCTTGTCCGTGTGGAGGCGCCGCCGAGAAGCCTGCTGAGCCAGGGGTGGATCCCCGGCCGATGTTCCGGAACCCGATCCCACTTCTCGTCCGTCGGGGCGGGACTCTTATGCGGTCCTCAAAGCCTTGGTGGCGATTGGCGTTTGCAGGTTTTACTGGCAGTCTTGCTGCTGCTCTTCTTCGGCGGGAGCTGCTCGGGGAAGAACGGAGGTTGCACCGTTCAGATGCGGGCGTGGTTGAAGGCGGCCTGGCTGGGCTTCGTTTGGTCTTCTTCTTTGGCCAGGGCTTCTCTGCTTTGTTCAGCTGCTGTGTTTGGAGTGTTTGCGTTCGGTGTGCTTGTATGTATTCTGGCTCTGTTCGGTGCATGAATGTATGAATACAAGCATACTTTCTCAAAAAAAAAAAAGGTATTGATATGCTCCCGGTGAGCTAAAACGCAATAAAAGAATGAATGTATTTATTGTAAATTTTTATTCGAACTTGGGCAGGCTCATGTCAGCTAGCTAACGTTGGATTGGTGCATGTGTATGGTACGTAGTGTATGGACGGTGCAGAGATCGCATTCATCATTACGTCAGGTCAACGTCTTGATGGTTCACAGTGACCTTCCTAGTGCACTGATTGATGTGCATGCATGCGATGGCCAGTCCCCAGCTTTGCACGTGTGTGTTGGACAATGCATGTCGCATCTCGTCCGACACCGTACTTTCTCGCTCATTCTTAGGTTGTACTCCTAGGCCTTGTTTTATTCGCGGAAAAAAACGCAGAACTGAAAAAAAATATAAACCCTGTGGTGCACACAGATTAAGACAATATGATATATGCACCGACTCACTGAAGTTAGTAAGTGGAAAAAATTATATACCCGAGTTGGTAGGTCTTGCGTAGATCATATCGCACCTGACGTCGATAGCTATCGGAGCAAAGGAATGAAGGGTATCATAAGCTACCCGCAAAAAAAAAAAGGGTATCATAAGCTTGCTTTAATTTTCTATAAGCTCCGCTTTTAAATCTTCTGCAATATCCTCATGATATGCACATGCGGACAATGCCTATTGAAAAGATAAATTCATGAGAATATATACGTCAATATAATTGAAATAAAAAGAACAAGTTGGAAATGAGAATATAAATCATCGGTGCCCCCACACAACTGCTCCAGACAGTGTTGGCGATTGAGAGAGCAGATACAACCTGAGAGGGGCAATAGTTATTCTTTTACCTTTTTTGTTGGTGATTTCTACCGTCAATAATGAACATGGGGCAAGGTAATCATAAAGAATTCAGAGTGGTGCACACGAGACAAGGATTTACCCAGGTTCAGGCCATCAAAGATGAGATAATACCCTATTTCCTGCCTTTGTGGTTTGCATTGATGGTTGCCTCGTATGAAGATAGGGTTTATGCGTGAGCACGTACAATGAGATTGCGGGTGTTGAATTGTGAGGTGCCGATTGGGGGTTCCGTGCCTTGCCTTATATAGGTGGGCGAGGCTAGGGTATCTGAGTTGTGAGATTGCAGTTAGAAGGTATCTGAGGCGGTTAGATTCTAGTTGTCCTTAGTTGGTTACAATTGGATCTACTATATACGGAGGTATACATGTCTCATACTCCAAGTAGATGATGCGCCCCCGTATAGTAGGTGGACTCCGAGTTGCTGGCATGCCCACCCTGTGGCTGTTAAGCCGAGTTCGTCCGCCCTGACTATACCCAGGGGCCATGGCATCGCAGTAGCCCCGGAGTCCTTCAGGATCAAGGCTGCAACTTGTCTTTGACTTGGTTTCTGCCTGAACAGGAGGTTCTGAGTGAGAACCGACTGAGCAGGCCGTCTTGTGACTTGCAGGGAGATCGTGAAGGACTCATGGAATTTTTGTGAGATAAAACAGTGAACCGAGTGGCAGGACCGCCATGCTGGGTGAATATTAGCATGTCAATCCTAGCGGTATCTGGCCTTTGTCAGACTGGCAGAACTAGCTAGCGATCCAACTGGGGGCATACCATTAATATTGACTGAATCCCTGAGAGATATCTGGGTTTCCGAATGAGTCAGATACGGCTAGTTTCCAGAAGGAGGAGTACCTCTGAGATTCTCGTCAGAACCAGAATCAAGACAATGGTGCTTCGGCCCGACTGAAACGGATATCCGACTATGGGCCTGCGGGAGGCGCGCCATAGCTTCCCTTCACTAAAATGTTCATCAGAGTGACTTGTGGACCCCCCGGGGGCCAGTCACTAAAGAACTTGACAGACTGAAGTGTTCAGGCTCCGAAGTCCGACTCATAGTCTTTCGGAGGCCTGTTACAGTTGTCTCAATTTGGCGGGGGATGACCGAGCTATTGTGGGACCGCAAACCGTGTTTGGTCAAAGTGCGACCCATTCAAAGTGACCCAGGAGCACGAAGCGTCACCTGATTCAGTCGGACCGAGTCAATATCGGTGAAGGGAGCTCGAAACGTCGAGCTAACTAAGCAGCCTCAGAAAAATTGGGATGTTGCCCCACTTATTCCTCGATTTGCATGCTCGTGGGACGTTCAAAGGGAAACTAGTCCATGTGGCGCATAGTTAGCGGGGCCTCTTTGGATCCTTCATGTATAAGTTTGGGGAAAAGGGGAAGTTCTCCCCATTGGCATTCCGTTGTCCTCCTCGCTGCTCCATGCTATGCTGCTCTTGCTTTGAGCTTTGCTGCCGCGCAGATTTCCGCCATTCATGCTTCCTTCACCCGGCGCATGTAGATCTGAGCCCAATGCACCATCATCGCTGGATGCGCGCCGGGAAAGTGTCTGATGTGCTCTTCAACACCGAGGAGGAGACCATTCCATGGGAGGCCTACGACCAGGAAGATTTCCTGATGGCGAATTGGCTTCCATCGAAGAGGACGACAGCCCACCTCGATGACCTTCAGATTGACGGTCGGCTCCGTCATGCGGATTAGTTATAAGGTGGGCAGCAAAGGGCAAGAAACAACCCTCACCGCATACTGACGAACTGATTTGTTTTGCCCCTTTCGTCGAGCGGGGACTCTCCCAGTCGATTCATCCTTTCTTGTGCGCCCTTCTCCACTACTACGGCATTGAGCTCCACAACCTAATTCTGAATGGGATTCTACATGTCACGGTGTTTGTGTTATTCTGTGAGTGCTACCTGGGATAAGGCCCCACTTCAACTTGTGGAAGACTTTGTCCTTGATGAATCCTTATCCGAAGCGGGAGAAGACCAGCATCTACAGAGGAGCCAGGATCCAGATGTGCCCCGATGTCTAGTATATCTCCAATACATTGAAGAAGTCCCTGAAAGAGTTGTACAAGAACTGATTCTACTATGTCAATGAGTAGTAGGGAGTGCCAAGGTACAGAGGCCAGCCGAGAGTGCCACGTCCATGTTGGTTGGAGCTCCCGGTTGACCAAGAAGTGGTAGATTTGGGCCCCATTAATCTAGAGATCCCGAGGGTGCTCTAGTTGGGTGTGACAAGGGTCGGCATGATGAAGACGTTCATCAGACACCATATCCACCCCCTGAGGGCCGGAGCTCGCTAGATGTGTGAGTACATGGGCGAGGACGACGCGACTCGGATGGTCAGTGTACCATTGCCCGAGTGGGAGGTGACCCAGAAAGTTGCATATTTTCTAGAGATAAAGGATGGCATGCCGAGTCTCGACACCACCAAACACCCCGAGCCTTTCAGCGCCACCAATCATCCGCAAAACGAAAGTAATAGACTCCCACTCTGTAGTTAATGTTTTTCCTTTTTTGCTGAGTCCCTGTCTGAATGTTTCCATTTTAGACTGCACAGACTCTTCTTGGCTTCAACTTGGATCCTACGCTCCCAGAGAATGAGATTGAGAATGATCCCCACTTTGTTGCCCGGACTGGTGGTGCCAATGCGGGAGATACGGGAAGCAGCTCTAGTGCAAGTGGCGCCAGAATCAACTCTGGCACAGGGGGTGCGGGGGCTAGCTCCGGTGCCGACACGTCACACTAGACACATGCAACGACAGGGGCCTTAGCCCCAGCTGCGGCAATGATTGGCGAGGTGGAGAAGAGGAGGTGGAAGTCCTCCTCAGAGCAAACTGCAAGAGGGAGTGATCCACCGGCATCAGGATCGAGGAGCCCAGCAAGGCTCCGATCGACACCGTGCCCCTCAGCTTGGCAGGGCCACAGATTGATTTGGCCACTATGGCGAGTCAGTCGGAGCAGCCAACGCCGCCGAAGAAGAAGAAGAAGCTTGCCTTCCACCCACTACGATCTGATGCATGAGTTTTCTGACTTGCTGCCTTCCTCCCTTTGCTTTCACTCCTAGTGATGACTGATGTTGATTGATTATCTGCCACGGGGTGCAGAAAGAGCTCCCTGAGGAGGCGGTGAGTGCTGCAAGGAACAACAAGGGACTCGGCAGGGAGGACTCAGATCCCAAGCCACAGCCACCCTTGAGTCAGTCGCAGGCACCTCCAACACCCCCACCAAATGACTCTGCCACCTTCTCCACATCAGATAGAGGCTGTGGCTTCTCCATTACATGAGGCAGCAGCACCACCATAGCCTTCGCCGCCCCAACAAGATAGGCCGGTGACTCTGCCCCAAGCCACTGGGACAGAGGAGCCTTAGGTCAAGGCAGAGGCTGACGCCATCCCAGCACCACCTCTGAACTGGGTGATGGGGCTAGCAGACTCACCGCCTCCAAGCGAGGAAGAGGAGGATGAGGTTAACAACCCCTACTGGGAAAAGGCTTATAGGTGGGCTCACATTTGTCGCGAGCGCACTGTAGCGTCTGTCACTGGTAATCTAGAAAATTACCAGTGGCAGGCGGAAAACTGCGCTCGCAACTGCTATTTGCTTACCAGTGGCGGGCGCCAGATTGAGCCTGCCACTGGTAACATCTGTCTAGATTAGCCTTGGGACAAATGTTACCAGTGGTAGGTGCAAAACCGTGCCCGACACTGGTACTTGAGTTAAAAGCGATGGGCAGGTATATGCGCCCGCAACTGGTATTTTTGATCCCACGACTATTCTGCCCAAAAATACCAGTGGCTGGCCCGTATTGATGCACGCCACTGCTAACTCAAGTACCAGTCGCGTGCTTGGTTTTGTGCCCTCCACAAGTAACTTTTTGTTGGAAATATGCCCTAGAGGCAATAATAAGTTGAACCTATCATGTTGTGGTGGTAAGTACCTCCTAGTGAAGGACAGATGATTGGCTTGGCACATGTTTGCACATGTTTGATAATTTCCAGTTCAGCCTTGGTGGTATTTAGGTTTGAAGGTTATCATCATGATTATATTTTCTTAATAATTTTACTATTAGAGAATGCATGATTGTGGTTTTTGTGCTTTGTAAAGTGGTTGCTCCGAGTCTTTTGCTAGCCTTTTCTTGTACTAAGCGGAAATACTGCTTGTGCATCCAAAATCCTTGAAACAAGTTTATGCCATAAAGTGTCCACAATACCTACCTATACATGGCATTTCACTGCCATTTCAAGTAAATTTGCATGTGCCACGTCTAAACCTTCAAAAAGTCATCTGTTTTGTGTGCCCGTACAGCTCATGGAAGCGGTGGGGGAAGTCATTATCTTCGATGCTAAATGTGTTTTCTCTAAATGAGCATGAAATCTGTGCTTGTTTTTATCCGCAAGAGAGTTGGTATCGGGATGCCCAGTCCCAATTATGTTGCAAAAAGAAAGAAAAAGAGCACTCCTCCAAAAAAATTGAAAGTTGGCAGGCACCCGTGGATTTGGCTAGCCATGGTCTGTGTTAGTTATGGTGGAGGAGGAGTGCTAAATCATGGGAACCGCTCTCAAATGTATTTAGCATGGAAGATAATGAAAACCTTTGTCGTTAAACCATTGACAGCAAAAGTACACCACTCAAAATAAATTTATCTCTGTTTTAACCAAATGAGCTCTGGTTCATATTAATCTATGCTTCCCTCTGTGAATGGCATATCTTTTACTTCTCTGTCAATTTTATTTTAATGTTGAGTCAATTCCATCTTTCACTTTTGCGGCACCACGTATTGAGCATGGTTAGTTGTATGTTGATAGGACTATGCATATGGGGGTAGGAACTGAAACCTCGCCGGACCATGGAAATTGACACATACGGGATTGAAGGGGGACCAATATATTTTAATGCTATGGTTGGGTTTACCTTATGAACTTGTTAGTAGTTGTGGATTCTTGCTAATAGTTTCAATCATAAGTGCATAAAATTCCATGTAAGGGACAGTATGTTAGCAGAGGCGTCTCCCACATATAAACTTACAATGATTATCGGTTTGGTAACTTACCTGATTGCCTAGGGACAATTCTACGCACCATACCACCACTATTCCACACTCGCTATTTGTATTATATTGTATCTTTTCTTAGGTAGCACATAAACTTTATCTATAAGTTCTTTAGTATCTTGCAAAGCTATGCTTTCATACCCGCAAAGTAGTTCTAGTTTTATTTCCAAGATAAAGTAAACGCTTGGTGTACGTAGGGTTGTATAAGTGGCAGATAGGACCTGAGAGAATATTGATCTTACTTGTAGCTCCCTATGGGTTTGACACTCCATACTTACCACCTCCATCATTGGAAATGCTATGACAATTCCTTGCACTTAAGGATTATCAATGAGTAACAATTTCGTGTAGCTAGTAATTTTTTTACGGAGGTAAATTTTTGAAGATTTAAGGAGGACATAAAGATGATGAGGAAAACAAGAATCAAGGGCCAAGACTTTAACTTTGGGAATGCCGCCATTTCCTCTTGAAGTGCTCGTATGCGGTCCTTTGTTAGGAGCCTATCTCGCATCTCCACCATCTTTAAAGAAGGGGATCAATATGAATATATTAGTTGTGTGTGTATATATTAGATCATGATAAAAAAATTATGAATAGTGTTTATGTACCCAAATATTTCTTCCATCTTTGCTCCTTTCGGTCAAAGAGCGAATGTTCTGGAAAATGTGGTATGCAAATAAATTGGTCCCCTATTCCTGCCTCGTGCACTTTACGAGAATATAATTCAATCAGATAAAAATCAAGTATGATAATGGTATTGAAACTAGAATTAAAGAGATGCGCGGACGTAGCTAGTACTACTTAATTACCTTGCCCTATCGCCATTTCAACTCTGGTTTCCATTCACCGACAACCTCTTTGATGAACTTTTTCCAAACCTTGCCCAGCAAAGAAAATGAATAAAGGAGTTATATATTAATTACTTGATATCAGGAAATGAACTAAAGAGGCCGACATAGTGCGATAATGATTGAAATTACTTGTCGAGCATCAAATATAGGCTCTTGTATTCTTCATGGGGTTTACTCAGTGAGTCCATTACTTCAACTTGTCCTTCGTCAACTCTAATGATTAGCAGGATCCAGTGGAATATCCGGACACGTTTGTATAAGCGGGCATGCATAACTCATCAACTACACTTAACATCAAGTAAGCAAAAATAGAATATGTAGTACAAGACAGTAACACTCAATTGAAGTTGTAAGGCAAAAGTATTTCTGGTTTGGTATTTAGTTCCTTCAAAAACATTAGCAAGCTATTCTGTGTGTCTTCGGGGTGTTCTTTTAACACACTTTCATTAACGGTATTTGGGTCAATGAACCCAATGCCATAGACTCCATCTCTTTTCAATTCAAAAATCTTCATTCTGCTTAATACCACACAAAAGAATATAGTGAGGATAATTACAGGCAATGAACGAGCTGAGCTAGAGACTTAAATTACAGAAAGAAATCACTTAAAGGCAATAGCAACTGACGAAAGATTTGTCGAGTGCTTGTTGATTGAATAACTGAAAAAATTCTGGAAATTCAATCCACAAATCTTTTTCATGGAAGTAATGCTCTGACTTGACTTTCACCATGAGGCTCTCTCGCCCGGCCTTTCCTTCTCTCAGGTACCATTGATGCAATTTGTACATTTGTGTTGATAGAAGCTTCTCCTCCACAGGCCTGACCAAAGGCTGCCCGCGGACATATGTCCATGCTAGTTCCCCCGCGGGGACCTCCTCCATGCCTAGGAGTTGCTCAACAGTGATACCAAACTCTCTAGCCCTCTCTCTATGAGCGTCGGTAATTACCGCCCTTTCGGTACTCACCTTGAGCGGGGGGGATCGATTGCACTGCCTGTTCTCCGAGCTGGGGAACAGTTTTCCCGCATTTATTATTACTACCTGAACCGCTCGACTGCTATTTTTTTGTTGATGATATGACTTGCTAATAGAGCGGGCATAGTCTGATCGTCGCCTTTTCTCAACCGGTTTAGCAAGATCCAGAAAGTGTTGTACGACTTCGTCAGGTACTTTCTCCTTTGACTGGGGCGGTTTCCATGCAAAATGGGCCTTCACTTGGGCATCCACGATCGCATTGTTTTCCTCCGCAGTCAGATTGTAATGCATAGCCGTCCGCTACCTTCATGGATATGATCTTCTTTTCATGTGCAGCTCACAAGTTGTCGTCTCTTGGATAACATCCATGGGGTAGCGAGCCAGCAGTGCATCATCGGCCGGGACCCCCGTGGAACCCACGCTGCTTTTCGGCATAGATGGGATGGTACTATCCAATGCTGGATCTGGTTGCTCCTGCCGCTGAGACGCCCTTTGCTGGCTAAGTGTGCGATCTGCTCCTGCTGCCGCATGAAAGCATGTTCTAACTCCGCATTCTTTGATTCTACTCTTTGAAGCATGTCTGCATCCTGCTTCTTCTTTCTCGCACGGCTTCTGTAAGTGTCGTTACAGTCCGCAAACCCCTCAAGCCGCGGAACAACGCCTTTGCCTCGTGTTCGTCCTGGGTGTTCAGGATTCCCGAGGGCGCGTGTAAGCTCGTCGTTCTCTCTCTCGGGCTTGAACGCCCCCGTTTGAGCCACTTCTATTGCATCAAGTAAATCTTTCGAGGCTTCTGTAAGACTTGCCTGCACCATAATTTCCCCTGTCTTTGGGTCCAACTTTCCCCCATGCGCATAAAACCAAGTCCTGCACCTGTCGGGCCAACCCAAAGTTTTTGGAGTGACCCCTGCAGTAATCATCTTTTCCTCAGATGCATCCCACTTAGGCCGGCCAGTCTGGTAGCCACCTGGACCCAGAACATGGTGAAACTTTTTTTCCGCAGCATTGATCTTGTTTTTCCTCGACCGTTCCTGAGCTGCTTCCGATTCCTTGAACCCCACAAATAAGTCCCAGTGTTCTTTTACCTTCTCCATTGGTCCAGTGAATTCTGGAGTCTGCTTTTCTGTGTCGAGGTAGAGAGGGTCATCTTTGGCAGTTGATGCTGAAGGCGATTTCACAAAACTCCATGCCTGCTGTCGCCACCCATAGGTGACAGTTGATGTTCCCCAATCAAAGATGTCGAACAACAACATATGTGCACGTCCAGTCGATTTGTACTGAGCATGAAAATTCTGCACAGGTGCCTACTTTGTATCACGCTGGTACGTCAGTCGGCCGACCAACGACATAGAAGCAGCCTAGGATGAGTTGCTCGCTCGCCGGACCATCTGACATAGACCTAAAAAATATTGAAGCACTTGGGCAGCGTGGACCTAGGAGGAGAGGAGGGCACAATCAAATATCCTCTTTGGGCCATGGAAGAACAGGAGGGGACATGGCGACCTGGAGGAGGGGCTCTATACTATTTCGGATCAAATTTCCTCTTGGGGCCATGGAAGAACAGGAGGCACTCAGCGGCCATGAGGCGTATTTTTTTTTCAGACCTAGAGTTGAAAGGGAGGAGTCCTTGGAGATTGGGAGGGGTTGGAGTCCTTAGAGATTGGGAGGCGTTGAGATGGAGGAGTCCTGAGAGATTGGGTGTTTCCCATCGGCTACTCCTCAAAAACGGCTGTAGGATAGAGCATGACGTGTAATTGCTTTTTTTATTACAAAAATAGCAAGACGTGCATGTTAGTTCTGATTTGGATTTTTTTTAAAGCAATACGTGTTAGTTAGGTCTGATTTGGACTGTGTTACGTGTAGTTTTTCGACCTTAACTGTAACATAAATCGTGTGGTTAAGATAGATCTATCTTATATATCAACGGTTTAGTTAATTTTAAGGATGTGGATTAATATGGAGCCTCGTATGATGCCTCCAATTAGTAAATATAAGATGTCATTTGCTGTCAATTCTTGCTTATAAGTTATTGGATTCCTCATTGGCTATTGTTTGATGTTCTGTACACATTCTTATTCTTATATTTTCATTCTTATTCTTTGCACAGGTGAAGTGCGAATCCAAGTCCGAAGCTGTGAAGCATATCAACAAAGAGTAGCATATTATGTGTTGTAATTGTAGGCAGTAGTAGGCATATCTGGCTTGTAGTATACTGTAATGATTGTAATAGACTAATGTAGTGTTGTTTTGGACGAATTTCGTTTGCTCTCTGGTCTGTTCGAGATAATTATTGTGTATGTGATTTGAATACCTGTGAAATGGAAACCTGACAAGGGAGTCCAAGATATAATGGTTGTTTGGCAAAGTTCGAAATTTTTGATGTGTGGGAGCAATTTTGTGATAAGCATGATAAGTGGGACCAATCTATGGTGGGACCAGCTACAAAATAAAATGGCTGAAAATAGAAAATCAATAGACTGTAACAGGTTGCATCCTCGATAATAAAAGGCCGAATTTTTTAGCTAGGCCCATGTAACTAGCGAAAATTAACTGTTGGGCTAGGCCCATGCAGCTAGCGAAAATTAACAGAAAAATAATATTAAATGGGCTGAATTAGTGGGCTTGGCCCAAGTAAAGTGTCGAATAGGACTGGGCTGATTCTTATCAACGACCTTTCCATTTGGTCGCAATTTTGCCACGTCAGCTAGCCACGTCGGATCTGACGTGGCCTGGGCAGACAGCTAGCGACCAAAACAGACGGTCGTAGGATCAACGACCTTTTGTTTTGGTCGTTGCTTTCAACGACCTTATCACAAAGAATGTCGTTAATATCCATTAGAGACGGTCAGCTTTTGACCATCTGTTTTTGGTCACAAAAAAGTCGCAAATGAAAAACAATGACCATTCAGCGACCAATAGTGATGGTCGCAAGTTGACATATTTCTTGTAGTGTCGCTTTCTTATCTTTACTTTTTCTCGGCTTCGTAGACATGTCCTTCTCATAGAAAACCTGCGCCACATCATTGGCTAGGACGAATGGTTCGTCTGTGTACCCAAGATTGTTGAGATCCACGGTTGTCATTCCGTACCGCGGGTCTTCCTTTACCCCTCCTCCTGTCAGATTGACCCATTTGCACTGAAACAAAGGGACATTCAAATCACGTCTATAGTCAAGTTCCCATATCTCCTCTATGTAACCATAATATGTGTCCTTTGGCCTATTGGTGTTTGCTGCATCTAAGCGGACACCACTGTTTTGGTTGGTGCTCTTTTTATCTTGGACGATCGTGTAAAATGTATTCCCATTTATCTCGTACCCTTTGAAAGTCGATATAGTCAAAGATGGTGACTTGGCTAGTAAGTACAACTCATCTCCAACACTGTCATCATGCATGAGACGTGTTTGCAACCAACCATTGAATGACGCCATGTGTGTACGTTTGATCCAGGGCTCAGACTGCTCCGGGTTCTTGGAGCGTACACTATCTAGGTGTTCCTCACTATACGGAGCCACCAAGCTAGAAATTTGTAGAACTGTGTAGTGTGCTTGCGCCCAAGAATGCCCGTCCTGGCATATTACTGAATTCTTTCCTAGCGTGCCTTTTCCACCCAATCTGCCCTCATGCCGTGATTCGGGAACACCAATCGGCTTAAGGTCAGGAATAAAGTAAACACAAAACTCAATGACCTCCTCTGTTTCATGGCCCTTGGAGATGCTTCCTTTTGGCCTAACACGGTTATGAACATATTTCTTTAAGACTACCATGAACCTCTCAAAGGGGAACATATTGTGTAGAAATACAGGACCCAGAATGGCAATCTCTTCGACTAGGTGAACTAGGACGTGCGTCATGATATTGAAGAAGGATGGTGGGAACACCAACTCGAAACTGACAAGACATTGCACCAAATCATTCTGTAACCTTGGTAGGATTTCTGGATTGATTACCTTCTGAGAGATTGCATTGAGGAATGCACATAGCTTCACAATGGCTAATCGAATGTTTTCGGGTAGAAGCCCCCTTAATGCAACCGGAAGCAGTTGCGTCATAATCATGTGGCAGTCATGAGACTTTAGGTTCTGGAACTTTTTCTCTGCCATATTTATTATTCCCTTTATATTCGACGAGAAGCCAGACGGGACCTTCATACTGAGCAGGCATTCAAAGAAGATTTCCTTCTCTTCTTTGGTAAAAGCGTAGCTGGCAGGACCTTGATAAAGGTTTGGATGCATGCCTTCTTTTTCGTGCATATGTTGCTGGTCCTCCCGTGCCTCCGGTGTATCTTTTGTCTTCCCATACACGCCCAAGAAGCCTAGCAGGTTCACGCAAAGATTCTTCGTCACGTGCATCACGTCGATTGTAGAGCGGACCTCTAGGTCTTTCCAATAGGGTAGGTCCCAAAATATAGATTTCTTCTTCCACATGGGTGCATGTCCCTTAGCGTCATTCGGAACAGATTGTCCGCCAGGACCCTTTCCAAAGATTACTTTTAAATCCTTGACCATATCAAATATATCATCACCAGTACGGTGGCGAGGCTTCTTCCGGTGCTCTGCCTCACCTTTGAAATGCTTGCCTTTCTTTCTTAAGAGATGCTTGATCGGAAGAAATCGATGATGTCCCAGGTACACATTCTTCTTACAGTTATCCAAATATATACTTTCGGTATCATCTAAACAGTGCGTGCATGCGTGGTACCCCTTGTTTGTCTCTCCTGAAAGGTTACTAAGAGCAGGCCAATCATTGATGGTTACAAACAGCAACGCTCGTAGGTCAAATTCTTGCTGTTTGTGCTCATCCCACACACGTACACCTTTTATGTCCCACAGCTGTAAAAGTTCTTCAACTAATGGCCTTAGGTACACATCAATGTCGTTGCTGGGTTGCTTGGGGCCTTGGATGAGCACTGGCATCATAATGAACTTCCGCTTCATGCACAACCAAGGAGGAAGGTTATAGATACATAGAGTCACAGGCCAGGTGCTATGATTGCTGCTCTGCTCCCCAAAAGGATTAATGCCATCTGCACTTAAACCAAACCATACGTTCCTTGCGTCATCTAGAAAGTCCCACCACTTTCTCTTGATTTTTCTCCACTGCGACCCGTCAGCGGGTACTCTCAACTTCCCATCTTTCTTATTGTCTTCTTTGTGCCATCGCATCAACTTGGCATGCTTTTGTTTTGGAACAAACATTTCAACCGTGGTATTATAGGAGCATACCCCATCACCTTGGCAGGAATCCTCTTCCTGGGGCGCTCGCCCTCAACATCGTCACTAGGGTCATCGGGGCTGATCTTATAGCGCAATGCACCGCATACTGGGCATGCATTCAAATTCTCGTACTCCTCACCACGGTAGAGGATGCAGTCATTAGGGCATGCATGTATCTTCTGCACCTCTAATCCTAGAGGGCAAACAACCTTCTTTGCTTCGTACGTACTGTCGGGCAATTCGTTGTCCTTTGGAAGCATCTTCTTTAACATTTTCAGCAACTTTTCAAATCCCTTGTCAAATACACCATTCTCTGCCTTCCATTGCAGCAATTCCAGTGTGGTACCCAGCTTTTTCTTGTCATCTTCGCAATTTGGGTACAACAATTTTTTGTGATCCTCTAACATGCGCTGCAACTGCAACTTCTCCTTTTCACTTTCGCAGTTTCTCTTTGCATCAGGAATGTCCCGACCAAGATCATCAGCGGGCTCACCTGATGCCTCTTCTTCAGCTTCTTCTTCTTCTTCATTCTCTTCCCCCATTGTAGTACCATCATATTCATGGAACCTATGATTGTTGTCACCATCCTCTTCTTCTTCATTCTCTTCCATTAGCACCCCTCTTTCTCAGTGCTTGGTCCAACAGTTATAGCCGGACATGAAACCGGACGTAAACAGGTGGACGTGAATGACTCTTGAGTTAGAGTAATTTTTATCATTCTTACAGACAACACATGGACAACACATAAAACCATCATTACGCTTGTTTGCCTCAGCCGCACGCAGAAAACTATGCACGCCATCAGTGAACTGGGGAGAGCGTCGGTCATCGTACATCCATTGCTGGCTCATCTTCATTACACAATGATGACCCACAAGTATAGGGGGTTAATCGTAGTCCTTTCGATAAGTAAGGGTGTCGAACCCAATGAGGAGCAGAAGGAAATGACAAGTGGTTTTCAGTAAGGTAGTTTCTGCAAGCACTGAAACAAGCGGTAACAGATAGTTTGATAGCAAGTAACGAGTGACAAACGTAAATAAGGAGCAGCAAGATAGCCCAATCCTTTTGAGTGCAAAGGACAGGCCGGAACAAGTACTTATAATGATGCAAATGTTCTTGAGGACACATGGGAATTTCATCTAGTCACTTTCACCATGTTCACTAGATTCACGTTTGTTACTTTGATGATTTGATGTGTGGGTGGACCGGTGCTTGGGTGCTGTTCTTACTTGAACAAGCCTCCCACTTATGATTACCCCCTCTCGCAAGCATCCGCAACTACGAAAAGAGAATTAAGACAAAGTCTAACCATAGCAATAAACATGTGGATCCAAATCAGCCCCTTACGGAATAGCGCATAAACTGGGGTTTAAGCTTCTGTCACTCTAGCAACCCATCATCTAATTACTACTCCACAATGCATTCCCTTAGGCCCATAAATGGTGACGTGTCATGTAGTCGACATTCACATGACACCACTAAGAGAATCTCAACATACATATCATCAAAATACCGAACGATTACCGAATTCACATGATTACTTATGACAAGACTTCTCCCATGTCCTCAAGAACAAAAGTAACTACTCACTCATCATCATGATGTTTAAGATCAGAGGGTTGTTGAATAACATAAAAGATCTGAACATTTAATATCTCACAAGGCAAACCAACAAGCATCAACTACGATAGGTAATCAACACTACTAGCAAACCACAAGTAGCAATCTATAGTTTTGATACAAAGATTGGATACAAGAGATGAACTAGGGTTTGAGATGAGATGGTGCTGTTGTTGATGATGATGAAGATTGGTCTTCCCACGATGAGAGGGTTGTTGGTGATGACGAAGGATTCGATTTCCCCCTCCCGGAGGGAAGTGTCCCCGGCGGAATCTGCCCGCCGTAGAGCAAAAGTGCCCCTGCTCTAGTTCCGCCCCGTGGCGGCGGCGCCTCGTCCCGAAAGTCTCTTCATAAAAGTTTTAGGGTAAAATGAGATATATACCAGAAGGAGGAGGCCAGAGATGGGCCAGGGCCTCCACATGGCACCAGGGCGCGCCCCAGGGGGGCGCCCAGGTGCCATGTGGGCACTGGTTGGCCTCCTCCAGTGACTTCTTGGCCCAGTATTTTTTATATATTCAGAAATAAGTCTCCGTTGAATTTCAGCCCATTTGGAGATGTGCAGAATAGGTATCTCTGCTGTAGCTTTTCCAGGCCCTGAAATCCAGCTGCCGGTATTCTCCCTCTTTGTGTAAACCTTGCATTTTAAGAGAGAAAAGGCATTAGAAATACTCCATGAAGTGTTATATTGAATGAAAACTTTATAAATAACAGCAATAAATCATGATGCAAAATGGACGTATCAACTCCCCCAAGCTTAGACCTCGTTTGTCCTCAAGCGAAAACCGAAATCGAAAAACATGCCCACATGCTTAGGGAGAGAGGTGTCGATAAAAATAAAATACGGACATGCAAGCATCATGAACAATATTATAGTAGCCATGATTACTATCATGTACTTCTCATGAGCAAGTAACAATTCATCACAATATTGAAGTATGAAGCATAAACTTTCTTGAAAACTAACAAACTATGTTCTCAGTCAACAATGTAATTACAATTCATCGTACTTTCAGGAAGGGTCACTTGTAGTATCCTTTTGGCAAGTTCACATACTCAACTATCATTTAGTCTTCCATGATTGATAACACTCACACCATACATATGGAGCATCAAGTTTCAGCTAGACACATAGAAAGATAGGGCTTATATTTGCCTCCCAACTTATTCACCTCAAGGGTGATGTCAACAATAATAACTCATGCTCATCCACATTCAACTGGACATATGTGCCTAGATCTTTCCCCACCACAAGATGCTTGCCAAAGAATAAAATAAAAAGGAATAGAGAGAATAACTTTGACACTTTGCATAAAAGTAAAAGATAGACCCTTTGCAGAGGGAAGCAGAGGTTGCCATGCGCTTTCAGTGTTGGATTCACTAACTCTTACTGCAAATGAACGTCATGTGATATTGCCCCTTGTGATAGCAACCTTTATTATGCAGTTTGTCACTTTTATTCTTCACCATCACAAGTTCGTACCACGCTTGTTTTCCCTTACAATAAAAGATCATACATATTTAGTAGCAATTTTTATTGCCTTATTGCACCGATGACAACTTACTTGAAGGATCTTACTCAATCCATAGGTAGGTATGGTGGACTCTCATGACATGAATTTGGTTAAAGGGTTTTGGATGCACAAGTAGTATTTCTACTTAGTGCGGAATTTTGGCTAGCATAGATATTGGGCAAGCACCCCATGTTGGATGATCCATGACAATATACCTTCTATGTGAATATGAACAAACATAACTCATTACGTTGTCTTCCTTATCTAACCTCAACCGTTTGACATACAATACTTAATGGGTGCTCACAATCACAAAAGATGTCCAAGATAGTGTATTTGCATGTAAATCATCTCTTCCCAATTAACTTTTTCATGCAATTGCACCAATGACCAATACTATGTTTGTCAACCTTCAATAAAATTTACCACTTATACTTTTCTTTATGTGATGTCATCACTCACCATAAGATTAGCACATGATTTTCATTCTTTTCATTGCTTTTGATTGATGCATAAAAATAAACAAGCAAAACTCAAACTACTCTTTATTATATAACTCTCACTCGATTACATAGATAGATTGATCACAAAACTAACACTCAAAGATAGATCATACTAAACTTTTATTCTACTAGATCACGAAATACTAAGGATCGAATTGGAAATAGGTAAAGATAATAAAAGCGATGGTGATACGATACCGGGGCACCTCCCCCAAGCTTGGCACAAGCCAAGGGGAGTGCCCATACCCATGTGATCAAGCCTCCTTCTTTGGTGATGGTGGTGATGAAGCAACCTTGTCCTTTAGCTCCAACAAAGCTATCAATCTGCGGTTCACGCTCCGGAGGGCTATGATGTGCTTCTCCAACAAAATAACTTCACGGGTGAGATAAGTATTGTGAACACAAACTGTTTCGAATAACCTCAGAGCCTCAATAAGAGGAGGGGATAGTTGGTGATAGTAGGGTTGAAGGATATCTTGTTCCTCCGTGGTCTCCTCCATGAGGGTAGATGGCTCTTCTTCCTGGTCATGGTTTTCCATAACGTTATTGCCCTTGGCTTCCTTGAGTTCCTCCTTCTTCATCTCCGTGATGTCCATCCTCTTCAGATCAGCTTACGTTTCTTCGTAGACCGGAGGGGCATGGTTCTCCCTAGCAGATTCCTGAGACGACATATTTTTGGATCTGCCAGAAAACAGCAAGAAACAAGAACAGAAGATATCTCGTGATGCGGTGGTCAAATCAATCCGGGGAGTATATATAGATTTTTTATCTTGTATAACAAGTAAACGGAGTCGAGAAGGCACGCCCAGGTGCCATGTGGCCACTTGGTGGGCCCAGTCGGCTTCCTTTTATTTTTGTATTTTTCTAAATATTCCAAAACGGACTGTAGATATTTTTGCGGAATTTTTGGTGTCGGTTTACTTACCGTATCACATACTTATTCCTTTTTCAGTATTTTGGAGTGTTCCGGAAGGACTCTTTGATATGCTCCTCCGGTGTAATAGTATCAATATATTAGTTTCAATAATTATCGTCTTAGATTCTTTGTCCATTTACCACCTTCGGGCTGGTTCCCACGGCATTATTGATCTTGATGGCTCCGGAACGATAAACTTCCTCGATGACATAAGGTCCTTGCCATTTGGAGAGGAGTTTACTTGCAAAGAATCTAAGATGAGAATTATACAATAAAACATATTCACCCACTTTTAATTCTCGTTTCTGAATCCTCCTATCATGCCATCTTTTAACTTTTTCTTTGAACAACTTGGCATTGTCGTAGGCCTGGGTCCTCCATTCATCGAGAGAACTAATATCAAATAACCTCTTTTCACCTGCAAGCTTGAAGTCATAATTAAGTTCTTTAACAGCCCAAAAAGCTTTATGTTCCAATTCAAGAGGTAAATGACATGCTTTCCCATAAACCATTTTGTAAGGAGACATACCCATATGATTCTTATAAGCAGCTCTATAAGCCCACAAAGCATCATCTAATTTCTTAGACCAATTCTTTCTTGATCTATTGATAGTCTTTTGTAAGATCAACTTTATCTCTCTATTGCTCAACTCGACTTGACCACTAGATCGAGGATGATAGGGAGATGCAATTCTATGATTAACATCATACTTAGCAAGCAACTTACAAAAAGCACCATGAATAAAATGTGAACCACCATCAGTCATCAAATATCTAGGGACTCCAAACCTAGGGAAAATAACTTGCTTAAGCATTTTAATAGAAGTGTTGTGATCAGCACTATTAGTGGGGATAGCCTCTACCCACTTAGTAACATAATCAACAGCAGCAAGAATATGAGTATACCCATTGGACTTTGGAAAAGGTCCCATATAATCAAAACCCCAAACATCATATGGTTCAATAACAAGAGAATAATTCATAGGCATTTCCTGACGTCTACTGATATTACCAATCCTTTGACACTCATCACAAGATAAAACAAACTAGCATCCTTGAAGTGGGTAGGCCAATAAAAACCGGATTGTAATACCTTGTGTGCAGTCCTGTCTCCAGCGTGGTGTCCTTCATATGCTTCGGAGTGACACTTACAAAGAATTTTTTCCTGTTCATGCTCAGGCACACAACGTCTAACAATACCATCCATACCTTCTTTTTAAAGATGTGGATCATCCCAGAAATAATGTCTCAAATCATAGAAAAACTTTTTCTTTTGATGATAAGTAAAACTAGGAGGTATAAACTTAGCAACAATATAGTTAGCATAATCAGCATACCAAGGAGTTCTATGAGAAACATTAATAGCCGCTAGTTGCTCATCAGGAAAACTGTCATCAATAGGTTGTGGGTCATCAAGCACATTTTCCAATCTAGACAAGTTATCAGCCACAGGGTTCTCAGCCCCCTTCCTATCAACAATATGAAGATCAAATTCTTGCAATAAAAGAACCCACCTGATAAGCCTATGCTTAGCATCTTTCTTCTCCATAAGGTACTTGATAGATCAGTATGAATAGTAACTTTGGAATCAACAATATAAGATCTAAACTTATCACATACAAATACAACTGCTAGAAACTCTTTTTCAGTAGTAGCATAATTCCTTTGAGCAGTGTCGAAAGTTTTACTAGCATAATGAATAACATTCAACTTCTTATCAATTCTTTGTCCTAGAACAGCACCAACAGCATAATCGCTAGCATCACACATAATTTCGAAAGGTAAATTCTAATCAGGTGGCTGAACAATAGGTGCAGAAATCAAAGCTGACTTAAGAGTTTCATAGGCTTCTACACAATCATCATAAAAAAAAGGGGACATCTTTTTTGTAACACCCCCGGTGATTAGCAACAGTAATCACTTTTGATAATGACTTGTCAGCATGATTAACAGTGCATAATCATCATTTGCATCATATTGCATTTCAACTCCTAAGTCAAATTCAAATTTAAATGAAAGTGAAATATAAAAGTTGTCCAACATAAAAACTAAAATGTTCAGTAAATAACAAATATTGCAAAGGCTAGTCTAAAATTGAAACTAACAAATAATAAAATAATTGGGTGGCTCTAACATAATTAAAGCAGTGAGGATTAATGCATATTAAATATTATAAAATTTGTGGGAGCTCCAATTGTCTCCAAACTAATTTTTGGTAGTCTTAGGTAATGCCTAGTATTTGTTGGAGCTGTTCCTATGTTTTACAAAATACAATATGTGGCCTAACTATTTACTAAACTGAGAAAAGAGAAAATGAAAAAAAAGGAAAAAGGAGGAAAAGCAAATCCCACCCCCCTGGCCCAACTGGGCCCCAGCCTAGCTGGCTCGACCGGCCCACCCCGGCGCCCTATTAGGTCACCCCGAACGCCCCTGGTCAAACCCCCCCATCCCACCGACACCCACTCTCTCCCCCCCCACTCCCCCGATCCAGATCGGATCGGGGCGACCACGCCATCGCCCCGGATCGCCGTCGCCCTCGCCGTTGGACGCCGCTGCCCGGAATAAATAATTAGTTAATTAATCCTGATTAGGTTAATCTAATTAACTAATTACTGTTAATTAAACAGTAATTAGTAATTAACTTAATTAAACAGTAATCAGGTCATGCTGATGTCATCGCAACACTGTTTCGGATAATGTTGATTTAAATAATTAATTAAATTCCAAAAATTAATAAAAACTTTAGAAAATCATATTAAATAAACCGTAACTCCGATGGAAATATTTTATACATGAAACTTGCTCAGAACAACGATTCGAACCCGAATACGTCCTCCGTATTCCCGTCAGACGCCCGCAGCTATAAGAACATCGAACTTTTAGACCGTTTTCAGTAAATGAATAGTGCCCAACTTTAATTAAATAAATCCAAATAAATTCCTAAATTAACTAAATCATTTAACTAGGCAGTAGAACACCCCGGCATATCATTTAGGCATGTCATACATATTGTTTGCATTATTGCCGTGAATTTATTGTTTCTCTCCTCCTCCTTCTCTCTCTCGATAGACGCTGAGACCGACGGCGCTGCACCTGGATACGACTAATCTACCGACGAGCAGCCCGTTGACGACCTTCCCCTCTTGCCAGAGCAACCAGGCAAGCCCCCCCTTGAGCCTTCCAGATATCGCCCATTCTATTCTCCTGCTTGCATTAGATTTTGCTACTGTTAATGTATGCTCCTATTCTGATGCATAGCCTGTTGTTGTAACCTGTTCATTGCTACCTTACCTGCCTATGATAAACTGTTTAGTTTAGGTTGGAGTGAACCATCAGTGACCCCACCACCTTACCTTTGTTGCCCCTGCTTGATCATCGACGACCCGATCAACGTGATCGTCGACCAGAGACCGACACCTCACTTCACACCCCCTTAGTTGTACGACTATGCGTAGTAACTATCGAGTGCCGAGGGTGATACCTCGTAACGCACTCCCGATGAATACTCTGCAGTGTAGCTGTTCGGTCGTGGTCATCGAGGGTGAATCCTCCTTCTCCACTTCCGATACGACCCTGTCGTGCAACCCTCAGTGTGAACCTCGAGGGTGATACCTCATACGTTCGCCCTGATGATTTCGTCGAGTGGAATCCTCCGAGGGTGATTCCTCGTGTTTCCCCCTTGATGTTATGACCACACGATTACTTGACCTCTGTTACAAACGGGTCCACCCTGGTGGGTACCCGCTAGGGATCTATGATTTCGGGTGTGCCGGAAGGGCACTCGAGTGTGACATTGTGGCGGAGCATCAGAGACTCTGATTGTCTCCGCTTGATACTAATTGTGCCTATTGGATTTGGGTGTGTGATCCGAGTGGGTCGACGTGCCCTATACGCACTACCACCACGCGGGATAATGGTTACGGGACCCTCTGCGAAGTACGTTTCTCCGAAAGCTCGTCTGACGTCACGATTCACCGTGCGGGCTGATTGTCGGGATTGGGCTGGATACTTCACTGACGAGTTCAGTGTCGCACCTGCACCCCGGCCAGTCTCGCAACGTGCAGGGTGCCCAGGGCGATGGCCCGAGACCTCTGCGTGCATAGGTTAGTCCGGCATGCTGACCTCTCTGCCGAGCCTAGGTAGGGCGCTGCTTTGTGTTGATCTTCCGAGGACGGGCATTACCCAGCAAGTGTGTCCGGCCAGAGTTGATCGAGCGTGTTGGGTAACAGTAGTGCACCCCTGCAGGGATGAATCTTCTATCGATAGCCGGTCCTACTGTAAAGGACGCTCAGTTTGTGTATCCTGATCTACTACTTAAACTGGATACTTGTTACTTAATTGAAGCTTCGGGATCGCTTTCTCGCTTGGGAGTCGAGGAAGGATCTTTAAGCTGTACTTCAACATGCTTGCTAAATAAAATGCTATTCTACTCTCTTCTACTGCTGCAAGATGATGGCCCTGTGAAGATGTTTGAAGATGCTAGTCTTCGATAGGACTAGGCCTTCTCTCTATTCTGGCATTTCTGCAGCCCAGCCCACATATACAGCCTTTCACCATTGATAATGTTGCATATGTAGTATAGATCCTTGCTTGCTGAGTACTTCGGATGAGTACTCACGGTTGCTTTACTTTCTCTTTTCCCCATATACCCCACATTGATGATACAACAGACGATGGAGTCCTGGAGCCAGATGCCACCACCGGAGCCTACTATCAGGAGGGTCCAGAGGGTACTTACTACTGGATCGAGCCAGATGACCAGGAGTAGGATCGGAGGCTCCCAGGCAGGAGGCCAACGCCTTTCGATCTAGTGTCGTTGTTTGTGCTAGCCTTCTTAAGGCAAAACTTGTCTAACTATGTCTGTACTCAGATGATATTTGTATGACTGACTTATGTATTCGGATCTTCGGATCCCTGGTCTGTAATATTGTGGACCTCCGTTAAATTGTGTTAGAGTTGTGTTGTGATATCTTCCCGTGAGTCCCTGTGCTTGATCGTACACGTTTGCGTGTATGATTAGTGTACGATTGAGTCGGGGGCGCCACAAGTTGGTATCAGAGCCGACTGCCTGTAGGAAGCCCCCTTCCAATTCCTTGGCCGAAGTTGAGTCTAGACATCGAAAAAACTAATTTACTAACTTGGCTGTGTGGCTTACGGGCCCACGTCGCCAACTGGGTGGTATTAGGATCTTTTATTCCTCGTCTATACTCTGGGACTCTGATCTCTCTTCTACTCGGGTTAAATAAATTTTACTAACGCCGACACTTAGGATCTCGTAAATTCCGTCTACCCGGAGAGCTGGATATCTGTGCGATTTCCCTGTCATTGATCTGATTAGTCTGATAATCATTTTCCTTTCCATTGTTTTGTTTAACCTTTCTCTCCGAGTTGTGTTAAACTTCTCATTGTCATTTGACAAATCTGAATTTCCTCTGTTTCAGATGGACCGTTTGTTTGCACCGCGTCCTACGACACAGCTTGTGCTTCGCACGTGGGCTCGTAATACCCCTGGGTTTCCAGCTGTCCTGATCGCTCTCATGACCAGACTTGGCTACCGTTGGTATCCCGAGTACTTGGTCTATGAAGTTTACCGCGAGTTCAACCAGGAACAGTACTATGCTGAAGTCCGGATTTATGATCAGCAGAACAACTCAGATACCGAGCTACACCTTTTTCACGGATTAGGCGTGACGATTGAGATGGCAGTCCATGATGCTGCCTACTCTGCTGTCGTACGTCTCCGAGGAGAGCACAATGCTAACTTGGATGATACTGTGTTTCGGTATATTCCGTATGCACCTATTGGAGATGCTACTGGATACTACACAGCTATCTGTGCCCCGTACGAGTCTCGACGCTACGACCCGCAGGTTCTGATTCAGTGCACTCAGGCTCTGGATCGCACTGTTCGGGCTCTTGCCGTCGAGTTGTTCGCCACTCGAGCACGCTACTACGAGGCTATGACATAGTTGCTACCAGCTGTTCGTGCAGGGATACATCCAGAGTATATTCTTTACCCATGCAGGACCGAGATGCCGCCAGGTATTGGTTGGCCTGCGGTGGGAGGTCACACGCCTGCACGTGGACCTCTTCTTACAGTTCGAGACCGGGTTCTGCATCAGAGTGCACATGGAGCACAGGATCCTGCCGCGACGAACATTCGTCATCCGCATTTGCAGTTACCCCGTTTCAGTGGTTTTCTCCGACGTTGATGTAGCCTTTGCTATGTCACGTTGTGTACTTCCTTACCGCGTGCCTGCGCGCCGCCTAGTGTGTCTCTAGTTTTTCAATTTGCGCCGTTATGCTGCCCGATTTTAACCGACCGTGTATGGATCTGTATGTCTTAATTGACTATTGTTATGTATTTGTTACACTACTTGATTTGTTGTCGAGTTACATCATGTTTGGCACTAAACGCTCGCAATTGCTTTTACTAAACTACCCCCTATTGATACTTAGCAGGATGGTTAGACCAGGTGGTCGTGGTCGTGGTCGTGCCCCTGAACGTCCACCACCGCCAGACTATATGGTGGCTATGATGCAACAATTTGAGCTTAACCGCCAGTTCATGGTTGGAATCATGGCTCAGTTTCCGCATCAGAACAACCAGAACCAGAACCCAGCTTCAATAACTTTGACAGAGTTTACGCGACTCAACCCAACGCAGTTCCGCAACTCAGACAAGCCCCTGGATGCCGATGACAGGCTCCACGACATCACTCACGAGATGGAGTCTGCTAATGTCGCCCCTGCCAACTACGTCAACTTCGCGGCCTTTTTCTTAAAGGGCCCCACTGCTCAATGGTGGGACACACACAAGCGTACTCTGCCTGTTGGAATAGTCATCACCTGGTATGAGTTCCAGGCTGCTTTCCGTACACATTATATCCCTCAAGCAATTATGGAACGCATGAAGACCGAGTTCCGTAACCTCACTCAGGGCAACAAGACCGTCGAAGCTTATCAGCGGGAATTTCTAGACCTCTCCCGCTATGCTGAAGAAGACATCGCTACAGATGCACGCAGACAAGAGAAGTTCCGTAATGGACTACACCCCGACCTCAAGCTTGCACTAGCTGCTCAAGACTTCAATGACTTTTCAACTCTGACGAACAAGGCTATTCTTGTTGTGACCGCTCAGATGGAACACAAGGACTCGCCGAAGCGCTATCGTGATGCTGGCTCATCTTCGGGCTCAGCATCGAAGCGTCGAGTTTGGATCCCCAACAATGCATTTCGTTCCAATATCTCTGCGCCAAAGAACAACTATGCTGCACCTCGTCTGCCTCCTCCACCACCGAGGCAGCCAAAAACTCAAGCTATTCAAAACAATGCTCCTCTTCGTCCTGAAGATGGTCTGTGCTTCAAGTGCCACAAACCAGGTCACCAGGCTAAAGATTGCCGCCTGAATCAGAATCAGTTAGCCTTTCCTCGTGCTGGCCATGGCAATGGTCGTGGCAACAACCAGACCCGCAACTATAATACTGGGTCTGCTGCACATGGTCGTGGACACGCCTACAACATTGACATTGAAGAAGTCCAGGATCAACCTGCTACTGTGATGGGTACCCTTCTTGTTAATTCAGTACCTGCTTCTGTTTTATTTGATTCAGGAGCATCACATTCATTCATCTCTAGAAAATTTGCATTTACGCATGGCATTCAATATAAGAAAATGCATACTCCGTTAGTCATTAAAACTCCCGGAGGTCACTATCATGCTGACGTAATATGTGACGCCCCCGGCCCGATCGCGCGCTAATCATACACGCAAATGCACACGATCAAGCCTAAGGACTCACGGGAAGATATCACAACACAACTCTAAAACATAAATAAAGTCGTACAAGCTTTATATTACAAGCCAGGGCCTCGAGGGCTCGAATACATAAGCTTGCGAACAAGCGTCAGCGGAAGCATCAGATATCTGAGTACAGATATAAAAGAAAGTACAGAAAGGCCTTTAGAAAGGCGGGGCAAAATAAAACACTACGATCGAAAGGCGAAGGCCTCCTGCCTGGGACCCTCCGATCCTACTCCTGGTCGTCAGTCAACTCGTAGTAGTATCCATCCTCTGGGTAGTAGTAGTAACGATCGTCGGGGCATCTGTCTCAGGGGGCTCCGTCCTCTTGTCACGTCAAACTGATATGGGGAGAAAAAGGAAAACAAAGCAACCGTGAGTACTCAGAAGTACTCAGCAAGCAAGGATCTACACTACATATGCAACATTATCAAGGGGAGGCTGTATATGTGGACTGGGCTGCAGAAATGCCAGAATAGAGAGAAGGCCTAGTCCTATCGAAGACTAGCATCTTCAGCGGTCTTGCAGCAATAGGAGAGAGTAGAACAATACAATATAATGTAGCAGTAATAATATCAACCTCACCCAGAGATCCTTTCTCGACTCCCTGCGAGAAAGCAATCCCAGAGCCATACAGTCATCAACCTCGTCCTGAGATCCCTTCTCGACTCCCTGCGAGAAGCAATCCCAGAGCCATAGTATCCAAGTATCCAGTTCTAAAATGTATCAATCAGGATACAACTCCGAGTGTCCTTTACCGTAGGACAGGCTATCGATAGAAATGTTCTTCCCTGCAGGGGTGCACCAACTTACCCAACACGCTCGATTAACTTCGGCCGGACACACTTTCCTGGGTCATGCCCGGCCTCGGCCAAACGACACATCGCAACCCTACCTACAGCTCAGTAGAGAGGTCCCCGTCGGTCTATATCCTAAGCGCTCAGGGGTCATGGGCCATCGCCCTGTGCACTCCGGGTCGTTGCGAGCAGAGCGAATCACGGTACCACCCCTCAGGATGGCGCCGGCCCAGCCCGGCCACAGTGCTGAACTGGACGTCTGACAGAGCTTTCGGCTGATGCATACGATGCAGAACGCCCATACTATGCCCACGTGATGGTTAGTGCTATCAGACCAGAGGCCTGCTCGGATCAAATATCCAAATCGCTAGGACTAGGGGCTTGCGGTAACGAGCAGAGACTCACGAAAGATGTGACCCCGTCGCCCCGTCTCGAGGACTTGCGGCAAGGGTTAAGAATGCCCGGCCGCGCCTCGTATTCACCACTCGGGCACCACACTGGCAACCCGCCTTCACATCACACGCGGGTACCCCTCAGGGTCGACCCGCCTTTCCAAGTAACATTGTAAAGTCCAAGTATCCGTGTGTCCATAACATCAGGGAATCCGAGGTATCACCCTCATTGAATTCCCACTCGATGTATCCGTCAAGGTGAACTAGGAGGAATCACCCTCACTGGGTCCACACTTGAGGTGTTGTACGTCAGCGTCGTTATCGGAAGCGGTGAAGGAGGAATCACCCTCGATGACCACGACCGAATAACTACTCTACAGAGTTAACATCAGAAGTGCTACATGAGGTTTCACCCTCGACACTCGATAGTAACGCTGCAGTGTCGTTACAACTAAGGGGGGGGTGATGTGCGGTGTCGGGGCCTGGTCTTCAATCCCGTTGATCGGGTCTTCTGACGATCCAGCGCGGCAGTCGGGATAAGTGGGGTCACTGATAGGTCTCTACCCAGCCTAGACTAAACAGTTTAGGATATGTAGGTAATTATCAACAGCAGGTTACAATGAACAGGCTATGCATCAGAATAGGTAAAGCAGCAGCAGCAGCAGCAATTCTAATGCAAGCATGGGAAATTAGAATGGGCGATATCGGGATGATCAAAAGGAGGGGCTTGCCTGGTTGCTCGGCGGCAAGGGCAAGGTCGTCAGTACTGGAACCAATCACCGGAGCTGCGTCGGCACCGGGCTCTATCGAGAGAGAAGAGGGGGAGGAAACAGTATAAATATTAAGCAAGCAAGTGCTACACAAAGTATGACATGACAATACGCAGTGCCGGGTGTGTCCTAACGTACGGTTGCACGTCACTGAGGAAGGAGGGATCCATCCGGGAATGTTTTCCCGGTTCCGGACATTTGTTAGACAGATGACCGGAGGGGAACGGTTGCATGTTTTGATAGTTAGATACATGTGGCGGACGAACGGATCGCGTATTCGGATTCGTCTCGTCGTTCTGAACAACTTTCATGTAGAAAGTATTTTCATCGGAGTTACGGTTTATTTTATATGATTTTCTAAAGATTTTATTAATTTCTGGAATTTATTTTTTATTATTTAATTTTGAATTATCCAGAATAGTAACTGATGACAGCAGCATGACATCATGCTGATGTCAGCAGTCATTAGGGTTAATTAACAGTAGTTAATTAGGTTAATTAGGTTAGGTTAATTAACAGG
Organism: Thinopyrum elongatum; assembly: GCA_011799875.1. Classification (NCBI taxonomy): domain Eukaryota; kingdom Viridiplantae; phylum Streptophyta; class Magnoliopsida; order Poales; family Poaceae; genus Thinopyrum; species Thinopyrum elongatum. Next base: position 14,861,839 of record CM022303.1, read on the forward strand.
ATTAATTAAGTTAATTAATTAATTAAATTTTATTATTATTATTATTAATTATTTTTTTTAATCTTAATCCTATTTTTTTTAAACGTTTTCGGGGCGGGGCCCCACTGTCAGCGGACCAGGGGGGTCGGGGCCCAGCGGGCAGCGGCCCAAGGCCACAGGCGCGGGCGACGGGCGCGGCGCGCAGCGCGCGTATGCGCGGCCGCGGCCGGGCACGCGCGGGGGCCGGTCGGGTCGGCGCGGGGCGACGAGCGCGCGCGGGCGAGGGTGGGGCTGCGGCAGCGGGCGGGCGGCGTGCGCGGCGAGGGTGAGCGCGAGAGGGGGGGAAGCGCGGTGCGCGCGGCGAGCGCGGGCGTGCGACGCGGTAGGTGAGCGGGACGGGGCGAAGGGAGGAGGAGGCCGAGGGCCTCACCGGCGCTGTAGGGCTAGGGCAGCGGGCGCGGGGACGACGGCGGGGATGGTGGTGGAGAGGCGACGGCGTCGAGTGATGGTCAAAAGAAAGGAGAAGTATAACCGATCTGAGAGAAAGGTTAGACAAAACAATGGAAAGGAAAATGATTATCAGACTAATCAGATCAATGTCAGGGAAATCGCACAGATATCACAGTTCCCGGGTGGACGAGAATTAGAGATCCTAAGTGTCGGCGTTAGTAAACTTTAGTAACCGAAAGGAAGAGAGGTCAGAGTCCCAGAGTAAAGATGAGGAATAAAGATACTAATACCTCCCAATTGGCGACGTGGGCCGCTAAGCCACACAGCCAAGTTAGTAAAACAGTTTTCGCGTTTCTAGACTCAACTTCGGCCAAGGAGTTGGAAAGGGGGTTCCTACAGGCAGTCGGCTCTGATACCAACTTGTGACGCCCCCGGCCCGATCGCGCGCTAATCATACACGCAAATGCACACGATCAAGCCTAAGGACTCCACGGAAGTATCACAACACAACTCTAAAACATAAATAAAGTCGTACAAGCTTTATATTACAAGCCGGGCCTCGAGGGCTCGAATACATAAGCTTGCGAACAAGCGTCAGCGAAGCATCAGATATCTGAGTACAGATATAAAAGAAAGTCAGAAAGGCCTTTAGAAGGCGGGCAAAATAAAACACTACGATCGAAAGGCGAAGGCCTCCTGCCTGGGACCCTCCGATCCTACTCCTGGTGTCAGTCAACTCGTAGTAGTATCCATCCTCGGTAGTAGTAGTAACGATCGTCGGGGCATCTGTCTCAGGGGCTCCGTCCTTGGTCACGTCAAACTGATATGGGGAGAAAAAGGAAAACAAAGCAACCGTGAGTACTCAGAAGTACTCAGCAAGCAAGGATCTACACTACATATGCAACATTATCAAGGGGAGGCTGTATATGTGGACTGGGCTGCAGAAATGCCAGAAAGAGCAGAAGTCCAACAAATACTAGGCAATACCTACCACTACCAAAAATTGGTTTGGAGAAAATAGGAGCTCCCACAATTTTTATAATAATTAATATGCATTAATCATTACTGTTTTAATAATGTTAGAGTCACTTAATTAATTGATTATTTGTTGGCTACAATTTTAGACTTGCCTCTGCAACATTTGTTGTTTATCGAACATTTCAGTTTCTATGTTGAACAACTTTTATTTTCCACTTTAATTTAATTTGGATTTGACTTAGGAGTTGAAATGCAATATGATGCAAATAATGATCATGCACTGTTAACCATGCTGACTTGGCATCATCAAAAGGGTGGTTACTGTAGTTAACCACTGGGGGTGTTACAAATCTCCTCTACTAACAAGAATTCTCGTCCCGAGAATTAAGAAGTAGAAGGAAAAAGTTCGGGGTATTCCGCACGAAGATTATCCTCTCGTTCCCAAGTGGCTTCATCTTCAGTATGATTTGACCACTGCACTTTGAGGAACTTGGTAACCTTCTGACGGGTTCGACGTTCAGCTTCATCGAGAATGCGGATTGGATGCTCCTTATAAGATAGATCATCTTGCAATTCGAGCATCTCGTGATCCACTGCTCGGTGCGGAGATTCCTTGAAGCATTGACGAAGTTGCGACACATGGAAGACGTCGTGGATATGAGAGAATTGCGGCGGCAATTCCAATTTATACGCCACCTGTCCACGCCTAGCAACAATGCGGAAAGGACCAATGTAGCGCGGAGCTAACTTGCCCTTGATTCCAAAACGGTGAGTGCCCTTCATAGGTGTGACACGAAGATAAGCTTGATCACCAGGTTGATAAGTCAAACCCCATCGTTTGCGATCATAGTTGCTCTTCTGGCGGTCCTGAGCCGCCTTGAGATTTTCCCGGACAATACGAACTTGTTCTTCAGCGTGTTGAATAATTTCTGGACCAACAAGAGGTCGTTCCCCAGTTTCTGACCAATTCAGAGGGGTTCGACACTTACGTCCATATAGAACTTCGAAGGGGGCCATTTTCAAGCTGGCTTGATAGCTGTTGTTATAAGAGAACTCGGCATATGGAAGAGATTCTTCCCACTTCTTACCGAAAGAAATAACACAAGCTCGCAGCATGTCTTCAAGCACTTGGTTGACTCGCTCAACTTGGCCTTGGGACTGAGGATGATAAGCTGAACTCCAGGTAATATGAGTTCCCATAGCCTTTTGAAAACTTTCCCAGAAATGACCGGTGAATATACTGCCACGGTCTGAACTGATCTCTTTCGGAATACCGTGGAGTGAAACAATTCTGGAGATATACAACTCTGCTAACTGACTAGCAGTGATTGTTTCCTTGACGGGCAGAAAGTGTGCAACTTTGGAGAGTTGGTCGACAACGACAAAAATAGCATCGTGACCCTTCTGTGACCTGGGAAGTCCTGTAATGAAATCCATTTGCACTTTATCCCATTTCCATAAAGGAATAGGAAGTGGTTGCAGAATTCCAGCTGGTTTATGATGTTCGGCTTTAACGCGACGACACACATCACATTCGGCAACATAACGAGCAATGTCCTGCTTCATCCTAGACCACCAGTACCTTTGGCGGAGATCACGATACATCTTGGTGCTACCCGGATGAATAGACAGCGGGGTATCATGTGCCTCCTTCATAACTTTATCAGGCATAAGTTCGAAGCGAGGTACGACAATGCGGTTCCGGAAATACAAGGTTCCATCTTCAGACAGCGAGAAATCCCTGTACTTTTCATGGTGAAGATTTTCCTTCATCAGATCAACTTCAGCATCTTTAGCTTGCGCATTCTTAACAACTTTCTCAAGATCTGGTTGTATCACAAGGTTATTAGGAGATCCCTGTGGAACAATTCGCAGATTCAGTTTGCACAATTCTTCATAAAGACGAGGTTGAGCTCGCCTAACCATGAGGTTGTCGCAATAGGACTTGCGGCTTAAGGCATCAGCCATCACATTAGCCTTGCCAGGGGTATAGGATATACCCAAATCATAGTCCGCAATGGCCTCCATCCATCTTTGCTGACGGAGGTTTAGAGAAGGTTGAGTGAACAAGTACTTCAGACTTTTATGATCCGTGTATATCTCGCAACGATTACCGAGAAGGTAATGTCGCCATAACTGCAATGCATAGATGACAGCAGCTAGTTCTAGATCATGTACCGGATAATTCTCTTCATGTGGGCGCAATTGACGAGAGCCATAAGCAATCACTTTACGCTCTTGCATTAGGACACAGCCTAATCCTTCACGGGATGCGTCACAATAGATCACAAAGTCTTTGCGGGTATCTGGAGGAGATAGTACTGGGGTATTGTAACGGATTGACATCTGCCCCAGTGGATAAAGAATGTACTCTGGATGTATCCCTGCTCGAACAGCTGATAGCTGCGTCGCAGGGTGTGGTGAAAACAAACGATCCATCTGAAACAGAGGGAACTCATGATTGTCAAAAGACAAGGAGAAGTATAACCGATCTCGGAGAGAAAGGTTAGACAAAACAATGGAAAGGAAAATGATCATCAGACTAATCAGATCAATGTCAGGGAAATCGCACAGATATCCAGCTCTCCGGGTGGACGAGAATTATGAGATCCTAAGTGTCGACGTTAGTAAACTTTAGTTAACCCGAAAGGAAGAGAGGTCAGAGTCCCAGAGTAAAGATGAGGAATAAAAGATACTACTACCTCCCAATTGGCGACGTGGGCCCGTAAGCCACACAGCCAAGTTAGTAAAACAGTTTTGGGACCACTAGACTCAACTTCGGCCAAGGAGTTGAAAAGGGGATTCCTACAGGCAGTCGGCTCTGATACCAACTTGTGACGCCCCCGGCCCGATCGTGCACTAATCATACACGCAAATGCACACGATCAAGCCTAAGGACTCACGGGAAGATATCACAACACAACTCTAAAACATAAATAAAGTCATACAAGCTTTATATTACAAGCCAGGGGCCTCGAGGGCTCGAATACATAAGCTTGCGAACAAGCGTCAGCGGAAGCATCAGATATCTGAGTAAAGATATGAAATAGAAACAGAAAGGCCTTTAGAAGGGCAGGGCAAAATAAAACACTACGATCGAAAGGCGAAGGCCTCCTGCCTGGGACCCTCCGATCCTACTCCTGGTCGTCAGTCAACTCGTAGTAGTATCCATCCTCTGGGTAGTAGTAGTAACGATCGTCGGGGCATCTGTCTCAGGGGGCTCCGTCCTCTGGTCACGTCAAACTGATATGGGGAGAAAAAGGAAAACAAAGCAACCGTGAGTACTCAGAAGTACTCAGCAAGCAAGGATCTACACTACATATGCAACATTATCAAGGGGAGGCTGTATATGTGGACTGGGCTGCAGAAATGCCAGAATAGAGAGAAGGCCTAGTCCTATCGAAGACTAGCATCTTCAGCGGTCTTGCAGCAATAGGAGAGAGTAGAACAATACAATATAATGTAGCAGTAATAATATCAACCTCACCCAGAGATCCTTTCTCGACTCCCTGCGAGAAGGCAATCCCAGAGCCATACAGTCATCAACCTCGTCCTGAGATCCCTTCTCGACTCCCTGCGAGAAGCAATCCCAGAGCCATAGTATCCAAGTATCCAGTTCTAAAATGTATCAATCAGGATACAACTCCGAGTGTCCTTTACCGTAGGACAGGCTATCGATAGAAATGTTCTTCCCTGCAGGGGTGCACCAACTTACCCAACACGCTCGATTAACTTCGGCCGGACACACTTTCCTGGGTCATGCCCGGCCTCGGCCAAACGACACATCGCAACCCTACCTACAGCTCAGCAGAGAGGTCCCCGTCGGTCTATATCCTAAGCGCTCAGGGGTCATGGGCCATCGCCCTGTGCACTCCGGGTCGTTGCGAGCAGAGCGAATCACGGTACCACCCCTCAGGATGGCGCCGGCCCAGCCCGGCCGCAGTGCTGAACTGGACGTCTGACAGAGCTTTCGGCTGATGCATACGATGCAGAACGCCCATACTATGCCCACGTGATGGTTAGTGCTATCAGACCAGAGGCCTGCTCGGATCAAATATCCAAATCGCTAGGACTAGGGGCTTGCGGTAACGAGCAGAGACTCACGAAAGATGTGACCCCGTCGCCCCGTCTCGCGGACTTGCGGCAAGGGTTAAGAATGCCCGGCCGCGCCTCGTATTCACCACTCGGGCACCACACTGGCAACCCGCCTTCACATCACACGCGGGTACCCCTCAGGGTCGACCCGCCTTTCCAAGTAACATTGTAAAGTCCAAGTATCCGTGTGTCCATAACATCAGGGAATCCGAGGTATCACCCTCATTGAATTCCCACTTGATGTATCCGTCAAGGTGAACTAGGAGGAATCACCCTCACTGGGTCCACACTTGAGGTGTTGTACGACAGCGTCGTTATCGGAAGCGGTGAAGGAGGAATCACCCTCGATGACCACGACCGAATAACTACTCTACAGAGTTAACATCAGAAGTGCTACATGAGGTTTCACCCTCGACACTCGATAGTAACGCTGCAGTGTCGTTACAACTAAGGGGGGGGGGTGATGTGCGGTGTCGGGGCCTGGTCTTCAATCCCGTTGATCGGGTCTTCTGACGATCCAGCGCGGCAGTCGGGATAAGTGGGGTCACTGATAGGTCTCTACCCAGCCTAGACTAAACAGTTTAGGATATGTAGGTAATTATCAACAGCAGGTTACAATGAACAAGCTATGCATCAGAATAGGTAAAGCAGCAGCAGCAGCAGCAATTCTAATGCAAGCATGGGAAATTAGAATGGGCGATATCGGGATGATCAAAAGGAGGGGCTTGCCTGGTTGCTCGGCGGCAAGGGCAAGGTCGTCAGTACTGGAACCAATCACCGGAGCTGCGTCGGCACCGGGCTCTATCGAGAGAGAAGAGGGGGAGGAAACAGTATAAATATTAAGCAAGCAAGTGCTACACAAAGTATGACATGACAATACGCAGTGCCGGGTGTGTCCTAACGTACGGTTGCACGTCACTGAGGAAAGAGGGATCTATCCGGGAATGTTTTCCCGGTTCCGGACATTTGTTAGACAGATGACCGGAGGGGAACGGTTGCATGTTTTGATAGTTAGAGACATGTGGCGGATGAACGGATCGCGTATTCGGATTCGTCTCGTCGTTCTGAACAACTTTCATGTAGAAAGTATTTTCATCGGAGTTACGGTTTATTTTATATGATTTTCTATAGATTTTATTAATTTCTGGAATTTATTTTTTATTATTTAATTTCGAATTATCCAGAATAGTAACTGATGACATCAGCATGACATCATGCTGATGTCAGCAGTCATTAGGGTTAATTAACAGTAGTTAATTAGGTTAATTAGGTTAGGTTAATTAACAGGATTAATTAAGTTAATTAATTAATTAAATTTTATTATTATTATTATTAATTATTTTTTTTAATCTTAATCCTTTTTTTTAAACGTTTTCGGGGCGGGGCCCCACTGTCAGCGGACCAGGGGGGTCGGGGCCCAGCGGGCAGCGGCCCAAGGCCACAGGCGCGGGCGACGAGCGCGGCGCGCAGCGCGCGTGTGCGCGGCCGCGGCCGGGCACGCGCGGGCGCCGGTCGGGTCGGCGCGGGGCGACGAGCGCGCGCGGGCGAGGGTGGGGCTGCGGCAGCGGGCGGGCGGCGTGCGCGGCGAGGGTGAGCGCGAGAGGGGGGGCGCGGTGCGCGCGGCGAGCGCGGGCGTGCGGCGCGGTAGGTGAGCGGGACGGGGCGAAGGGAGGAGGAGGCCGAGGGCCTCACCGGCGCTGTAGGGCTAGGGCAGCGGGCGCGGGGACGACGGCGGGGATGGTGGTGGAGAGGCGACGGCGTCGAGCTGGCGACGGCGTCGCGGAGGCTGCGGGGGGGGGGGGGCGGGCGGCGTACGTTGGCGAGGGGAACGAGCGGCGTCGGCTTTGGCGAGGGGGACGGCGACGGGGCGGCGGCGGCGTCGGGGCGCGCTCGTCGCGCGTCGAGGGCGCGTCGGGCCTGCGCCCGATCTGGATCGGGGGGGGGGAGTGAGCGAGAGGGGGGGGGGGGGGTGGGAGCGGCTAGGGTTCGGCCCGAGGGGGATAAGGGAGTGGGGGGGTGGGCCGGCATGGGCAGCTGGGCTGGGGCCCAGTTGGGCCACTGGGGGGGGGGGGGTTGTGGGGTGGGTTCTTTTTATTTCTTTTTCTTTTCTCTTTTTATTTATCCATACCCCTGTTTTGTAAATAGTTAGGGCTCAAATTGAATTTTGTAAAACTTAGGAATTACTCCAACAAATACTAGGCAATACCTACCACTACCAAAAATTGGTTTGGAGAAAATAGGAGCTCCCACAATTTTTATAATAATTAATATGCATTAATCATTACTGTTTTAATAATGTTAGAGTCACTTAATTAATTGAATATTTGTTGGCTACAATTTTAGACTTGCCTCTGCAACATTTGTTGTTTATCGAACATTTCAGTTTCTATGTTGAACAACTTTTATTTTCCACTTTAATTTAATTTGGATTTGACTTAGCAGTTGAAATGCAATATGATGCAAATAATGATCATGCACTGTTAACCATGCTGACTTGGCATCATCAAAAGGGTGGTTACTGTAGTTAACCACTGGCGGTGTTACATAATAGCACCTGACGTTACCGTCGAAATTAAAGGATTGGAATTCCTTGCATCGCCCATCGTCCTGAAGTCTTCCACCATAGACCTCATACTTGGAATGGATTGGTTGAAAGCTCACATTACTTCGATCAATTGTGCCACTAAAGTCGTCCAACTTCTTCACCCCACCGATGAGTTAGTGAACTATACCGCCCGCATTACTCGAGACGCTGAAGCTGAGATATATGCTCTGAATGCTTTGAACGCCCCACCTATGGAAGGAATTGAGAACGTTCCTGTCGTTCGAGATTTTCCTGACGTCTTTCCAGAAGAACTTCCAGGAATACCCCCGGCTAGAGCTGTCGAGTTTGTCATCGACTTGAAGCCTGGCACCGTCCCTATTGCCAAGCGACCTTATAAGATGCCTCCGCATCACCTACTCGAGCTTAAGGAAGAAATCGACAAGTCACTTAAGAGTGGTTTCATCCGCCCCAGTTCCTCTGCTTGGGGAGCACCTTCACTCTTCGTTAAGAAGAAGGATGGAACTAACCGTTTGGTTCAGGATTATCGGCCCATTAACCAAGCCACAATCCAGAATAAATACCCACTGCCCCAGATCAATGATCTTTATGATCAACTCGCTGGATCATCGGTGTTCTCTAAACTCGACCTGAGGTTGGGTTATCACCAGATCCGTGTCCGTGAAGAGGATATTCCCAAGACCGCATTCATCACTCGTTATGGCTCCTATGAATACACTGTCATGTCATTTGGCCTAACGAATGCTCCAGCTACGTTCTCCCGTCTGATGAATTATATATTCATGGATTACCTCGACAAATTCGTCGTGGTTTATTTGGATGATATTCTGGTTTATTCTAAGAATAAAGAAGAACATGCTGAACACCTCCGTTTGGTACTAGAAAGGCTTCGAGAACACCAGTTGTATGCCAAGTATTCCAAATGTGAATTTTGGCTTTCTGAAGTAACTTACCTTGGACATGTGATTTCCAAGGATGGAATTGCTGTTAACCCCGAACGAGTTCAGGCTATTCTTGACTGGACTCCCCCGAAGAATGTCAAGCAAGTTAGAAGTTTTCTCGGACTTGCTAGTTATTGCCGTCGATTCGTTGAGAATTTTTCCAAAATTGCAAAACCATTGACAAATCTGCTTCACAAAGGTGTTAAGTTTGAGTGGACAGAAAAATGTCAAGAAAGCTTTCAGACGCTAAAAGATAAATTGACATCTGCCCCAGTATTAGCACCCCCGGATTCCCAAAAGGATTTCGTGATATACTGCGATGCCTCCCGTCAAGGATTAGGCTGTGTCCTCATGCAAGAACGCAAGGTTATTGCTTATGCCTCCCGACAATTGCGTCCTCACGAAGAAAATTACCCAGTGCACGATCTCGAACTTTCTGCGGTTATTTATGCCCTGAAGCTATGGCGACATTACCTTCTCGGTAACCGTTGTGAGATATATACGGATCATCAAAGTTTGAAGTATTTATATACTCAACCGGATCTGAACCTTCGTCAACAAAGATGGCTCGAGACAATAGCCGATTATGATATGAATATCTCATACACCCCTGGTAAGGCAAATGTAATGGCCGATGCTTTGAGCCGCAAGGCTTATTGCAGCAACCATATGGTTCAGGAATCACAACCTCTTCTTTATGAAGAGTGTCGTAAATTGAACCTCCATATTGTTGCACAGGGTTATCTCAATACCCTGGTTGTCGAACCAGATTTAGAACACAGCATCAAAACTATGCAACGGTATGACTCTGAAGTTGAAAGGATCAAGCGGTACCTTGAAAAAGGAAAACCGTCGGAGTTCCATCTTGATAATGATGGGATCCTATTTTTCCAACACCGTCTCTTCGTACCTAAGTTCAAAGATGAGAGAGAACACGTTATGATGGAAGCTCATGACACTCCTCTGTCAATTCATCCTGGTAGCACAAAGATGTACCGTGACATTTGTCAGAGATACTGGTGGCCTAATATGAAGCGAGATATTGCTCGTTATGTTTCTGAGTGTGACGTTTGCCGCCGCATTAAAGCTCAACATCAAAGGCCCGCAGGAACTCTGCAACCCCTTGCAATTCCTGAATGGAAATGGGACAAGGTCCAAATGGATTTCATTACTGGTTTTCCCAGATCTCAGAAGGGTAATGATGCTATATTTGTCGTCATTGACCGGTTCTCCAAGGTTGCTCACTTTCTGCCAGTTAAAGAGACAATCACTGCTAGCCAGTTAGCAGACTTGTATGTTTCCCGAATTGTGTCACTCCACGGTGTTCCGTTGGAGATCAGTTCTGATCGTGGCAGCCTCTTCACCTCCAGATTCTGGAATAGTTTCCAAGAAGCTATGGGAACACATTTGTCGTTCAGTACCGCTTTTCACCCTCAGTCACAGGGTCAAGTTGAACGAGTTAATCAAGTGCTCGAAGATATGCTTCGAGCTTGCGTCATCTCCTTCGGTAAGAAATGTTAGGAATCTCTCCCGTATGCCGAATTCTCTTACAACAATAGCTATCAGGCTAGTCTGAAGACGGCACCGTTTGAAGTTCTATACGGTCGTAGGTGTCGAACCCCTCTGAATTTGTCAGAAACTGAGGAACGCTCACTCGTCGGACCGGACATTATTCAGCAAGCAGAGGACCAAGTCCGCATTGTCCGTGAACATTTAAAAACTGCTCAGTCTCGTCAGGAGAGCAACTATGACCGAAAGCACCAGGAAATGGTCTATCAACCTCGCAAACAAGCTTACCTCCGCGTCACTCCGTTGAAAGGCACTCATAGGTTCGGAATCAAAGGCTAGTTAGCTCCTCGCTACATTGGCCCGTTCCGTATTCTTGCCTGTCGAGGAGAAGTGGCATATCAATTGCAGTTGCCGCCAAATCTTTCTCAAGTACATGACGTCTTTCATGTATCCCAACTCCGTCGCTGCTTCAAGGATCCTATTAGAGCTGTGGATCACGAAGTGCTTGAATTACGGGAAGATCTGTCTTATCCAGAATATCCCATCCATGTTCTTGATCAAGCTGAACGTCGGACTCGTCAAAATTCAATCAAATTCCTCAAGGTTCAGTGGTCGAATCATTCTGAAGATGAGGCCACTTGGGAACGCGAGGATTGTCTTCGTGAAGAATACCCCTCTTTCTTTCAGTCTTCCTCTTAATTCTCGGGACGAGAATTCTTAATAGATGAGGAGAATTGTAACGCCCCCGGTGATTAGCAATAGTAATCACTTTTGATAATGACTTGTCAGCATGATTAACAGTGCATAATCATCATTTGCATCATATTGCATTTCAACTCCTAAGTCAAATTCAAATTTAAATGAAAGTGAAATATAAAAGTTGTCCAACATAAAAACTAAAATGTGCAGTAAATAACAAATATTGCAGAGGCTAGTCTAAAATTGAAACTAACAAATAATAAAATAATTGGGTGGCTCTAACATAATTAAAGCAGTGAGGATTAATGCATATTAAATATTATAAAATTTGTGGGAGCTCCAATTGTCTCCAAACTAATTTTTGGTAGTGTTAGGTAATGCCTAGTATTTGTTGGAGCAGTTCCTATGTTTTACAAAATACAATATGGGGCCTAACTATTTACTAAACTGAGAAAAGAGAAAATGAAAAAAAGGAAAAAGGAGGAAAAGCAAAACCCACCCCCCCTGGCCCAACTGGGCCCCAGCCCAGCTGGCTCGACCGGCCCACCCCGGCGCCCTATTAGGTCAACCCGAACCCCCCTGGTCAAACCCCCCCATCCCACCGACACCCACTCTCTCCCCCCCCACTCCCCCGATCTAGATCGGATCGGGGCGACCACGCCATCGCCCCGGATCGCCGTCGCCCTCGCCGTTGGACGCCGCCGCCCGGAGCCCGCGCTCCCTCGCCGGCCTGCTCCCTCGACGTCGCCGCCTCCCCCTCGCCGGACCGCCTCCCCGACCCCGTCTCGTCGACCGCGTCCCCGTCCTCCGCCTCGACCCCCATTGCCACCCCCTACAGGCTTGATGTGAGCCGCCGCCTCGTCTCCTCTCCTCTCTGTCGCCGCCGTCGTCTGCGCGCGCGTGCACGCTCAACCGCGCCCGCGACGTCGTGCCCAAGCCGCGGCTCGCGCGCTGCGGCTGCTGCTGCCTGCACGCCCGCTGCCGCGCCCCACCTCCGCCTGACCCGCTCGCGCGCCGCACCGCGCTCGCCTCGCCCCTCGCACCCTCCTGCCGCCGCAGCTGCTGCGGCTCCTCCATCGCACGCGCCGCTCGCGCGCGTCGACCGCGCCCTTCCTTTCTCTCTGCTTGCGCGCGGACGCGCACACCACCGCACGCCGCGCCGGCCCCTCCTGCTATGCCGCTCGCCGCCGCCGCGTTCTCGCTACGCCGCCGATCGCATGGTCGCCTGCCTACCGCGCGCCACCACCGTCTGCCGCCGCCCGGGCCCAGCGCTGCTCCGGCCAATGAGCCCCGCCGTGGCCGTGGCCTCGCTGTTGCGTCGGGCGACGCCGCGCCCGCACACCGGCAGCGCCCACGCGCCCAACGCCCGATAGGCCCGCCCCTGGCCCAATGACACAGGGGCCCCACGCCCCTAAAACGATAAGAAAAAAAAATAATGAAATGAAAATAAAAAAAATAATTAATTAATTAATTAATTAGTTAATTAATTAGTTAATTAATCCCGATTAGGTTAATCTAATTAACTAATTAGTGTTAATTAAACAGTAATTAGTAATTAATTTAATTAACCTTACTGACATCAGCATGAGGTCATGCTGATGTCATCGCAGCACTGTTTCGGATAATGTTGATTTAAATAATTAATTAAATTCCAGAAATTAATAAAAACTTTAGAAAATCATATTAAATAAACCGTAACTCCGATGGAAATATTTTATACATGAAACTTGCTCAGAACGACGATACGAACCCGAATACGTCCACCGTATTCCCGTCAGACGCCCGCAGCTATAAGAATATTGAACTTTTAGACCGTTTTCAGTAAATGAATAGTGCCCAACTTTAATTAAATAAATCCAAATAAATTCCTAAATTAACTAAATCATTTAATTAGGCAGTAGAACACCCCGGCATATCATTTAGGCATGTCATACATATTGTTTGCATTATTGCCGTGAATTTATTGTTTCTCTCCCCCTCCTTCTTTCTCTCGATAGACGCTGAGACCGACGGCGCTGCACCTGGATACGACTACTCTACCGACGAGCAGCCCGTTGACGACCTTCCCCTCTTGCCAGAGCAACCAGGCAAGCCCCCCCCCCCTTGAGCATTCCAGATATCGCCCATTCTATTCTCCTGCTTGCATTAGATTTTGCTACTGTTAATGTATGCTCCTATTCTGATGCATAGCCTGCTGTTGTAACCTGTTCATTGCTACCTTACCTGCCTATGATAAACTGTTTAGTTTAGGTTGGAGTGAACTATCAGTGACCCCACCACCTTACCTTTGTTGCCCCTGCTTGATCATCGACGACCCGATCAACGTGATCGTCGACCAGAGACCGACACCTCACTTCACACCCCCTTAGTTGTACGACTCTGCGTAGTAACTATCGAGTGCCGAGGGTGATACCTCGTAACGCACTCCCGATGAATACTCTACAGTGTAGCTGTTCGGTCGTGGTCATCAAGGGTGATTCCTCCTTCTCCACTTCCGATACGACCCTGTCGTGCAACCCTCAGTGTGAACCTCGAGGGTGATACCTCATACATTCGCCCTGATGATTTCGTCGAGTGGAATCCACCGAGGGTGATTCCTCGGGTTTCCCCCTTGATGTTATGACCACACCATTACTTGACCTCTGTTACAAACGGGTCCATCCTGGTGGGTACCCGCTGGGGATCTATGATTTCGGGTGTGCCGGAAGGGCACTCGAATGTGACATTGTGGCGGAGCATCAGAAACTCTGATTGTCTCCGCTTGATACTAATTGAGCCTATTGGATTTGGGTGTGTGATCTGAGTGGGTCGACGTGCCCTATACGCACTACCACCACGCGGGATAATGGTTATGGGACCCTCTGCGAAGTACGTTTCTCCGAAAGCTCGTCTGACGTAACGATTCACCGTGCGGGCTGATTGTCGGGATTGGGCTGGATACTTCACTGACGAGTTCAGTGTCGCGCCTGCACCCCGGCCAGTCTCGCAACGCGCAGGGTGCCCAGGGCGATGGCCCGAGACCTCTGGGTGCATAGGTTAGTCCGGCGTGCTGACCTCTCTGCCGAGCCTAGGTAGGGCGCTGCTTTGTGTTGATCTTCCAAGGACGGGCATTACCCAGCAAGTGTGTCCGGCCAGAGTTGATCGAGCATGTTGGGTAACAGTAGTGCACCCCTGCAGGGATGAATCTTCTATCGATATCCGGTCCTACGGTAAAGGACGCTCAGTTTGTGTATCCCGATCTACTACTTAAACAGGATACTTGTTACTTAATTGAAGCTTCGGGATCGCTTTCTCGCTTGGGAGTCGAGGAAGGATCTTTAAGCTGTACTTCAACATGTTTGCTAAATAAAATGCTATTCTACTCTCTTCTACTGCTGCAAGATGATGGCCCTGTGAAGATGTTTGAAGATGCTAGTCTTCGATAGGACTAGGCCTTCTCTCTATTCTGGCATTTCTGCAACCCAGCCCACATATACAGCCTTTCACCATTGATAATGTTGCATATGTAGTATAGATCCTTGCTTGCTGAGTACTTCGGATGAGTACTCACGGTTGCTTTACTTTCTCTTTTCCCCATATACCCCACATTGATGATACAACAGACGTTGGAGTCCTGGAGCCAGATGCCACCACCGGAGCCTACTATCAGGAGGGTCCAGAGGGTACTTACTACTGGATCGAGCCAGATGACCAGGAGTAGGATCGGAGGCTCCCAGGCAGGAGGCCAACGCCTTTCGATCTAGTGTCGCTGTTTGTGCTAGCCTTCTTAAGGCCAAACTTGTCTAACTATGTCTGTACTCAGATGATATTTGTATGACTGACTTATGTATTCGAATCTTCGGATCCCTGGTCTGTAATATTGTGGACCTCCGTTAAATTGTGTTAGAGTTGTGTTGTGATATCTTCCCGTGAGACCCTGTGCTTGATCGTACACGTTTGCGTGTATGATTAGTGTACGATTGAGTCGGGGGCGCCACATTTTTGCAAAAGATTGGTAAGAGGCCTAGAAATTTTAGAGAAGTCCTTAATAAATCTCCTATAGAAACCAGCATGACCGAGGAAACTTCTTATACCTTTGATATCCTTCAGGCATGGCATCTTCTCAATAGGATCAACCTTAGCCTTATCAACTTCAATACCTCTTTTCGAGATCTTGTGGCCCAAGACAATACCTTCATTGACCATAAAGTGGCACTTCTCCTAGTTCAAGACGAGATTTGTTTCCTCACATCTCTGCAAAACTTGATCAAGGTTGCTGAAGCAATCATCAAAAGAAGTTCCGTAAACGGAGAAATCATCCATGAAAACCTCAACAATCTTTTCACAAAAGTCAGAGAAGATAGCAGTCATACATCTCTGAAAATTAGCAGGTGCATTAGATAAACCAAAAGGCATGCGTCTTTAAGCAAAAGTTCCAAAAGGATAGGTAAAGGTGGTTTTCTCTTGATCAGATTGTGCAATAGGTATTTGAGAAAAACCAGAATAACCATCTAGGAAACAAAAGTGTGTGTGCTTAGACAACCTTTCTAACATTTGATCAATAAAAGGTAAAGGATAATGATCTTCCCTAGTAGCTTTATTCAACTTTCTAAAATCTATCACCATCCTATAACCAGTTACTATCCTCTGAGGAATAAGCTCATTCTTATCATTAGGAACAACAGTAACACCACCCTTTTTAGGAACACAATGAACTGGACTTACCCATCTACTATCAGCTATGGGATAGATTATACCTGCTTCCAGAAGTTTTAATATTTCAGTTCTTACCACCTCTTTCATTTTTGGAATCAATCGACGTTGGTGGTCAACAACAGGTTTAGCATCTGGCTCCATATTGATCTTGTGCTGACATAGAGTGGGACTAATGCCGTTAAGATCATCCAAAGTGTATCCAATGGCAGCCCGATGCTTCCTTAAGATTTTTAATAACCACTTTTCTTCATGTCCTGAAAGGTTAGCACTGATAATAACAGGATATATTTGCTTTTCATCAAGATAGACATATTTCAAAGTATCAGGCAATGGTTTCAATTCGAAAATAGGATCACTCTTTGGTGGAGGAGGACCTCCAAGAGTTTCAACAGGCAAATTATGCTTGAGAATAGGCTGCTGACTAAAGAAAACTTCATCTATTGCATTCCTTCCATTCATATGTAAATCATTCTCACGATCAAGCAAATATTGTTCTAAAGGATTGGTAGGAGGAACAACAATAGAAGCAAGACCAACAATTTCATCTTTGCTAGGAAATTCTATATAATGTGGCTGTCTACGAAACTTAGAGAAATTAAACTCATGAGACACACCACCAAAATCAACACTAACAATTTCCTTAGCACAATCAATTTGAGCATTGACAGTATTCAAGAAAGGTCTACCAAATATTATAGGACAAAAATCATCTTGTGGTGATCCAAGAACAAGGAAATCAGCACGGTATTTGATCTCACTGCACAAGACTTCAACATCTCTGACAATACCAAGTGGTGAGATAGTATTTCTATCTGCAAGCTTTATAGCAACATCTATATCCTCAATTTCAACAGGTGTAATATCATTCATGATTTCTTGATAAAGAGTAAAAGGAATAGCACTAACACTAGCACCCACATCACATAAGCCATGATAACAATGATCTCCAATCTTAACAGAAATAACAAGCATGCCAACCACAGGTCTATTCTTATGCTTAGAATCAGGACTAGCAATTCTAGATGCATCTTCACAGAAAGAAATAACATGCTCATCTAGTTCATCAACCAAAAGATCTTTAACTATAGCAACACTAGGTTCAACCTTAATCTGCTCAGAAGGTGTAGGTGTTCTAACATGACTCTTCCTAACCACTGAAGAAACCTTAGAGTGTTCTTTAATTCTAACAGGAAAAGGTGGTTTCTCAAAATAAGTTGTAGGAACAACTGGATCAGCATTGTAAACAATAACTTTTTCTTCCTTAACCTCGGGAGGTTTTTCTTTAATATCTGTAGGAGGATGGTATTTTAACCACTCCTCCTTAGGAAGATCAACATGTGCAGCAAATGATTCACAAAAAGAAGCTACTATCTCAGAGTCAAGTCCATACTTAGTGCTAAATTTCTGAAAAGCATCGGTTTCCATAAAAGATTTAACACAATCAAACTCAAGATTTATACCTGACTCATTACCTTTGTCGATCTCCCAATCCTCATAGGTTCGCTTAATTTTCTCAAGAAGATTCCATTTGAATTAAATAGTCTTCTTCATGAAAGAACCAGTCGAAGAAGAATCAAGCATAGCTCGATCATTGTGAGAAAGCCGAGCATAAAAGTTTTGAAGAATCATTTCTCTTGAGAGCTCATGATTGGGGCATGTGTGAAGCATATACTTGAGCCTCCCCCAAGCCTGAGCGATACTTTCTCCTTCACGAGGCCAGAAGTTATATATATAATTCCGATCACGATGAACCAAATGCATAGGATAAAATTTCTGGTGGAACTCCAGTTTCAATTGATTCCAATCCCATGTGTCAGTATCATCACAGAGGCTATACCATGTCAATGATTTTCCCTCCAAATATAAAGGGAATACTTTCTTCTTAGCTCTATCTCCAGATAAACCTGCAAGCTTAAACAATCCACAAATTTCATCCATGTAAATCAAGTGCATATCAGGATGTTTAGTGCCATCTCCTGCATAAGGATTAGCTAGCAGTTTCTCAATAAGACCAACAGGAATTTCATAAGCAATATCTTTAGTAGCTTTAATAGGTGGTGGAGAGGTAACTCTAGTGGTTTCTGGTCGAGGTGAAGATACCCCAACAAGCCTCTCAAAGGATTACTTTCCATAGTGCTAAGTAGCAATAAATTTCAGCACGTAACAAAAATGTTTCCTTACCAATTTCCACTTACCAAAGGCACTTCACTCCCTCGCAACGGCGCCAGAAAAGATTCTTGATGACCCACAAGTATAGGGGGTCAATCATAGTCCTTTCGATAAGTAAGAGTGTCGAACCCAATGAGGAGCAGAAGGAAATGACAAGAGGTTTTCAGTAAGGTAGTTTCTGCAAGCACTGAAACAAGCGGTAACAGATAGTTTGATAGCAAGATAATTTGTACCAAGTAACGAGTGACAAATGTAAATAAGGTTCAGCAAGATAGCCCAATCCTTTTGAGTGCAAAGGACAGGCCAAAACAAGTACTTATAATGATGCAAACGTTCTTAAGGACACACGGGAATTTCATCTAGTCACTTTCACCATGTTCGTTCCATTCGCGTTTGTTACTTTGATGATTTGATATGTGGGTGGACCGATGCTTGGGTGATGTTCTTACTTGAACAAGCCTCCCACTTATGATTACCCCATCTCGCAAGCATCCGCAACTACGAAAAGAGAATTAAGACAAAGTCTAACCATAGCAATAAACACGTGGATCCAAATCAGCCCCTTACGGAATAGCGCATAAACTGGGGTTTAAGCTTCTGTCACTCTAGCAACCCATCATCTAATTACTACTCCACAATGCATTCCCTTAGGCCCATAAATGGTGAAGTGTCATGTAGTCGATGTTCACATGAGACCACTGATAACCCACAAGTATAGGGGATCGTTTGTAGCCTTCTTCGATAAATAAGAGTGTCGAACCCAACGAGGAGCTAAAGGCAGAACAAATATTCCCTAAAGTTCTATCGACCACCGATACAACTCTACGCACACTTGACGTTTGCTTTACCTAAAACAAGTATGAAACTATTTTGCAAGAATAAAACTACAAGTACTTTGCGAGAATAAAAACTATGAATAAATTGCAAGGTAATAAAAGTGGATAGCTTTTGTCAACAAGAAAGTCATTTGTCCCTAGGCAATCGATAACAAGTACCGGTAATCATTCTTGTAATTTTACATGAGGGAGAGGCATGAGCTAACATACTTTCTCTACTTGGATCATATGCACTTATGATTGGACCCCTAGCAAGCATCCGCAACTACTAAAGATCATTAAGGTCGTGAAACCCAACCATAGAATTAAGTATCAAGTCCTCTTTACTCCCATACGCAACAACCCACTTACTCGGGTTTAAGCTTCTGTCACTCTCGCAACCCACCGTAAGAAAATCATGAACATATTGCAACACCCTACAGCGAGGGTCCCTCATGTTTGCGCGAGACGGAGGGCACCGTAGGACAGCACCATAAATAAAATATACAATCATACCAACCAAGATCACAATTAAGCCATAGGACAAAACGGATCTACTCAAACATCATAGGATAACCATAGATCATTGGGAAATAATATATGGAGTTGAGAACCATGTTTAAGTAGAGATTACAGCGGGAAAAAGGGGTGTTACACTGCTGCATAGCGGGGGAGAAAGTTGGTGTAGACGGTAGCAAGATTGTTGATTTAGATCGCCGTCATGATCCTAGCCCCGGCGGCACTCCAGCGCCACCGGGAGAGAGGGGGAGAGAGCCCCCCTCCTTATTCTTCTTCCATGCCCTCCCCCCTAGACGGGAGGAGAGTTCCCTCTCTGGTCCATGGCCTCCATGGCGGCGGAGCGGCGGGAGCCGCTCCGCGATTGGATCTCCCTCTCTGTTCTCTTCTGTTTCGCTTCCCCAGATCTGGCCGAAAACTGTTTCTTATATTCCTGGAGATCCGTAACTCTGATTGTGCTGAGATTTTAACACGATTTTTTTCCGGATATAAGCTTCCTTGCGCCCGAAGTAGAGCCCCAACCGACGTACGAGGTGAGCACAACCCACCACCGCGCGCCTGGCCCATTGGGCGTGCCCTGGTGTCTTGTGGGCAATGTGGGCCCCCGTTTGCGTTGATTCCAAGTCCCAAAAATCACTTATATTCCAAAATAATTCTCCATAAAGTTTTATTGCATTTGGACTTTGTTTGATATGGATTTTCTGCGAAACAAAAAACATGCAACAAACACGAACTGGCACTAGGCACTGGATCAATAGGTTAGTCCAATAAATCATATAAAAATTGCCAAAAATATGTGAAAGTTGTATAATATTGGCATGAAACAATCAAAAATTATAGATACGATGGAGACGTATCAGCATTCCCAAGCTTAATTCCTGCCCGTCCTCGAGTAGGTAAATGATAAAAAGTATAATTTTTGATGTGGAATGCTACCTAACATAAACTTGATCATATGTCTAGTCATGGCATGAATATTAAGACACAAGTGATTCAAAGCAATAGTCTATAATTTGACATAAAGACATCAATACTCAGGCATCCCAACAAACAATCATGTCTTTCAAAATATCAACGCTAAAGAAAGCTATCCCTACAAAATCATATAGTCTTGTCATGCTCTGTCTACTTAACACAAAGAATAAATCATGTACTACCCTGGTGTCAGCCAAGCAATTGGTTCATACTTTTTAACGCGCTTCAGCTTTTTCAACCTTCACGCAATACATGAGCGCAAGCCATGGATATAGCACTATGGGTGGAATAGAGTATAATGATAGGGGTAAATATAGAGAAGACAAAAAAAGAAAGAAAGTCTCACATCGACGCGGCTAACCAACGGGCTATGGAGATGCCCATCAATTGATATCAACATGAGGAGTAGGGATTGCCATGCAGCGAATGCACTAAGAGCTATAAGTGTATGAAAGCTCAATATGAAAACTAAGTGGGTGTGCATCTATTCCTATAATAAAATTCCCACTGGTATATGAAAGTGACAACATAGGAGACTCCATATGAAAAACATGGTGCTACTTTGAAGCACAAGTGTGGAACTAGCATGCCCCTTCTCTCTTTATTTTTTTTTCTTTTCTTTTTTTTCTTTTTTTCTTTTTTTCTTTTTTTCTTTTTTTCTTTTTTTCTTTTTCTTTCTTTTCTTTTCTCTCATTGTCCGGAGTCTCATCCCGACTTGTGGAGGAATCATAGTCTCCATCATCCTTTCCTCACTAGGACATGCTCTAATAATGAATAATGATGATCATCACACTTCTATTTACTTATAACTCAAAAGAAATAAAAATTACAACTCGATACCTATGACAAAATATGACTCTATATGAATGCCTCTGGCAGTATACCAGGATGTGCAATGATCTAGCGTAACAACGATATCAAAAAATGGACAAGCCATGAAAATATCATGCTAGCTATCTTACGATCATGCAAAGCAATATGACAATGAATGCTCAAGTCATCAAAATGGAAGCGGTGGAAGTTGCATGGCAATATATCTCGGAATGGCTATGGAAAGGCCATAGTAGGTAGGTATGGTGACTGTTTTGAGGAAGATATAATAAGGCTTATGTGTGATAGAGCGTATCATATCACGGGGTTTGGATGCACCTGCGAAGTTTACACCGACTCTCGAGGTGAGAAAGGGCAATGCACGGTACCGTAGAGGCTAGCAAATTGCGGAAAGGTAAGAGTGCGTATAATCCATGGACTCACATTAGTCATAAAGAACTCATATACTTATTGCAAAAGTTTATTAGCCCTCAAAGCAAAGTACTACTACGCATGCCCCTAGGGGGGAGGTTGGTAGGAGTTAACCATCGCGCGCCCCCGACCTTCACACAAAGATAGATAATCAAGGATAAATTGTGCTCCAACTTCCTGGCATAACGGGAAACTATACGTGCATGCTTCGGGAATCACAAACCTTAACACCAATATTCTTACTAGACATAACCATCCACTAGTGCCTACCGCATATTATCATCTCTATATCGCAAAACTATTGCAAGGAATCAAACACATCATATTCAGTGATCCATAAGTTTTATGTAGGATTTTATGACTAACCATGCAATTGACCAATTCCTGTTGACTCTCTAAATAGATATAAGTGAAGCATGAGAGTTTAATTCTTTCTATAAAAGATCATGCTCTAATAAATGTAAGTGAAGCAAAAGAGCATTCTACAAATAACGGTTTTCCATGTGAAGAGAAACAGGCAATCCAAACTTCAAATGATATAAGTGAAGCACATGAAGCATTCTATAAAGCCACACTCAAAAGATATAAGTGAAGTGGAATGAGCATTCTATAAATCAACCATGGACTATCTCATACCAGCATGGTGCATAAAATAAAAATGAAAAATAAACACAAAACACGCTCCAAGATTTGCACATATCACATGAACGAAACGAAGACGAAAACATACCGATACTTGTTGAAGAAAGATGGGATGCCTTCCGGGGCATCCCCAAGCCTAGAAGCTTGAGTCTCCTTGAATATTTACTTGGGGTTCCTTGGGCATCCCCAAGCTTGAGCTCTTGCCTCTCCTCCTTCTCCTCATATCGAGACCTCCGAGATCTTTGATCACTTCATCCACACCAAACTCAACAGAAAGCTTGGTAAGATCCGTTAGTATAATAAAGCAAATCACTACTCTAAGTACTGTTGAAAACCAATTCATATTTTGTTTTTACATTGTAGCTACTGTATTATAACTTTTCCATGGCTTATACCACCGATAAAAATCGATAGTTTCATCAAAACAAGCAAAACAATGCATCAAAAACAGAATCTGTCTTTAACAGGACAGTCTGTAGCAATCTGAACACCTACCATACTTATGTTACTCCAAAAATTCTGAAAAATTACGACAAAATATACATTTTTTATAGCAAGACTGTGCAAAAAGTTTCAGAAGCTTTTGAAATTCCAGTAAAAATTTAAAATCATGCACTACAGCCAAAGTTTCTGTTTCTGCACCGCACATACCAACAAGCAATCTAATCATCCTAAAGGCAAATCTTGGCACATTATTTTTATAATACAATTGATTTGTACAAGGGGATAATTATTTTTGTGAGAATCTTCATGAAAAATTCTACATTGTTTCCATGAGCATGAACACAAGTGTTCAAGGTCGACCCTCACTTCTCCAATGCATCACCTTTCAATCGCTTCTCTTTTTGTGAAGTTTTAAGGTTCCCCTCTATATTTTTTTGTTTTTAAAGTTTATAAAAGCACTGAACAGAAATAAATGACTCTCTAAAACTTCTGGGTTGTCTCCCTAGCTGCGCTTTCTTTAAAGCCATTAAGCTAGGCATAAAGTACTCAAGTAATGAATCCACCCGAATCCCAAGGTATATCAAAGCCAATTTTCATTAACAATGATTTGGCATTTAGTAGTGAGCACAAAGCAACATATATCATGCAATGACGAAGTCTAACTCTCTTCCTATGCATCGGCATGTCATACATGAACAATTCATGCACATCAAGTAGAGGCCAATACATAGCATAAGCAGTTTCTTGCAATTTTATCGTGTTGGAAACATAGAGAGGCGGAGATGTAGTTCCTCTCTCATAATAATTGCAAGTAGGAGCAAAAAGCACATGCATATTATATTCATCAAAATCATCATGTGCAATGGTAAAAGGCAACCCATCAATGTAATCCTTAATAAGTGCAAACTTCTCCGATATAGTGTAGTTGGGAGAATTCAAAAAGATAATAGGACTATCATGTGTGGGTGCAATAGCAACAGTTTCATTCTTAATATAAGGAACTATAGCAAGTTCATCTCCATAAGCATAATTCATATTGGCATCTTGGCCACAAGCATAACAAGCATCAAGTTCAACCAAAAGGGATATTTCAAAAGAATCAACGGGATCATAGCAATTATCATAGCATTCATCCTTCGGTAAGCACGAAGGAAATTAAACAATGTATGAGTTGAAGAGTTACTCTTAGAAGGTGGGCACGGGTAGCTAATCCATTCTTCCTCCGTTTGTTCTTCGCTCTCCTCATCATCTTATTCTGCCAATGAGCTCATAGTTTCATCATTTTCTTGTTCCATAGACTCCTGCAAAATGTTAGTCTATTCTTGGATAGCGGAGAAGTACTCAATATATTCTTTAACATAAGCATTGGAAGCATAGTTTTCATAGCAATGTTTAAGTATGGCAAAATTTTCAGATTTGTAAAGAGTAGCATCATACTTTTCAATCAAAGAAGCAATTTCATAAGGACCCTTAAAAGCAACAAATTCTTCAATTTGTTCAACATCATAGTAATTATAAACACCTTTGGCATAAGAAGATACGATTCCATTATCCTTAAACTCACATTGGAAGGGAAGGTGTTTTTTAGGGTCTTCAGAACAACAAGTAAAATCATGTATTTCACATAAATTAAAAGCATAGAAATACAAACTATTAATATGATGCCATAAAAGTTTCCCTTTTTGAGATAAGCGGTGTCGCACATAATAAGCATGCTCATTTAATGATTTTCCCTCAACTAAGCTAGTTGGGTTTTCAGCACGAGCACAAATGGATTGAAGATGATCCAAGTAGAAAGCTTCAGTAGTATGATAGATTTTGGGTGGTTCTTCAACCATTGGTTTAGCAGGTACAACTAATTTTTTTGGTATTTTGCGTTTCCTACCCATAACTAGAGATAGAAAACAAGAGCACAAAATAAAAACTATCATATGCACTTATGATTGGACCCCTAGCAAGCATCCGCAACTACTAAAGATCATTAAGGTCGTGGAACCCAACCATAGAATTAAGTATCAAGTCCTCTTTACTCCCATACGCAACAACCCACTTACTCGGGTTTAAGCTTCTGTCACTCTCGCAACCCACCATAAGCGAATCATGAACATATTGCAACACCCTACAGCGAGGGTCCTTCACATTTGCGCGAGACGGAGGGCACCGTAGGACAGCACCATAAATAAAATATACAATCATACCAACTAAGATCACGATTAACCCATAGGACAAAATGGATCTACTCAAACATCATGGGATAACCATAGATCATTGGGAAATAATATATGGAGTTGAGCACCATGTTTAAGTAGAGATTACAGCGGGAAAAGGGGTGTTACACCGCTGCATAGAGGGGGAGAAAGTTGGTGTAGACGGTAGCAAGATTGTTGATGTAGATCGCCGTCACGATCCTAGCCCCGGCGGTACTCCGGTGCCACCGGGAGAGAGGGGGAGAGAGCCCCCCTCCTTCTTCTTATTCCTTGGCCTCCCCCCTAGATGGGAGGAGAGTTCCCCCTCTGGTCCATGGCCTCCGAGATTGGATCTCCCTCTCTGTTCTCTTCTATTTCGCGTCCCCAGATCTGGCCGAAAACTATTTCTTATATTCCCGGAGATCCGTAACTCTGATTGCGCTAAGATTTTAACATGATTTTTTCCGGATATAAGCTTCCTTGCGCCCGAAGTAGAGCCCCAACCGACGTACGAGGTGAGCACAACCCACCACCGCGCGCCTGGCCCCTAGGGCGCGCCCTGGTGGCTTGTGGGCACTGTGGGCCCCCATTTGCGTTGATTCCAAGTCCCAAAAATCACATATATTCCAAAATAATTCTTCGTAAATTTTTATTGCATTTGGACTTCGTTTGATATGGATTTTCTGCGAAACAAAAAACATGCAACAAACAGGAACTGGCACTGGGCACTGGGCACTGGGCACTGGATCAATAGGTTAGTCCAATAAATCATATAAAAAGTTGCCAAAAATATGTGAAAGTTGTATAATATTGGCATGAAACAATCAAAAATTATAGATACGACGGAGACGTATCAACCACTAAGAGAATCTCAACATACATATCATCAAAATACCGAACGAATACCGAATTCACATGATTACTTATGACAAGTCTTCTCCCATGTCCTCAAGAACAAAAGTAACTACTCACTCATCATCATGATGTTTAAGATCAGAGGGTTGTTGAATAACATAAAGGATCTGAACATTTAATATCTCAAAAGGCAAACCAACAAGCATCAACTACGATAGGTAATCAACACTACTAGCAAACCACAAGTAGCAATCTATAATTTTGATAGAAAGATTGGATACAAGAGATGAACTAGGGTTTGAGATGAGATGGTGCTGTTGATGATGATGATGAAGATTGGTCCTCCCACGATGAGAGGGTTGTTGGTGATGACGAAGGCTTCGATTTCCCCCTCCTGGAGGGAAGTGTCCCCGGCGGAATCTGCCCGCCGGAGAGCAAAAGTGCTCCTGCTCTAGTTCTGCCTCGTGGCGGCGGCGCCTTGTCCCGAAAGTCTCTTCAGAAAAGTTTTAGTGTCAAATGAGCTATATTCCAGAAGGAGGAGGCCGGAGATGGGCCAGGGCCTCCACATGGCACCAGGGCGTGCCAGGGGGGGGGGGCGCCCAGGTGCCATGTGGGCACCAGGTTGGCCTCCTCCAGTGACTTCTTGGCCCAGTATTTTTTATATATTCAGAAATAATTCTCCGTTGAATTTCAGCCCATTTGGAGATTTATAGAATAGGTATCTCTGCTGTAGCTTTTTCAGGCCCTGAAATCCAGCTGCCGGTATTCTCCCTCTTTGTGTAAACCTTGCATTTTAAGAGAGAAAAGGCATTAGGAATACTCCATGAAGTGTTATATTGAATGAAAACTTTATAAATAACAGCAATAAATCATGATGCAAAATGGACGTATCACACAACACCGAAAAGAACAAATTAATACAAGTTCATACATAAAGTTCATACACACTTATTCTCATAAAACAACATACAAACTATCTAGCTAAAGCATTTAAATGCAACAACAAATGCGATCAAGATCGTAAATAAGG
Source organism: Thinopyrum elongatum (assembly GCA_011799875.1). NCBI lineage: Eukaryota > Viridiplantae > Streptophyta > Magnoliopsida > Poales > Poaceae > Thinopyrum > Thinopyrum elongatum. Next base: position 14,888,622 of record CM022303.1, read on the forward strand.
TAACAATTGATCCAACAACATAGTGATACCAGGCCTCCTTATTAACGACATATTTTCTAATCTTTCTGATCTTGAAGCACATTGCATCCATCTTGATCTTGTGATCATCGACGACATCGGCAACATACAACTCCAATTTCATCTTCTCTTCGTCAATTCTTTTCAATTTTTCTTTAAAATACTCATTTTCTTTTTGAACTAAATTAACTTCTCGACAAGAGGGTCGGTTGCAATTTCCGGTTCACATACCTCCTAGATAAAAATATCTATGTCAACTTGATGGGCATAATTGTCATAAACGCGAATTGCATCAAATAGTTATAAAACAGAATATACCACATCCGAATCATAAATCGGACGAGGCCCGACGGGGATGGATATCAGGACCATGGCACTATGTATAACAAACAATCATACAAGTAAGAAAATTATACAAGTAACTATCTAAATCATACAAATAAGATTTTTTTTTATAAAAAAGATAAGAACAAGAGGCTCACCAAGGTGGTGCCGGTGACGGGACGGTGCGGGCGATTCGACGGTGGTTAGGACGGGGACGGGAAGGCACTAAGTAAACCACACCTACAAATATGCAAACTAAGAAGTTAATTTGAGCTCAAATTGCATATAAATCAAATAAACTCCCACATAATTACTCCCAAACTAAAACCCACAAATCACTATACTTATAGAGCATTGCACGAGCTAATCTAGCAATGAGAGATGAAAGGACAAAGTTGCTAACCTTTGTGAACACTTGGAGAGATGGGGTGCCTAAAATATTGACAAATCTTGGCAAAAAATGGAGGATGAGCTCGAGCTAAGGGGAAGAACAGAGATGGGAATGGAGAAAACAGAGAAATGGGCTCGGGTTGGACGAAGGGTTTATATAGGGACATCTTTAGTCCCGGTTGGTTACACAAACCGGGACTAAAGGTCTACCTATAGTCTCGGTTTGTATCACAAACCGGGACTAAAGGGGCTCGTGGGGGCCCCAGCCTGACAACAGCCTGCCACCACCCCTTTAGTCCCGGTTTGTATCTCAAACCGGGACTATAGGTCCCAAATGAACCAGGACTAATGATGCCCGTGCCCTCCACCGCTCCTAGCCATTGGAACCGGGACTAATGGTCACATTAGTCCCTGGCCAAAACCAAACCGGGACTAAAGGGGCAAACGTAAGGCCTGTTTCTACTAGTGTAGTTTTGTTAGGGCTTGATCCCTAGTATCCACTATGTTCTGAGATTGATGTTGCTATGACTTTGCTATGCTTAATGCTTGTCACTAGGGCCCGAGTGCCATGATTTCAGATCTGAACTGTTTATGTTTTCACCAATATATTTGTGTTCTTGATCCTATCTTGCAAGTTGTATGCACCTATTATGTGTCATGATCCGCATACCCCAAGGTGAAAATAATTGGGATTCTGTCCGGCGATTGCCGTAGTTTGAGGAGTTCATGTATTCACTAAGTGTTAATGCTTTGTTCTGGTTCTCTATTAAAAGGAGGCCTTAATATCCCTTAGTTTCCTTATGGACCACGGTGCCACGAGAGGGCAGGACAAAAGATGTCATGCAAGTTCTTTTCCATAAGCATGTATGACTATATACGGAATACATGCATACATTACATTGACGAATTGGAGCTAGTTCTGCGCCACCCTAGGTTATAACTGTTACATGATGAATGTCATCCAGCACAAGTCACCGATCCAAAGCCTACGAGTTTTTCACATATTGTTCTTGCTAAGTTACTGTTGGTACTATTGTCACCACTGCTACAAAATTATTGCTGCTACTGTTACCGTTACTGTTACTACTATTGCTACTCTTATCAAACTATCATACTTCTGTGCTACTGATCACTCTGCTGCAGATATTTAGTTTCCAGGAGTGGTTGAATTGACAACTCAACTGCTAATACTTGCAAATATTCTTTGGCTCCCCTTGTGTCGAATCAATAAATTTCGGTTGAATACTCTACCATCGAAAATTGTTGCGATCCCCTATACTTGTGGGTTATCAAGACCTTTTTCTGGCACCGTTGCCAGGGAGCATAGCTTTATTTGCTGAGTCACTTGGGATTTATATCTGTTGATCACTATGAAGAATCTGAAAGATGCTAAGACCAAGATCATTCCCTCTACGACGAGTGGAGGTAAGGAACTTCCATCTAGCTCTGCACTTGATTCACCTTCTGTTTTGAGTAAGCTCGCAACACCACCACCAGCAGCTATTAATTCTGATATGTCTCAAGTTATTGATGATTTTGCCTCTGCTATGAATGAAACTATTGATGATGCTAGAACTATGCTTGATGATACTGTGCCACTTGGTGAATTCCTTACTGAACAAATTGCTAAAGCTAAGGAAATTGAAAATGCTGAAACTCTTGAGAATTATGCTTCACCTATTATGCCTAGCTCTCCTAATAGAGTTGAGTCACCTGATGAAAATGTCTTTGATAAGGAGATGGCTATAGCCATTCTTGCTTGTAATGATAGAGATGAGGTTATAAAATTGTTTGCCGAAATGAAAGAAAAATCTATGAGGGAGAAAATGAAATATGATCCCAAGTTTGCTACCTCCCCCATATTTGTTAATGATAAGGATTATGAATTCTCTGTTGATCCTGAGTTAATTACTTTGTTGAATCTGATCCTTTCCATGGCTATGAAACTGAAACTGTTGTGGCACACCTTAATAAATTAAATGATATAGCCACCCTATTTGCCCATGAGGAAAAAAATCACTATTACTATATCCTTAAGTTATTTCCTTACTCGTTAAACTGTGATGCTAAGAAATGGTTTAATACTCTTACTCCTAGTTGTGTGCGTAGTCCCCAGGATATGATCTATTACTTATCTGAAAAATATTTTCCTGCTCATAAGAAACAAGCTGCCTTACAGGAAATATTTAACTTTGTGCAAATTGAAAAAGAGAATCTCCCTCAAGCTTGTGGGAGGCTTCTCCAATTACTTAATGCTTTGCCTAATCATCCTCTTAACAAAAATGAAATACTTGATATCTTTTACAATGGACTAACCGATGCTTCTAGGGACTACCTAGATAGTTGTGCAGGTTGTGTTTTCAGGGAACGAACTATTGAACAAGCTGAGGAATTATTGAACAATATATTGAAGAATGATAATGATTGGACACTTCCTGAACCACCGCCTAAACCCACTCCGAAGAAGAGGGGTATTCTATATCTCAGTCCTGAAGATATGCAAGAAGCAAAGAAATGTATGAAGGAAAAAGGTATTAAAGCTGAAGACGTTAAGAATTTGCCACCTATTGAAGAAATACATGGTCTTAGCACACCGTCACAGGTAGTGGAGGTAAATTCTCTTATAAACTTTGATGAAGGTGATATTCCTTATAACAAACCGCCTAGTCAATGCTTGTATGAATTTGACAATTATATTATTAAGCAGGATCATTTCAATGCAAATGTGATGAAACAATTAAAACAAAATGCCTACATGATTGATCGCTTGAGTGACTTGTTGTTTAGAATTGTTAATGATGTCAAGGGTGTAAGTAAACATGCATCTATGGTTCAAACCCAGCTTGAACAAGTTGCTAAATCTCAAAGTGAATTGCTCAATGAAATGAATAACAATATGAATGATCATGCTGTTAGAGTAATGACTAGAGGAGGTAGAATGACTCGAGAGCCACTTTATCCTGAAGGTCACCCTAAAAGAATTGAAAAAGACTCTCAAAAAATTTATATTGATACACCTAGTCCTTCTGAAAAGAAAAAGAAAAAGAAAAATGATAGGACTTTGCATACTTCTAGTGAACCTGAGATAGAAAAACCCTTAGAGGATAATAATGATGTTTCTATTTCTGATGCTGAAACACAATCTGGTAATGAACAACCACCTAGTGATAATGATAAAGATAATGATGATGCTCATGTGGATGCTCAACCAGATAATGATAAAGAACTTGACAATGATGTTGAAATAGAACCTGCTATTGATCTTGATAACCCACCTCCTAAAAATAAATGTTATGAAAAAAGAGATTTTGTTGCTAGAAAACATGGTAAAGAAAGAGAACCAAGGATTCAAAAACCCATGCCCTTTCCTCCTAAACCAGCTAAGAAAAAAGATGATGAAGAACTTGAACGCTTTGCTGAAATGCTTAGGCCAGTGTTTTTGTGTCCTCATTTGACTGATATTTTAAAGATGCCTCCTTATGCTAAGTATATGAAAGACATTGTCACAAATAAAAGAAAGATACCTGAAGCTGAAATTTCTACCATGCTTGCAAATTATTCTTTTAAGGATGGAGTACCTAAAAAATTAGATGATCCAGGAATACCAACTATACCATGCTCCATTAAAAGAAATTATGTTAAAACTGCTTTGTGTGATTTGGGAGCTGGTGTTAGTGTTATGCCTTTCTCTTTATATAAAAGACTTGATTTGAATAAACTCACTCCCACTGAAATATCATCGCAAATGGCTGACAAATCAACTACCATTCTTATCGGTGTTTTTGAGGATGTGCCCGTTGTAGTTGCAAATGTTACTATCCTAACAGACTTTGTTATACTTGATATGCCCGAGGACGATAACATGTCGATTATCCTTGGTAGACCCTTCTTGAACACTGCAGGGGCTGTTATTGATTGCAACAAAAGCAAGGTCACTTTTCATATCAATGGTAATGAACATACGGTGCACTTTCCGAAGAAACAATTGCAAGTAAATGGTATTCATAATATTGAAAAGTCTCCAACAATTACTATTGGAAGTTTTGAAGTCCCTCTTCCTCCTGTTAAAAAGAAATATGAAACAATTATAATTGGGGAGATGCATATCCCCATTGAGGTAAACTAGTGTTTTATGAAAATTCTTCGGTTTCATGTTACTCGGAAGTGGTTTGTTAATAAGACTTGATCAACCTTATTAATGGATTCTTTTTGAGGGGCATGTGTTCGATGAATTTAGTAAGCACAACCTTCTGTACCCACATTTTGTTCTCTGTTATTTTTAGTTAAATGCAATAAAATGCCAGGATCATCCTGTTTACTGAATTATCCGTGCAATAAAAAAGTACCCAGAAATAAAAGTGCTCAAAATGCAATAAAATTTTGACATGATTTTTTATAGATTATTTCATAAGTTTTGGCACTGGACACATACCAGGGGGTGCCCCAGGTGCCCACAAGGCACCAGGGCGCGCCACTCCCCGGCGCACCCAGGTGGCTCGTGTGGCCCACAGGGACCCCATCACTTATCCCTTTATGTCACTTCGTCTCTTACCTCTAGCAAAAATTCCTGGTAGCTCTCTCTCTCTCTCTCTCTCTCTCTCTCTCGTGTTCTTGCTTCCAAACCTGTGATTTTTGATCTCTTTGCTCGGAGCTCCATTTCCGAAAATGTTTTGGGGGATTGCTCATTGGTATGTGACTCCTCCATTGCTCCAATTAGTTTTTGCTCTAGTGGATTATATTTTGCATAATTAGCTACTCTTGGTGTGATACGTCCATTTTGCATCATGTTTTGCTACTGTTATTTATAGTGTTTTTAATCAATATAACACTTTGTGGAGCAATTCTAATGCCTTTTCTCTCTTAATATGCAAGATTTACACAAGGAGGGAGAATATCGGCAGATGGAATTCTGGACCTGAGAATGCTATGTCAGAGATACATATTCTGCACATCTCCAAATGAAGTGAAATTTCACGGAGATTTATTTTGGAATAAATAAAAAATACTGGAAGAAAGAGATAACAGAGGGGGCCACCCAGGTGCCCACAGGGCACCGGGGCACGCCTACCCACCCAGGCATGCCCTGGTGGCTTATGGGGCCCTTAGACAGCCTCTGGCCCCCATTTTCTGGTATATAAGCCCATTTTCCCTAGAAAAAATAAAGAGAAGACTTTTGGGACGGAGCGCCGCAATCTCGAGGTGAAACTTGGGCAGCAGCACTTTTGCTCTCCGGCAGAGAGATTCTGTCGGGGATACTTCCCTCCGGCAGGGGGAAATCGTCGCCATCGACATCACCAATGATCCTCTCATCATGGGAGGACCAATCTTCATCAACATCTTCAAAAACACCATCTTGTCTCAAACCCTAGTTCATCTCTTGTATTCAATCTATATATCAAAACCTTAGATTGGTACCTGTGGGTTGCTAGTAGTGTTGATTACATCTTGTAGTTGATGCTAGTTGGTTTACCTGGTGGAAGATTATATGTTCAGATCCATTATGCTATTCATTACCCCTCTAATCATGAACATGATGATGATTTGTGAGTAGTTACTTTTGTTCTTGAGGACATGGGAGGAGTCTTGTCATAAGTAATCATGTGAATTTGGTATTCGTTTGATATTTTGATGATATGTATGTTGTTGATTCTCGTAGTGGTGTTATGTGAACGTCTACTACATGATACTTCACCATCTTTGGGCCTAAGAGAATGCATTGTGGAGTAGTTATTAGATGATGGGTTGCTAGAGTGACAGAAGCTTAAACCCTAGTTTATGCGCTATTCCGTAAGGGGCTGATTTGGATCCATATGTTTAATGCTATGGTTAGATTTATCTTAATTCTTCTTTCATAGTTGTGGATGCTGGCGAAGGGGGTTAATCATAAGTGTGAGGTTTGTTCAAGTAAGAACAGCACCCAAGCACCGCTCCACCCACATACCAAATTATCAAGGTAGCGAATGCGAATTAAACAAACATGATGTAAGTGACTAGTTGAAATTCCCGTGTGACCTCGAGAACGCTTTACTTATTATAAGAGATTGTTCCGGCATGTCCTTTGACACAAAAGGATTGGGCTACCTTTCTGCACTTTTAGTTTCTATTGCTACTTGTCACTTGTTACAAATTATCTTGCTACCAAACTACACGTTACCGATAATTTCAGTGCTTGCAGAAACTACCTTGCTGAAAATCGCTTGTCATTTCCTTCTGCTCCTCGTTGGGATCGACACTCTTACTTTTTGAAAGGACTACGATTGATCCCCTATACTTCTGGGTCATCAAGACTCTTTTCTGGTGCTGTTTTCGGGGAGTGAAGCTCCTTTGGTGAGTGGAATTTGGTAAGGAAACATTTATATTGTGTGCTGAAATTTATTGTCACTTGTCACTATGGAAAGTAATCCTTCGAGGGTTTGTTCCGAGTATCTTCACCTCGACCGGAAACACAAATTGTTGCTCCTCAACCTACTGCACCTACTGAAAATATTTTATATGAGATTCCTCCGGGTATGATAGAGAAACTGCTAGCTAATCCTTATGCAGGAAATGGAACAACACATCCTGATATGCACTTGATCTATGTGGATGAAATTTGTGGATTGTTTAAGCTTGCAGGTTTATCCAGAGATGGAGTTGAGAAGAAAGTATTCCCTTTATCTTTGGAGGGAAAGGCATTGACATGGTATAGGGTATGTGATGATACTGACACATGGGACTAGAACCGGTTGAAACTGGAATTTCACCAGAAATTTTATCCTATGCATTTGGTTCATCATGATCGGAATTATATATATAATTTTTGGCCTCGTGAAGGAGAAAGTATCGCTCAAGCTTGGGTGAGGCTTAAGTATATGTTTCATACATGGCCTAATCATGAGCTCTAAAAATAAATTATCTTACAAAAATTTTATGCTCGGCTTTCTCATGATAATCAAACCATGCTCGATTCTTCTTCGACTGGCTCCTTTATGAAGAAAACTATTGAATTTAGACGGGATCTTCTGGAAAGAATTAAATGCAACTTTGAAGATTGGGAACTCGACAAAGGTAATGATTCAGGTATAATACTTGAGTTCAATTGTGTTAAATCTTTTATGGATACCAATGCTTTTCATAAGTTTGGGAGTAAATATGGCCTTGACTCTGAGATAGTAGCCTCCTTTTGAGAATCTTTTGCTACTCATGTTGATCTCCCTAAGGAGAAATGGTTTAAGTATCATCCACCTATAGAATTAAAAGAAGAACCCATTAAGGTTAAGGAAGAAGAAACAATTGTTTACAATGTTGATCCAGTTGTGCCTACCGCTGATATTGAGAAACCACCTTTTCCTGTTAGGATTAAGGAACACTAGTCATCAACCCGTGCACCTACACGGGCTAGCTATTTCGAATACATGGATAATACATATTGAAAATAATTTTATGCGGGTTCTTTTGATGAAATTAAATGATAAATTATGTACTTTATTAAATGATCATTGCTAAGAAAATTTAATAATTTGTACAATAAGTAGGTTGAGCTGCACATATTTTTCCAATTGGTACTTGAATGGACTATTTGCGGGTGCGATCTTCAATGGTTACAAATGTATTTCCGATATTCTAATTGTGTTCTTGTTGGGATACTTTATATTTGTGAGCATAATCATAATCACACATATACATGTATAAACCTTATTCAAGAAATTTTTCTTTGTCACTTGGCACTGGACACTCATTGAGCATTCTTTGTTTTATGTGAAGAGCCAACATGTCACTAGTAGAAAACAAGGCATTACTCCCGGTTCCAGAGGACCTTTAGTCCCGGTTTTGGAACCGGGACAAAACAAATGGGACTAATGCCCAAAACCTTTAGTCCCGGTTGGCTTACGAACCGGGACCAAAGGAGGTCCACGTGGCCATTGTGGGGCACCCAGGGAGGAGGACCTTTGGTCCCGGTTGGTAACACCAACCAGGACTATAGGGAAGCCATGTGACGCCCCCGGCCCGATCGTGCACTAATCATACACGCAAATGCACACGATCAAGCCTAAGGACTCACGGGAAGATATCACAACACAACTCTAAAACATAAATAAAGTCATACAAGCTTTATATTACAAGCCAGGGGCCTCGAGGGCTCGAATACATAAGCTTGTGAACAAGCGTCAGCGGAAGCATCAGATATCTGAGTACAGATATTAAAAAAAGGAAACAGAAAGGCCTTTAGAAAGGCGGGGCAAAATAAAACACTACGATCGAAAGGCGTAGGCCTCCTGCCTGGGACCCTCCGATCCTACTCCTGGTCGTCAGTCAACTCGTAGTGGTATCCATCCTCTGGGTAGTAGTAGTAGACGATCGACGGGGCATCTGTCTTAGGGGCTCCGTCATCTTGGTCACATCAAACTGATATGGGGAGAAAAGGAAAACAAAGCAACCGTGAGTACTCAAAAGTACTCAGCAAGCAAGGATCTACACTACATATGCAACATTTTCAAGGGGAGGCTGTATATGTGGACTGGGCTGCAGAAATGCCAGAATAGAGAGAAGGCCTAGTCCTATCGAAGACTAGCATCTTCAGCGGTCTTGCAGCAGTAGAAGAGAGTAGAATAGTACAATATAATGTAGCAGTATCATTAAGTCTCAACCTCACCCAGAGAACCTTTCTCGACTACCTGCGAGAAAGCAATCCCAGAGCCATACATACAGGTCTCATCACAGGTATCCAGTTCTAGTTGTATCGATCGGGATACAACTCCGAGTGTCCTTTACCGTAGGACCGGCTATCGATAGAAGTATTCTTCCCTGCAGGGGTGCACCAACTTACCCAACACGCTCGATTAACTCCGGCCGGACACACTTTCCTGGGTCATGCCCGGCCTCGGCCAAACGACACATCGCAACCCTACCTACAGCTCAGCAGAGAGGTCCCCGCCGGTCTACATCCTAAGCGCAAGGGGGTCTTGGCCATCGCCCCTCGCTCTCCGGGTCGTTGCGCACACGGTGAAGCCAGGCACCAACACTACAGGAAGGCGCCGGTCCGTCCGTGCCGCCATGCTGAACTAGACGTCTGACAGAGCTTTCGGCTGATGCATACGATGCAGAACGCCCATACTATGCCCACGTGATGGTTAGTGCTATCAGGCCAGAGGCCTGCTCGGATCAAATATCCAAATCGTTAGGACTAGGGGCTTGCGGTAACGAGCAGAGACTCACGAAAGATGTGACCCCGTCGCCCCGTCTCGAGGACTTGCTGCAAGGGTTAAGAATGCCCGGCCGCGCCTCGTATTCACCACTCGGGCACCACACTGGCACCCGTCTTCACAACACTCGCCACTTAGGCGCACGCGGGTACCCCTCAGGGTCGACCCGCCTATCCAAGTAACATTGTAAAGTCCAAGTATCTGTGTGTCCATAACATCAGGGAATCCGAGGTATCACCCTCATTGGATTCCTACTCGATGTGTCTGTCAAGGTGAACTCGGAGGATTCACCCTCGATGGGTTCACACTTGATGTGTTGCACGACAGTGTCGTTACCGGAAGTGGCGAAGGAGGAATCACCCTCGATGACCACGACCGAATAGCTACTCTACAGAGTTAACATCAGAAGTGCTACATGAGGTTTCACCCTCGGCACTCGATAGTAACGTTGCAGTGTCGTTACAACTAAGGGGGGTGATGTGCGGTGTCGGGTCCTGGTCTTCAATCCCATTGATCGGGTCTTCTGACGATCCAGCGCGGCAGTCGGGATAAGTGGGGTCACTGATAGGTCTCTACCCAGCCTAGACTAAACAGTTTAGGATATGCAGGTAATTATCAACAGCAGGTTACAATGAACAGGCTATGCATCAGAATAGGTAAAGCAGCAGCAGCAGCAGCATTTCTAATGCAAGCATGAGAAATAGAATGGGCGATATCGGGATGATCAAGGGGGGGGGGGCTTGCCTGGTTGCTCGGCGGCAAGGGCAAGGTTGTCAATGCTGTCTTCGGTCTCCGGAGCTGCGTCGGGATCTATCGAGAGAGAAGAGGGGGAGGAAACAGTATAAATATAGAGCAAACATGAGCAACGCAAAGTACGGCATGACAATATGCAGTGCCGGGTGTGTCCTAACGTATGGTTGCACGTCACCGAGGAAGGAGGAATCCATCCGGGAATGTTTTCCCGGTTCCGGACATTTGTCAGACAGATGACCGGAGAGGGACGGTTGCAAGTTCGGATAGTTAGGGATGCGTGACGGACGAACGGACCGCGGATTCGGATTCGTCTCGTCGTTCTGAGCAATTTTCATGTACAAAGTTTTTCGATCGGAGTTACGGATTAAAAGATATGATTTTCTAAAGTTTTTATTGATTTTTGGAATTTATTTAATTTATTTAAATCAAACATTATCCGAAACAGTGTCTGCTGACGTCAGCATGACGTCAGGACCAGTGGGTCCCACCTGTCATAGGCTGTTAGGTTAATTAGTGGTTAACTAATTAATTTACTGTTTAATTAACACTAACTACTTATTTAGATTAACCTAATCAGGATTAATTAACTTAATTAACTAATTAATTAATTAATTATTTTTTAATTATTTTTATTTATTAGAATTATTTTTAATATTTACAAGGGCTGGGCCCCGTTCGTCAGTGGCACAGCCGGACATGTCCGAGCTGTGCCCGTTCGGCGCTGGACACGTCCGGTGCCCAAATGCACGCGCGCGCACACAGGCGCACGGGCGCGGCGAGCGGGCGAGCCGGGGCGAGGCGGCGATGGGCGCCGGCGTGCGCGGGGCCGTGTGCGGGCGGGAGGTGAGCGCGGGCGGGGCAGGGGTGCGAGTCGGCGCCGGGGAGGACTCGCGGCGGCGGCGCGGCAGTGGGAAGCAGCAGCGCAGCAGCGGCTGTGTGCGCGCACGCGCGAGCACGCAGGGGCGAGCAGGGCAGCAGTGGGGGAAGGGGCTCGTGACCGAGGCGCGGTGAGCGCGGCCCGGAGCGCGGCTCCGGCGAACGGCGACGAAGGGAAAGGGGAGGACGGCAGCGGAGGCCGGGGGGGTGCTCACGGGGGAGGTTGGACGAGGAGGAGGCGAGGCGGGGCAGATCGGCGCGGGAAGGCGCGCGGGCGGCATCGGACGGCCGGGGACGCGAGCTCAAGGGCGGGGGGCGCGGGGGAGGCGGGGAGGAGGAACGAGACGGTGGCGGGGAGGGGGACGGCGGAGAGGAGGCGGGAGGGGCGGGGGGGGAGGCGGGCGGGACGAGTGGGGGAGGGGCGTCGGGGCGGGGCGCGCCAGACGGAGAGGGAGGAGGAGGCGCGAGGGGAGAGTGGGGGGGAGGGGAGTGGGGGTGGGGTTAGGGTTTGCGGGGGGGGGGGGTGAGGGGATAAGGAGGTGTGGGGGGGTGGGCCGGCCTGGCATGTGGCTGGGCTGAGGCCCGGGAGGAGGGGGCCTTTTTATTTTTTCCTTTTGCTTTCTTTCTTTTTCTTTTTCTTAATTCATATATCTCTGTTTAGTAAATAGTTAGGCCCCAAACCGAATTTTGTAAAAAGGGAGACCTAGTCCATAAATACCAGTGCTTTATTCCCTAACACCGAAAATTAGTTTGGGCAAAACATCATTTCATACTTAAATTAGATTTAATAAATGGTTATTAAATATTGTTTTTAGTCGCTGTTTGAAGATGTTTGAGTCACTTACCCAACTCCAATGATGTTGGTTTCAATTTTAGAATTGTCTCTGATTTATTTGCTATTTAATGAACAATTTAGTTTCTATGTTGGATAACTTTTATTTTCCACATTCATTTAAATTTGAATTTTGACTTAGGAGTTGAAATGCAATATGATGTTAATGATGATCATGCACTGTTAATCATGTTGACTTGGCATTATCAAAATGGGATTACTGTGGCTAACCACTGGGGGTGTTACAAGCCACACGTCAGCAGCTTGCAGGCGCTGGGTTTTTTTTTGAAAGGTGGGTTTATTAGGGGTTTTGGATGGTTTAATTAGGGGTTTCATATTGTGTTAGCTATAGCTACTACATATAGAGAGAAGTGACCTCTCTGTCTCCGTGCTTGGTCGACGGTAGCTACTACATATAGAGAGAACTCGACGCTAGCTAGTAAGCAAATGAAGGAACCATTAATTACACAAGATCGAACATATATATACAGAGAGAAGTGACCTCTCTTTCTCCGTGCTTAGTCGAACAACAAGTTTTCATATATCTATACGACGCTACTACATATATACAATATAAAAGCATCTCTTACGATCCCTGACATCATCTACCGAAAATCAGCTTCAATTTCCATATGGTATTCTCCCTTTTCAGGTATGATGTGGTCAAGAAAGAATCCCGCCAATTCCTCTTGAATTGCTCGTATGCGATCATGTGGTAGGAGTTCATCCCTCATCTCCCACATCTAATTTAAAGAAGGGGGTCAATACATATATATGAATGAAACTCAACACAATTGATGGTAATAAAATAATATTGTGAATATTGTTTACGTACTTCATATTGTTTGTCAGAGTAGCCCCGCTCAAAGGTCGAGCTGCGCATGAACTCGCAAATGTAGTATCCACATAAATGATTCCCGCCTTCCTGCCAGTAGCACTTTACGAGAATAGAGTTCAATCAAACAGATAATCAAGCATGATAAATGGTATTGATGAAACTACAATTAATGAAAGATGCGCGGAACTAGCTAGTACTACTTACTTTAGGGTGTGTAAATCGTAGCTCCTTCGGCAGACCCGAACCATTCCGGTGAACTTTTTCCAAACCCTGCCAGGCAAAGAAAATGACTACTTGATATCAGGAAATGAACGAAAGTTGCCGATATGGTGCGTTAATGATTGAACTTACTTCTGGAGCATTGCAGTCATGTCCGCATAATCCTGGGGATCTTTCCGTCTCGAGTCTAAGACAGTTACTACTCCCCCATCAAGCTTAATTGATAGCAGAATAAAGTGGAAGCTGTGCACGCATAACTCATCATTTACATTACTTAACCTCGAGTAAGCGAAACCGAATATGCACAAGACAATAACACTCACTTGAAGTTGTAAGGAAAGAGTATTTTCCCTTTCTTTTGATGTTGAAGGAATGATTGTAGCAACTTTTCCTCAGTTTCTTCGACTCTCTTTTTTACCGTCCATTCATTTACGGTATTTGGGCTAATGAACCCAATGTCATAGATTTGTCTTTCCTTGCATTCGACGATCTTCAATCTGCATAATATAGTGAGGATAATTATATATACATGCAATGAACGAGCTGAGCTAGAGACTTAATTACAGAAGTAATACTTACAGACAGTAGCATGTCATGAGTTGTTTGTCGAGGGCCTCTTGATTGAATAACTAAAATAACTCCACAAATTCAACAGGCATCACCTCAACTCCAATGAGGTTGTGCTCCTCTTTAATTCTCAGCAACATACTGTCGGCCCCACTCTTCCTGCAGGTATCCATGTACCATTTATGCAATCTTCGCATCATCGTTGTTAGAGGAGGATGATCAGGTTTGACGAGAGGCTTCCCGTGCTCGTATCTAAAGATCTCTACTGTCTCTAACGTTTCAAACTGTACATCATCACCCAGGTAATCACCAAGATTGGTACCGGGCAGTAGCCCCGGATGATTAGCGACGATATCGCTAGACACCTTGAGCGGGGGGCACGATTGCTTTGCCTGTTCGCCGAGCTGGGGAATTGTTTTCCCACTTCTTCGTTTTGCTTCTCTTGCAGCACTGCAAGTATTTCCCGACCGCTGCGCTTCCTTATATGTCCTTTCAATAATGCGCTCATAGTTGGATTGTGGCGGAGACGGTGGTGGTCGCTTAAGGGCACGCATAGTGCGCTTCACTTTCATCTGATCTATTGTTTCCTTCGGAGGTGGAGGTTTCCGTGCAAAATGGGCCTCCACTTCGGTAGCACTAATTTCCGTGTTTTCCTCGTTGGTCCTCTCATATGGTAACTTTTCCAGAGGCTTAAGGCTTGGACCGTATTTGAATTTCTTCTCGCCTCTTGTACTGCTAGCCGCCGGAGCGGCGCCGTCTCTCTTCTGCCGTTGCGGAGTGCCCTGACGCGCCGGAGGAGGTGGAGTGCCCTGACGCGCCAGAGGAGGCGGAGTGCCCTGACGCACCGGAGGAGGCGGAGGAGGAGGCGGAGTGCCCTGACGCGCCGGTGGAGGCGGAGGAGGAGGCGGAGTGCCCTGACTCGCCGGAGGAGGAGGAGGAGCAGGAGGAGGTGGAGTGCCCTCACGCGCCGGAGGAGGAGGAGGAGGAGGAGGAGGAGGCGTCCAGTTTGGAAGCTTGATGTACTCCTTTCTCCATAGACAGGTACTCGTTAAAGCATTTTCCAGATGAATCTCCCCTTCACCTGTAGGGTATTCAAGCTCCAGCTCGTCAAATCCCTCCATTATTTCATCCACCGTCACAACATCATAGCCATGTGGAATCGGACGGCAATGGAAAGTTCCCTCAGCTTGAGGAGGTGCAACAGAGCCGACCGCCGCCTTCAATGTCAGGTTCTGGCATTTCGTCATTACCTTGCAATGTTCAGCCTCCGTGATACTATCCAAAGGGTAGCGAGGAGCCATGAAATCAGGCTGAACGTGCTCCGTGCAAGCCACTCTGCTTCTCCGCTGAGATGGTGGGGTAGCTTCTGGGGCAGCGTCGAAGCAAGGATCTTCGTGCCGCTGAGATGGTTGGCCGGTAGCTCGCTGGCTCCCAAGTTCCTCTAGCTTTGCTAATCTTGCACTGAGCCTCTGCATTTCGGTTGCTTCCTCTTCCCTCTTTCTCTCTCGGCTTCTATAACAACCGCTGTCGGGAAACCCATGCACCCATGGAACGGAGCCTGGTGTGCCTCGTGTTCGTCCAGGGTGCTCAGGATTCCCGAGGGCCTCTGTCAGCTCGTCCTTCTCTCTGTCAGGAATGAACGTCCCTTCCTGTGCTGCCTTTATATATTTCTAAAGCTTCTTGATGGGTATTGCAAGTTGCTCGTCCATCCAAACACACTCCCCTCTTTCTGGGTCCAAAGTTCCCCCAACCCCGAAGAACCAAGTCCTTGAACGATCTGGCTAGTGCAATGTCGCTGGTTGGACCCCTTTAGTAAGCAGGTCCTGCTCAGCTTTGTCCCACAATGGCCGGGCTTTGTAGTAGCCGCCTGACCCCGTGTGATGGTGATACTACTTCTTTGCAGCATTTTGCTTGTTTGTCAGTGACCTTTTCTTACCCTTCTCCGATTTTTTGTAGGCCACAAATTCGGGCCAGTGATCTCTTATCTTCTCATATCGACCGATGAATTCTGGAGTCTTCTCTTTGTCGACAAACTTTGTGTTCAACTCTTTCTTCTAGTTCCTGAATAGTTCTGCAATCTTCTTAAGAGCAAACGCCTTGACCTTTCGCTCTATAACTGGGTTATTCGGTTCCTCCTCTGGCGGTAGGCTGAAATTTGTCATCAGCGAGGTCCAAAGATCATCTTTCTGTCTATCCTGGACATAAGAAACTTCAGGGTTGTCCTTATTCATATTCCATTGCATGATGCTAATCGGGACGTTGTCCCTAATAACAACTCCGCACTGATGTACAAATGCGTCCTTGGTCCGCTTGGGAGCAATCGGTTGGCCATCTTTCGCCACTTCTGTGATCGTGAACCTTTCATCCTGGCGCAACCTTTTCTTCGGGCCTCGTCTCCTTACGGAAGTTTGGCTCGATCCGGAGGGCTAAAAGAAGAAAGAAGCATTAATATATATATATATATGTACATACCAAAACAATTAATGCATCAAGTCAGCACAGGCTTAATATATATATATATATATATATATATATATATATATATATATATATATACCTCGCCGGACTTTGCAACAGTTAAGCCTCCCTCCTCCGTTCGGTCACCGGAGCCGTCATCATGATCTCTTTCCTCCACCATTCGGTCACCGGAGCCGTCATGATCTCCTTCCTCCTCCATTGTTAGATCACCAGAGCCATCATCTTCTCCTTCCCGACCATCGGTGTCATTGAGAAACGACAAGGGATCACCTCCGGCGAGGATTATATCCCCCAACAACTGTTCTTGTTCTAAGTCTCTTTCCATAGTTTCTGCAAATATTACAACATGGCAATATACAAACATGAGAGATGGATTAGTGGCAAACATAGACATAGCTAATCACAACAAGGAATCATATGCATATATGAGCAATGGATTAGTTGCGTACCGCCTCTCTCATGCATGTTCGACGTCCCCCCTCATGTCAAAGTTATCGGGGAGGGGGTAGATCGACAACGACGCTCTTTCTTTTAAGGTTTGGGTGGCCGCAATAGTTGGTCGGTTGAGCGGACCGCCTCTCTCATGCATGTCCGACGTCCCCCCTCATGTCGAAGTTATCGAGGAGGGGGTAGATCGACAACGGCCCTCTTTCTTCTAGGGTTTGGGTGGCCTCGATAGTTGGTCTGGCGAGCGGACCGCCTCTCTCTCATGCATGTCCGACGTCCCCCCTCATGTCGAAGTTATTGGGGAGGGGGTAAATTTTAACTTAGTGAGTCTTTTAATTAACTCATTTTGAATATATGAACATTTTAACTTAGTAACTTGGTAAATTTTAACTAATTTCTATGAACAAAAAAATATTCTATGAACAAAAAAAACATCATATGAACATTTTCTATATATATACATCCATCCATCCATACATACACAAACATATATACATGGACCAAAAAATGCTATGAACAAAAAAAATATTCTATGAACAAAAAAAATCATCATATGAACATGACTAAAAAATTCATCATATCAAAAAACTACACTAAGCATCTACGTATACATGTACATATACATACATTACATAAACATGATTAATAATAAAAAAAGAAAATGGCCGGGGCGGCGCGGCGGCTCACAGCGGGGCTCGGGCAACGACGGCGAGGGCAGGGCAGTGGCGCGGGGTCGGTGTGAGGACGACGACGGGGCAGGGGTGCGGCTACGACAGGGGTGTGCCGGGGCAGGGGCGTGGGCTGATCGGGGGCGGGGCAGGGGCGCGGGCTCGGGGCAGGGGCGACGGTGATGACGGGGGCGGGCCTGGGCAGGGGCGCGGGCGACGGCGACGACGACGGCGAGGGCGGCGGATGGCGTCGGGGCAGCCTGGCGGCGTCGATGTGCTCGGCGTCGTCGGGGGCGAGTGCGGATGAAGTGTGAAAATTTCTTAAGTGTGGGCTTATATACCCCACCCTTTAGTCCCGGTTTATGGCACCAACTGGGACCAATGCCCCCCTTTCGTTCCGGTTCGTGCCACCAACCGGGACCAAAGGTGTATTTTCAGCAACCCAAAGGGCGGGAAGCAGAGACCTTTAGTCCCGGTTGGTGGCTCAAACCGGGAGTAAAGGGGGGCATTGGTCCCGGTTGGTGGCTCGAACCAATAGCCTGGCACAGCGGTGTGGTGGGAGTTTAGTCCCACCTCGCTAGTTGAGAGAGCGCTGCACCGGTTTATAAGGCTCGCTGCGGGTGAGCTATCGAGCTCCTCTCCAATGCAAGCAGTACTTGCCTACCCTTGTCACTGCCATGTTGGGCCTATTGGGCCCGCGGGCCCGCATCCTGGCCCATGTATAGATGGGTTTCTAGTCGTATGCAGGCCGTGGTGGCCCAGTAGGCGGCAATTTTTTTATTTTTTATCTCATTTTAGTTTCCTAGTAGGTGGGCATTTTTTTTTATATTTTAGTTTTCTATTAAAGATTTTATTTCAGTTCATTCTTTTTAACAAAAAAATACTATGATAATTTTAGTTAATATTATTTTGATTCTTTTTAGTTAATGTTTTAGTTGATTCTTTTTAGTTAATGTTTACTTGATTCTTTTTAGTTCTTTCTTTTTAGTTAATGTTTTAGTTGTTTATTTTTAGTTCATTCTTTTTAGTTGATTCTTTTATAGTTCATTCTTTTTAACAAATAAATACTTTCATAACTTTAGTTAATATTATTTTGATTCTTTCTAGTTCATTCTTTTTAGTTAATGTTTTAGTTGATTCTTTTTAGTTTATTCTTTTTGCTATTGAAGAATATTATTTTGATTCATTTCAGTTGATTCTTTTTGCTATTCAAGAATACTATATTTAATTGATTCTTTTTAGTTCATTCTTATTGCTATTAGAGTTTTATAAAAGCTTTTTAGTTCATTCTTATTGCTATTAAAGTTTTATAAAAGTTGGCATGGTATCATCATTTCACCCACATAGCATGTGCTAAAAAGTTGAGAGGGTTACGGCAAACATTGGATGCACTTCATGTACAAAATGGACAATCTCTTTCGAAGTATCAGGGTTTCGGACGAAAACTCATCTGTTACAAAGGGATTTCATTTTTTTGAACTTATTTTAACTCCAGACTTTTTCTGTGTTCAAAATGCACCATTCAAAGCCACATCATCAATTTTCAACCCTTTTTCACTTCATTTGGTATTTTTCATGCATTTACTGATTTTTTTAGCTAAATGACCCTGAAATTGAAAAGCACTCCAAATGAACTCTGAAAAGGTTGAAAGTTGGCATGGTACCATCATTTCACCCATATAGCATGTGCTAAAAAGTTGAGAGGGTTACGGCTAAAACTGGATGCACTTCGTGTACAAAATGGACAATCTCTTTCGAAGTATCACGGTTTCGGATGAAAACTCATCTACTACAAAGGGATTTCATTTTTTGAACTTATTTCAACTCCAGAATTTTTGTGCGTTCAACATGCACCATTCAAAGCCACATCATCAATTTTCAACCCTTTCTGACTTCATTTGGTAGTTTTCATGCATTAATATTTTTTTTTAGCTAAATGACCCTGAAATTGAAAAGCACTAGAAATGAACTCTGAAAAGGTTGAAAGTTGGCATGGTATCATCATTTCACCCACATAGTATGTGCTAAAAAGTTGAAAGGGTTACGGCAAAAACTGGATGCACTTCGTGTACAAAATGGACAATCTCTTTCGAAGTATCAGGGTTTCAGACGAAAACTCATCTGTTACAAAAGGCATTTCATTTCATGACATGTAACTGCAGTGATATTCTAGATAAAAGCCATCATCAGAATAGTTGTGGAGAGAAAGTCTTCACTTTTTCTTCGCGTGTGTCCCTTGCTTATTGCGCCGTAACCATGGATAATCTTCATCGTTTAACAGGGTGCTTGGGTCAGCCTCGACTTTGAAGGGAGGAATTTCATGAAACTTTTCATAACCTTCAGACATGTCTGTCTTGCCCTCCACTCCCACGATGTCTCTTTTCCCTGAAAGAACTATGTGGCACTTTGGCTCATCGTATGATGTATTCGCTTCCTTATATTTTCTTTTTCTCGGTTTGGTAGACATGTCCTTCACATAGAATGTTGGGTAAGGCAGCAGAAAACAAAAATTTTCTGACCTATGCACCAGCCCAGGATCCCTATGGAGACTGCATACAAGGTTTGATCATTTTCGTTACCGACTCGTAGTGCAGCGGAAGTAGAGTCGATGACGATCGGCGGTGCAGATCCCCGCAGCTAGGATTTACAACCTCCCAACCGCGAGGATGTACTCCCTCATCTGCCCCACAGACAGCCCTCCCGGAGGCGGTCGGACAGTCCCCCGTACGGTGTCGCGGACAGCCCTTCGGGAGGACCTTCGAAACTCGGACGGTCACTTGGACAACCCTTCGGGAGGAACTCTCGAACAGCCCCTCAGGCACTAAGATCAGAACTACGACCTCTCTACAGAGTTGCACACATACGGTGTCATCTATCCGGAAGGGCTTCACCGTCCAGAACTAGTTCCCACCGGAACCCAGACAGCCTTTCGGCTCTACGAAACTATTTCGCGGGGAGGGAGAGAGAAGCCAGATCATTGCATGGCATGTGTATGTGAGAAGGAGTGAGTGTGGAGGGCTGCCCCTCCACCTCTATTTATAGGAAATCCCAAGGGGTAGGGTGGTTTTACAATAAAACCCAAAAGTACATGAATGAAGTCCTTCTACCAAGGGCATAAAGGTGAAACCAAGGAACAAGAGGGGCTCCATGGTGGAGCCCCAAGTGTGGCCAGCCACACCCCTTGGGGGGCCCCCATGAGGGCCTCCCAATCCATCCATGTCATCCCTAGATCTTTTGGGATAAAGCCCAAACAAGTGGCTTTCCAAAAAGTAACCCAAAAAGCACTTTCACTATTCACGATGACATTTTTCAGCGTCCGTTTGAACTGAAAATATTTATGTGGGCTTAGAACATTTCCAGTATGCACTAAAATAATTTTTAACACATTCTGGAACAATTCCAGATTAGTGATTTTCATCTGCGAAAAGCATCTGAAGTGGTTCCGGCAGCTCCGGAACATTTCCGGTTTTTCTTCCAGAAAATTCCCAAAAGTTTCCAGAATGATTCTGGCACCCTCCAAGAATTATCGCGCATGTGCCGAAACCAATTTGACTTTATGGTATCCTTTGAAACAACTTTTCTGTTTCACCGGAACTCATCCAGTGACCTGTCTCAGCGGAACTTTTCCGCTGTCCGAAACTTTTTCGGTGATTTTCTCTCAGACTCCCTGTCTAGTATTCAGCAGATAGATGACCCTTAAGCGTGTGACCCTATAGGTTCGGTGAAGTATAGACATGACACGGAACCCCTTCCGATCAATGATCAACATCGGAGCCGTGGACACCCATATTGACCCCCATACCCACACGAATGAATATTCGAGTGAACCTCCAGTTGCCGTGTGCTATTCCTGTTGCTTCGTGATATGTTACAAATACCCGAGGTGAGACATGTTGGCATTCCCGTGGATCAACAACTTGTCCACTATGCTAGTTACCTCGTTACCAGTATTGTTCTCTTTTCTCGTTACCGTGTTCCGGCATCCCCGTGATCAAATCACAAAGTGTCTGGCCAGACGATGATGGATACCATAACACCGAGCGGGCCCAGAGATATCTCTCCATCGTCGGAGGAGCAAATCCCAATCTCGAGCTATCAAGTTACTTGACATACTTTTCCATGAACCCGTAAGCCGCCGTAATAGCCACCCATTTACGGATGACGTTTAACAAACCCCAAAGTTCATGAAGCAAGCATGAAGAAACTCCATACTCTCATGGTCTAAGGAATCATGCAAACGTTAACCTTCTCTGTGTTATTAACCATTAACTTGTGACGAATGTAACTCATAGCATAACATCAATTGGGTCGATTCAACACAAATGTTCTTCTAACATTGTGCCCTCAAAGCTGCTGGCATAGACATGCCCATGATTGGGAAAACATAATCATCATGCAACACTTGAGCTAGTCTTAGAGGCATGACTAGGAATACATTTTACCATTTATTATTCCACACGTGCACATGGGTTTTCCCCAGAGCCTTTATGGATATACGGGCTCGGGAACCACAGCAGTTATAGCATGGAACATAAACATAATAATGAGCATGGAGATAAATAATAACATTTATTATTGCCTCTAGGGCATATCTCCTACAGACTCCCACTTGCACTAGAGTCAATAATCTAGTTAATGCTAATGCACTTTACACCTGTGGCACACCGATGTAAATATGCTTAGCTTGTGGTATAGCCTGATGTCCAACGGATCTGATGACTTCAGCTCCGTGTGTATCTTTGCATATCCTCGCGTTTTCACGCTTTCACGCTTTCATATTTTGTGTGGACTTGGGTTTGTATGTATGTGAATCACAGGTCGAACCTGGATTCCTCAGACTGACTTATGGAGCAACTACCTGCAGTAGTGTCCCATTGAAAAAAGACATCTTGGAACCATACTAAGTTCATGAATGAACTATATGATTCAACATCTTCTTTGTCGCTTTTAAAAGCGGCAACATACTTCGCCTCTGTTATAGAATTCGCCACAGTAACTTGTTTGGAACAATTTCCAACTACCGTGCCACCATATTGTGTGTTACACAAAAACACTCAATTTAAATCGAAAATCGCTTGGAGCATGGATGAAGACTGTATCGATGTAACCTTTTACAACGAACTCTTCATGATCTCAGCTTGCGAGAAAACATGTCATCAGTGCTACTATAGTACTCAATGACCCTTTTTCACTGTTGTCCCATGATCAGAACTTTTGATCACTTTGGTATCTATACTCGCAACAACTTTGGAGTATTGGACATATCTGGATGTTTTTACATACCATGGAATACATGATTAATCCAAACATGAAGGTGTGTGGAATCTCCATCATGTATTTTGCTCATCAGCGTTTTTGGGACACCGAGTCTTGCAAAAACTCTTTCCATGTGACTTCGGCAAGAATTACACCTTGACGTTTTTAATGCTAAAAGGTTTTAGCATTTTGTCAATATGTATCTTTGCTCAGCCCCGTTAGGTAAATCTATCTCCATAGATCATCATGTCTAATATAAAGGCTATTTAGCCCAAGCTCTTCATCGAAAAACTATTTTCAAATGAAGTCCTAATTCGTGTCAAGAAATTTATTTCCAATTAACAATGTGTCAAGCACACAACGTTTTTAGAAATTTTATTATGTTCCCACTTACTTTCTTGAATCACAAGCATCTTCGTTACCCATTGATGAAGTCAAAACCCTTTTTTGACCATTTCATCAAAACACGAAGATTCCAACTCCATTTTGCTCTCTTTTGTCCATTGCTGGAACTCTGAAGTTTGCATACTTACTAGCATCCTCTATAACACATGCAAGTCCTTGGTTTTATTTCCATCAGATGGAAATCCTTTTGTCATCCCTTGTTTCATATCTCATGATATGAAATATGTATTAATTGCTAGTTCAACCCGAACCTATTTTAAGCATCGCTACGGTGAAGCAACCTCATCGTAGTCAACTCTTTGAACTTGTATATTGCAACAAGTCGAGCTTTATGGATAAAACATTTTTATCCGTATCAGTTTTTAGTTCCATAAAATTCGTTAGACTCTAAGTCTTCCGAAAGGTGTATCATGATTTTAATCTTGAAACATTTATATGGAAACTATCTCAGATTGTATTGGCATTTAGCCAATTTCAGAGTCAGGGCCCATCAACGCTTCCTTGTGTATCGTAGGTATACTGTTGTCTAACAACAATATCTCGTATGTGCACCTGAGAGGTTTGCACGAGTTTTTCCTACATGGTTTAGCTGCAAGTTCGACCGAAGTCCGTACATTTTATTGTAGAGACTTCCGTATCAGTCGTAGTAGGAAACTCCGGAATCACTTCCAAGGTTCCTTTCCTTTGATCTGATGACGAAGATACTGGTTATCTCGTCGAGTTGCACTGTTCTCCCACTCACCTTTTGCAAGAACTATTCTCTTTAAAAGCATACCGTTTTGTGGCAAAAAACCTTTGCCTCGGTATAGTGGTGGGGGAATACCCAATGACTTGGCATAACCTACAAAGTAGCACTTGTCTGATTTGGAATAGGTTTGTAACCTTTTACACAAGCCCCATATTCCAAATGTTAAGAAAAGCTATAACATGGTAGGGCATACCATACCATGGTGTCATTTCAACAGACCCGATGGAGCTCTTTTCAGTGTAAAAGCCGTAGTCTCTAAAGCATCACCTTTTAAAAGGGATAATGGCAAATTTATTTATGTCATCTTTGATCTTACCATGTCATAAATGGTTCGATTACATCTTCACGGACTTTCCACTTGCAGTGGTGTTCCGGGAGGTGCAAGTTATGAAACCCCTTTCACAACTCATCAGACATTCGCTAAACTTGTAACTCAAATATTCCTTTCTGCAATCCAATTGTAGAAACATAATTTTCTTGTTACAATAACTTCTACTTCATTCTTGAAAACCTTTTGAATGAATTCAAAAGATATAGACTTACGTCTCATCAAGTAAATATACATATATCTACTTGAGTCATTTCTGAAGATAGATAAATCCACTACTAACAACATTTATTGGACTACACACATCAAATGTATGACCACCAATAAGTTCGTTGTCCATTCCTTATGGCCTGTGAATGGTATTTCAGTCACTTCACTTTTTGGAGAAAAGTTGCAAGTGTCAGATGATTCAAAATCAAACGACTTTAAAATCCATCATAATGGAATTTTCCATGCAGGTTTCTCCAATGTGACCAAATGCAGTGCCACACTTATGTGGTATTCTCTTAGTCTTACGACATTTAGCGTCAGTGTTATGGGTGTATCATATTACTATCAATATTCATAACATACATCCCATCAGGATGGAAGCATGGCCCTTCATGTTATTCATAATACTGAACAACAATTGTTCTTTTTATGAACAACCCTTTTGCACCAAACATTTTGCAATGGGCTAGAGTGTATGAAACTCTAAAATGAATTATGAAAGTAAAAAACAGAGGTAATATATTATTATCATTATTCATAACATACATCTCATTCTCAATGAAAGTATGGCCCTTATGTTATTCATAGCATCGAACATAAAAAGTTCTCTTATGAACAACCTTTTTGCAAGATACCTTATGCAAAGGGCTAGAGTGTATGAAACTCTAAAATGAATTATGAAAGTAAATACATAGGGAATACACCGATGGAAGGTATAGTAACTATTACTATGTTCCCAGCGTGTATCAAAACCTCATTCCTGGCTAGTCTTTCAGGCCATAGTAGTTCTTACATCGAGTTGCAACAGAATGCAATCGAGCGGGTATCTTTGTGATTAACTCACAATACCCAAAAATTAGTGATTAAAAATTTAATCATAATTCCCAAGAACTATATCTTTGACCAGCCTTCTATACATCAAAAACTTGTATGACATTCATACATGAGCTGGATATTCTAGTCTTCTTTCTTTCTGTCATTATACTTCTAATAGTTTAACTTTTAGCATTTCTCCTACTCTCAGAAGAAGCACCCAACTTAAGAGTGGCGTTAGCCCTGGACTTCCTAGGCGTGAAAGTTTCACTAACACCCTTCGGACACTTCCTTTCTCTTTAAGTTGTTGTTTTATTCACCTTTCATCAAATGACGGGCGTTCTTCTGGATCCCTCTCTTATCAGTCTAATGCATAGTAAACTCCTTTACTAATAGTTTGCAAACAAACATTGCTTTGGATATCTCATATCTTTTAGCCTTTGTCTGTCTTTGAAAATGATTTTCAGATTCCATGAATATCACATAACTATCCAAACTTTCGAAGTTCGGGTCTCATGGAAGCAAACATATTGCACTTGACTGAAACGGAATTCTAGCTTTTGGATCGAAGGACGAGAGTCACATGATCCACAGCATAAGCGAGAGAATACTGAAAGTATGTGATAGGACAAAGTCCTTCTCGGCACTCTTGAGGACAATCCTCACATTATGTTACCAACCGTAAAGTTTTAACCAGATATTTAACAGCCATTCAATTTTAAATAGGGAAGGTGGAAATGCGAGCCATAATTCTACAACTATTATGCAACTCACACTTAGACAGTGTTCAAAATTAATTGCACTAAGAATTAAACAAGTTAATTCAATAGTGCGCTCCCACTCAAATCAATATCTCTCATAATTGATTTTGAGTGATACAAGATCCAGACTTCAATTCATCGCCATAGAATCATCATCTCTTGAAGGGAATTTTAATCGGTAGGCCAACTTGCCGATCACATCTCTATGTGACTCTTGTTCATCTTTTGATGCGTGTGTTCCGAGCTCAGGACGATCCTGCCATGAACGTCAAGACAACCAAGTGATCTTGCTGCGAGGTCTGACCTCACCTGCCTCACACATCCCTAATCGTTCGTACCCATGCAACCATGGCGCACCCCGAAAAGTTAGGTGCCATGACGGTGCTACACTTGGGAGAACACTAACTACTTGATATTTTTGTGAGAGATCACCCTAATAAAAAGCGACTACCGTGCAATCAAGAAGGGTGCATCATAGGGGATAAACATCTCAGGCAATTCATAATAGCATGATATGGTATAGCCCTTTCTGACGGAGAAGTCTTTCATTTCTTCGTCTTCGGCATTCGCGTCGGTGTTCACCTTCGCGAAGTTTGCCACCACCTTGTTGGTGCACCAAATAATATTGCTATCTCTATAGCTAATAAAATAAGTGCATTACACAAGGTTGACACGCAGGTCTTTTAAAGTACAATCATATGGCTTGAGCAATCATGCCGAATCATGACACGCAGGTCATGTTAATCAATTTACATTATATAGCCATCTCATACAAATCAAATTAATATGAGCACTGCTATACCACATCATATGCAGATGCAAACCATCCTGCAAAACCAAGTTAGACGTCTCTAATCGGTTCATGCAAAAACTTGTTTTTCGTGGCTTCTAAGGTTTCGAAACAAACCAAAGCTACCAACGTCCATCATCAAGTATGATAATCCAAGTCGCTAGATTAACATCGCGGGGTGTATGAAACACGAGATAATAAAATCTCGAGCCCCATACTGAACTTTGTCATATGCATGACCCCCGTGCAGATCATATCCGCATTGCCCTTTCGTCTACGAAACATCCATCTTTCTTTAACTATGGTGGAACCCAAAGAACTGTTAGCACTTCGTTGATCTGTCAATCAGCATACTCAGGAGCAGCATGAAAGGAACGCGGATTGCCAGAACTTTGTGAGATTCCACCATGCCATCAAGATCAGGACTACGCAAATTCAGGGAAGCAACAAGAATATCGGGAAACAGATTTCATCTGCTACCCGCACAAATAATTTTCAGTAATAGAACTCATCTACTACCTAATTATATTGTGCAACACCCATACATCTCCATGTATTCTAGATCGCAACCTGCATCTACGCATAGCATGGCTCATGATGCCACTGTAGGGTAACGCAGCAGAAAACAAAAATTTTCCGACCTACGCACCAGCCCAGGACCCCTATGGAGACTGCATACAAGGTTTGATCATTTTCGTTACCGACTCGTAGTGCAGCGGAAGTAGAGTCGATGACGATCGGCGGTGCAGATCCCCGCAGCTAGGATTTACAACCTCCCAACCGCGAGGATGTACTCCCTCATCTGCCCCACAGACAGCCCTCCGGGAGGCGGTCGGACAGTCCCCCGGACAGTGTCTCGGACAGCCCTTCGAGAGGACCTTCGAAACTGGGACGGTCACTTGGACAGCCCTTCGGGAGGCACTCTCGAACAGCCCCTCGGGCACTAAGATCAAAACTACGACCTCTCTACAGAGTTGCACACATACGGTGTCATCTATTCGGCAGGGCTTCGCCGTCCAGAACTAGTTCCCACCGGAACCCAGACAGCCTTTCGGCTCTATGAAACTATTTCGCGGGGAGGGAGAGAGAAGCCAGATCATTGCATGGCATGTGTATGTGAGAAGGAGTGAGTGTGGAGGGCTGCCCCTCCACCTCTATTTATAGGAAATCCCAAGGGGTAGGGTGGTTTTACAATAAAACCCAAAAGTACATGAATGAGGTCCTTCCACCAAGGGCATAAAGGTGAAACCAAGGAACAAGAGGGGCTCCATGGTGGAGCCCCAAGTGTGGCCGGCCACACCCCTTGGGGGGCCCCCATGAGGGCCTCCCAATCCATCCATGTCATCCCTAGATCTTTTGGGATAAAGCCCAAACAAGTGGCTTTCCAAGAAGTAACCCAAAAAGCACTTTCACTATTCACAACGACATTTTTCAGCGTCCGTTCGAACTGAAAATATTTATGTGGGCTTAGACATGCCCATGATTGGGAAAACATAATCATCATGCAACACTTGAGCTAGTCTTAGAGGCATGACTAGGAATACATTTTACCGTTTATTATTCCACACGTGCACATGGGTTTTCCCCAGAGCCTTTATGGATATACGGGCTCGGGAACCACATCAGTTATAGCATGGAACTTAAACATAATAATGAGCATGGAGATAAATAATAACATTTATTATTGCCTCTAGGGCATATCTCCTACGTAGAAAACCTGCCCCACATCATTGGCTAGGACGAATGGTTCGTCTCTGTACCCAAGATTGTTTAGATCCACTGTTGTCATTCCATACTGTGGGTCTACCTGTACCCCGCCTCCTGACAGATTGACCCATTTGCACCGAAACAAAGGGACCTTAAAATCATGTCCATAGTCAAGTTCCCATATGTCCACTATGTAACCATAATATGTGTCCTTTCCCCTGTTGGTTGCTGCATCAAAGCGGACTCCACTGTTTTGGTTGGTGCTCTTTTGATCATGGGCGATCGTGTAAAATGTATTCCCATTTATCTCGTACCCTTTGTAAGTCAATACAGTCGAAGATGGTCCCCTAGCCAATGAGTACAGCTCATCTGCAACAGTGTTGTCACCCATGAGATGTGTTTGCAACCAACTGCCGAAAGTCCTGATGTGTTCACATGTAATCCAGTCGTCACACAGCTCCGGGTGTTTGGAGCACAGAATATTCTTGTGTTCTTTGACATACGGGGTCACCAAGGTAGAATTCTGTAGAATTGTGTAGTGTGCTTGAGACCAAGAATGCCCGTCCCTACATATTATTGAGTCCGCTCCTAGCGTGCCTTTTCCAGTCAGTCTCCCCTCATACCGCCATTGAGGGAGACCAATCTTCTTAAGGTCAGGAATGAAGTCAACACAAAACCCAATGACCTCCTCTGTTTGATGGCCCGTGGAGATGCTTCCTTCTGGCCTAGCACGGTTACAAACATATTTCTTTAAGACTCCCATGAACCTCTCAAAGGGGAACATATTGTGTAGAAATACAGGGCCCAGAATGGCAATCTCGTCGACTAGATGAACTAGGACGTGCGTCATGATATTGAAGAAGGATGGTGGGAACACCAGCTCGAAACTGACAAGACATTGCACCAAATCACTCCTTAACCTTGGTATGATTTCTGGATCGTTTACCTTTTGAGAGATTGCATTGAGGAGTGCACATAGCTTCACAATGGCTAATCGAACGTTTTCCGGTAGAAGCCCCCTCAATGCAACCGGAAGCAGTTGCGTCATAATCACGTGGCAGTCATGAGACTTTAGGTTCTGGAACTTTTTCTCTGCCATATTTATTATTCCCTTTATATTCAACGAGAAGCCAGACGGGACCTTCATACTGAGTAGGCATTCAAAGAAGATTTCGTTCTCTTCTTTGGTAAGAGCGTAGCTGGCAGGACCTTCATACTGCTTTGGATGCATGCCATCTTTTTCGTGCACACGTTGCTGGTCCTCCCGTGCCTCCGGTGTATCTTTTGTCTTCCCATACACGCCCAAGAAGCCTAGCAGGTTCACACAAAGATTCTTCATCATGTGCATCACGTCGATTACAGAGCGGACCTCTAGGTCTTTCCAATAGGGTAGGTCCCAAAATATAGATTTCTTCTTCCACATGGGTGCGCGTCCCTCAACGTCATTTGGAACAGATAGTCCGCCAGGACCCTTTCCAAAGATTACTTGTAAATCATTGACCATATCAAGTATGTGATCACCAGTACGGATGGCGGGCTTCTTTCGGTGATCAGCCTCACCTTTGAAATGCTTGCCTTTCTTTCGACATTGATGGTTGGTCGGAAGAAATTGATGATGTACTAGGTTCACGTTCTTCCTGCATTTGTCCAAATATATACTTTCGATGTCATCTAAACAGTGCGTGCATGCGTGGTATCCCTTGTTTGTCTATCCTAAAAGGTTACTGAGAGCAAGCCAATCATTGATGGTTACAAACAGCAACGCATGTAGGTCAAATTCCTCTTGGTCATGCTCATCCCACACACGTACACCTTTTCCATTCCACAGCTGTAAAAGTTCTTCAACTAATGGCCTTAGGTACACATCAATGTCGTTGCCGGGTTGCTTAGGGCCTTGGATGAGCACTGGCATCATAATGAACTTCCACTTCATGCACAACCAAGGAGGAAGGTTATAGATACATAGAGTCACGGGCCAGGTGCTATGACTGCTGCTCTGCTCCCCAAAAGGAATAATGCCATCCGCGCTTAAACCAAACCATATGCTCCTTGCGTCACCTGCAAAGTCCACCCATGTTCTCTCGATTTTTCTCCACTGTGACCCGTCAGCGGGTGCTCTTAACTTCCCGTCTTTCTTACGGTCCCCTTTGTGCCATCACATCAACTTGGCATGCTCTTTGTTTCTGAACAGACGTTTCAACCGTGGTATTATAGGAGTATACCACATCACCTTGGCAGGAACCCTCTTCCTGGGGCGCTCGCCCTCAACATCACCAGGGTCATCTCATCCGATCTTATACTGCAATGCACCGCATACTGGGCATGCATTCAAATCCTCGTACGCACCGCTGTTGAAGATGCAGTCATTAGGGCATGCATGTATCTTCTGCACCTCCAATCCTAGAGGGCATATAACCTTCTTTGCTCTGTACGTACTTTCGGGCAATTCGTTATCCTTTGGAAGCTTCTTCTTCAATATTTTCAGTAGCTTCTCAAATCCGTTGTCAGATACACCATTGTCTGCCTTCCATTGCAGCAATTCCAGTGTGGTACCGAGCTTTGGGTTGCCATCTTCACAATTTGGGTACAACCCTTTTTTGTGATCCTCTAACATGCGATAGAACTTCCACTTCTCCCTTTCACTTTGGCATTGTCTCTTTGCATCAACAATGACCCGGCGAAGATCATCATCGGGCACATCGTCTGGTTTCTCTTGATCTTCAGCTTCCCCCGTTGCAGCATCACCATATTCAGGGGGCGGATAGTTGTCATCATCCTCTTCTTCTTCGTTGTCTTCCATCATAACCCCTCTTTCTTCGTGCTTGGTCCAAACATTATAGTGTGGCAAGAAACCCTTCTCAAGCAGGTGGATGTGAAGGGATTTTGAGTTAGAGTAAGACTTCGTATTCCCACAGATAGGGCATGGACAACACATAAAACCATTTTGCTTGTTTGCCTCAGCCACTTCGAGAAAATTATGCATGCCCTTAATGTACTCGGAGGTGCGTCTGTCACCGTACATCCATTGCCAGTTCATCTGCGTGCATTATGTATAATTAAGTGTGTCCAAAACCATTACAGAACATCATGAATAGAGAAGTGACCAAACTTATAGAAGTTCATCATCACATTAAAACCAAAGTACAGTAGTGATCAAATGTTATTACTGAGGCTCACCAAGGTGGTGCCGGCGAGGATATCGGCACGGGCGATCGACGGTGGTGAGGACGTGGACCGGACAGGACGAACCAGCAAACCTAGACAAATCTTGAAGAAAATGGAGCTTGGACAAGGAGCTTGGAGAGGAGAAAGCTTAAGTGTTGCTCGGGCATTTCATCGAACACCTCATGTGCATAGGAGGTGAGCTAGAGCAACACACACCTCTCCCACGGCCGGCCAAAAAAAACAGAGCAGTGAGCGAACAGAGCAGTGAGCAGGCAGGGGTATATATAGGCTTCTCTTTAGTCCCGGTTTGTGTCTAGAACCGGGACAGAAGATAGACCTTTGGTCCCTGTTCCAGCCACCAACCGGGACTAAAGGTGCTGGGCCAGGAGCGAGGCCCATTGGTCCCGGTTCGTGTCTGGAACTGGGACCAAAAGTGTCAGACGAACCAGGACCAATGGCCTCCGAGGCCCGGCCGGCGCCCTGGCCTCATGGAACCGGGACTGATGCACCCTTTGGTCCCGGTTCGTGAGTGAACCGGGATTAATGCCCTTATCCTGGCCTCAACCAAAGCCATGTTTTCTACTAGTGTGTGACATATGAAGAGTGGTGCAAAATAGTATTTCTTTGATTCTATAATTTATAATGTATCTATCTAACATCAAATCAAATGATAGAGTATGTCATACAATACTTAAATATATTTTACCGTCTAAAATTTTAAAGCTTAATGAATCTGGTTGATGTCCCTGTTTGAACTACTTGACAATCTGTTTTTCCATCCCCTATCACAGAAAGAATGATTTTCCAACCACCATTCAAAAATCAATTATTTTCCTTCCGGTTTTAAGTTCATTGATATTTTTTATGTATGATAATTTCTTCATATTTTATTTCTGGCGTCACTGTTAGGTGATTTCATGCATTTAACTAATAACCTTGACGATGATGATACGTAGAAGTCAATAGGGAGAGACTTATGTATGTCTGTCTTATTTGTTTTATTTTAATTAACTGGGTCTTGTTTTTGTCAGTGTGGATCAAACGATAGAGTATCTCCTATAATATTTAAATATATTTTACTCTCTAAAAATTTAAAACATAATGGATCTGGTTGATGTCCATGTATGAAATACTTCACGATCTCCTTTTCCAACCCATAGACAAACGGAGTGATATTCCCACCACCACAAAAAAACCAATGATGTTCGTTCATTTATTTTTCTAGCAGGTTTAGATTCATAGATATGTTTTGATATGTGACAATTTATTTATATTTTCCTTCTTGTGTTACAATTTGGTGATTTGAAATATTAAACTAATAAACTGGGGGGTGATAATATGTACTCTCTCCGTTCTAAATATAAGACCTTTTAGATATTTCCACACGGACTACATACGGATGTATATGGACTTATTTTAGAGTATAGATTCACTTGTTTTGCTTCATATGTACTCCCTCCGTCCTTTAAAGAGTGTACTTCCAATTTTGTTGGAGGGTCAAACTATCTCAAAGTTTGACCAAGTTTGTGCAAAAATATATCAATGTTTGTGAAACCGAACAGCTATATGATGAAAATATATTTGATCATGAATCAAATGCTACTAATTTGATGGCATAAATGTTGGTGTATTATTGTATAAATACGGTCAAACATAAAATAGTTTGACTTTCCAATAAAGTTGGAAGCACACACGTTAAAGGACGGAGGGAGTAGTTCGTATTGGAATCTCTAAAAGGTCTCAATATTTAGGAATGGAGGGAGTAGTAAATAGGAAGAAACTTAGGTACGTGTGTCTGATTTATTTTTTTAATTAAATGGGTCTTCTTTTTGTACGTGATAATTAAAAAAATAATCAGCCATAGGCTTTTCTTTTGAATGTGATGCGTCTGGACTCTCTACGTTTTTCTCTCCAAGCGGACATGCACATAGTTTTTTGTATAGTTGGAAACTGGGGTGTGTGCTCATTTTTTAGGGTGGGGAAAGGCACATGTTTTGTACGTACCTTTTTTTTCCTTTTTTCAAAAGGGTGAAGGCACTTGGACGTAGGTGAACATGGCTCTCCTTTTTTATTGACGTAGGTGAACATGGCTCTCTTTTTTATAACGCGAGGACTCTGTTTTTTACCAGATTTACTTTTTTATAATAAGGCAGGGTCTACTCTTTTTGTACGTACAGGTTTAAATAATTACGCACGCGTTGTTTTTTATTAGGCAGGTCTTATAATAGATCTTAGCCACTAAAATTTAATTCTAATGGCTAAATTAATCTTGATGACGTGGATTAACGTGGTGGCTCGAAAGGTGCCTCCAATTAGAAAATATAAGATGCTAAGGTTTCAACTGTGGTTAACAAAAGAAATATTAGAGCACCTAGACCTCTGAACAAATTAAAGTTGAACCTAATGTTGCTATGGTTAAAGATCTCTTGGTCGATAATATAGATGGGCATGTTATTTATTTCTGTGATGAAGCTGCTAGAATTGCTAAACCAGATCCTGAGGATAAAAACAGACCTGTAGTAGGCATGCCTGTTGTCTCTGTTAAAATAGGAGATCATTGTTATCACGGCTTATGTGACTTGGGTACTAGTGTGAGTGCTATTCCGTTTACCATATATCAAGAAATTATGAATGATATTGCACCCATTGAAATAGAAGACATTGATGTCACTATTAAGCTTGCAAACAGAGATACCATTACTCCACTTGGGATTGTTAGAGATGTTGAAGTCTTGTGTGGTAAGATCAAATACCCTACTAATTTTCTTGTTCTTGGATCACCACAGGGTAATTTTTGTCCCATTATATTTGGTAGGCCCTTCTTGAACACTATCAATGCTAAGATTGATTGCGCTAAAGAAACTGTCAGTGTTAATTTTGGTGGTACATCTCATGAGTTTAATTTCTTTATGTTTCGTAGACAACCTCATGATAAAGAATTGCCTAGTAAAGATGAAATCATTGGTCTTGCTTCTATTGTCGTACCACCTACTGATCCGTTAGAACAATATTTGCTAGACCATGAAAGTGATATGCACATGAATGAGAGAAATGAAATAGATAAGATGTTCTTTGATCAGCCACCTATCCTTAAACATAATTTGCCTGTTGAAACTCTTGGAGGTCCTCCCCCACCTAAGGGTGACCCTGTGTTTGAATTGAAACAATTACCTGATACATTGAAATATGCTTATCTTGATGAAAAGAAGATATACCCTATTATTATTAGTGCTAACCTTTCAGAGCATGAAGAAAAGAGATTACTAAAAACTCTAAGGAAGCATCGTGCTGCTATTGGATATACTCTTGATGATCTTAAGGGCATTAGTCCCACTCTATGTCAGCACAAAATTAATATGGAGCCTGATGCTAAACCGGTTGTCGACCACCAATGACGATTAAATCCTAAGATGAAGGAGGTGATAAGAACTGAAATACTAAAGCTTCTAGAAGCAGGTATAATCTATCCCATAGCTGATAGTAGATGGGTGAGTCCCGTTCATTGTGTCGCAATGAAAGGAGGCATTACTGTTGTCCCTAATGATAAAAATGAACTCATCCCACAAAGAATTGTAACTGGTTATAGGATGGTAATTGATTTCAGAAAATTAAACAAAGCTACTAGAAAAGATCATTACTCCTTACCTTATATTGATCAAATGTTAGAAAGATTGTCTGAGCATACACACTTTTGCTTTCTTGATGGATATTCTGGTTTCTCTCAAATACCTGTATCACAGTCCGACCAAGAGAAAACCACTTTTACTTGTCCTTTTGGAACTTATGATTATAGACGTATGCCTTTTGGATTATGCAATGCACCTACTACCTTTCAAAGATGTATGACGGCTATATTCTCTGATTTTTGTGAAAAGATTGTTGAGGTTTTCATGTATGATTTTTCGGTTTACGAAACTTCTTTTGATGATTGCTTAAGCAACCTTGATCGAGTTTTGCAGAGATGTGAACAAACTAATCTTGTCTTGAATTGGGGGAAGTGCCACTTTATGGTGAATGAAGGAATTGTTTTGGGGCATAAAGTTTCTCAAAGAGGTATTGAAGTTGGTAAGCCTAAAGTTGATGCTATTGAGAAAATGCCATGTCCTAAAGATATCAAAGGTATAAGAAGTTTTCTTGGTCATGCTGGTTTCTATAGAAGGTATGTTAAAGACTTCTCTAAAATTTCTAGGCCTCTTACCAATCTCTTGCAAAAAGATGTTCCATTTGTTTTTGATGATGATTGTGTAGAAGCCTTTGAAATACTTAAGAAAGCCTTAACCACTGCACCTATTGTTCAACCACCTGACTGGAACTTGCCTTTTGAAATTATGTGTGATGCTAGTGATTACGCTGTTGGTGCAGTTCTAGGACAAAGAGTTGATAAGAAACTAAATGTTATCCATTATGCTAGTAAAACTCTAGACAGTGCTCAAAGATATTATGCGACTACTGAGAAAGAATTTTTAGCAGTTGTGTTTGGATGTGATAAATTAAGATCTTAAATTGTTGATTCCAAAGTTACTGTTCATACTGATCATGCTGCTATTAAATATCTTATGTAAAAGAAAGATGCTAAACCTAGACTCATTAGGTGGGTTCTACTACTACAAGAATTTGATCTACATATTACTCATAGAAAAGGAGCTGATAACCCCGTAGCTTATAATTTGTCTAAAATCGAAAATGTTCTTGATGACCCACTTCCGATTAATAATGATTTTCCTGATGAACAATTAGCTATCATAAATGCTTCTCGTAATACTCCCTGGTTTGCAGACTATGCTAATTACATTGTTGCTAAATATATACCACCTAGCTTTACATACCAACAAAACAAAAAATTCTTCTTTGATTTAAGACATTACCTTTGGGATGACCCACATCTTTATAAAGAAGGAGTAGATGGTATTATTAGACATTGTATACCTGAGCATGAACAGGAACAAATCCTACGGAAGTGTCATTCCAAGGCTTACGGAGGACACCATGCGGGAGACAGAACTGCACATAAGGTATTGCAATCTGGTTTTTATTGGCCTACTCTTTTCAAGGATGCTCGTAAGTTTGTCTTATCTTGTGATGAATGTCAAAGAATTGGTAATATTAGACATCATGAAATGCCTATGAATTATTCACTTGTTATTAAACCATTTGATGTTTGGGGATTTGATTATATGGGACCTTTTCCGAAATCCAATGGGTATACTCACATTTTAGTTGCTGTTGATTATGTTACTAAGTGGGTAGAAGCTATTCCAACTAGTAGTGCTGATCATAACACTTCTATCAAAATGCTTAAAGAAGTTATTTTCCCAAGGTTCGGAGTCTCTAGATATTTAATGACTGATGGTGGTTCACATGTTATCCATGGTGCACTCCATAAATTGCTTGCTAAATATGATGTCAACCATAGAATTGCATCTCCCTATCACCCTCAATATAGTGGTCATGTTGAATTGAGCAATAGAGAAATAAAATTAATTTTGCAAAAGACCGTCAATAGATATAGAAAGAATTGGTCTAAGAAACTTGACGATGCACTATGGGCCTATAGAACTGCTTATAAAAATCCTATGGGTATGTCTCCTTATAAAATGGTTTATGGAAAAGCATGTCATATACCTCTTGAGTTAGAACATAAAGCATATTGGGCAATGAAAGAACTCAATTATGATTTTAAACTTGCCGGTAAAAAGAGGTTATTTGATATTAGCTCATTAGATGAATGGAGAACCCAAGCTTATGATAATGCAAAATTATTTAAAGAAAAAGTTAAAAGATGGCATGATAAAGTAATTCAAAAAGGGAATTCAAAGTGGGTGAATATGTTCTATTGTACAATTCTCGTGTAGCGACCCGACCCAAATGGATCGAACTCTCTGTGCTTAAGTGTCATCCCTGGATCGGTATGCTGACACACACAGTACTCGAGGAATTATAACAGAGTTTAAACACACACTTTATTACATCGAGGTCCTCAAAAGAGTATTTATTACAATAATTTGGCCAAAGGCCATCTAAATAAAAATAACTGTGAAAGCATCGAAGATAAATGAGTCCATCAAACTCCATGGCAAACTGAGTGTAGAACAACGACCTATCGCACCTTTAATCCTCGTCGGAAAACTCTGCAACATGAGACGTTGCAGCCGTGTAGGTCAGCACATGGAAGATGCTGGCAATTTCACACCACAGAATAATAATGAAGAGTATCTGTCACTACATGCATATCTGCTGGTGGAGGCTCTAACTTTAATTCTGCATAAAGCTAATTTTTCCTTACAACAAAGGAATAATTTTTTATTTACTACTAAATTAAAATGCCATTATTGAGAAGGTTCCTCCAACTCAATTCCAAAAATTCCCAAGTTATTAGAAACCCAATAATTTCATTAAATAGAGTGATGAGATCAACCAATAATTCACTTCTAGATACTCAAATTTATCCATAACCGGGGACACGGCTAATCATGATTAGTTTGTACACTCTGCAGAGGTTTGCGCACTTTTCCCCACAAGACTCAACCACCCCCATGATCGGAAGATCAAGAAATAGCCTTTCTGAAGTATTTCCTCTAAACCCTAGGTAGACCGGTACACCTACTTTCCCCTACATCAACTAGTCTACCACGGAAAGAGGTCACACAACTTACTCAACTATGCCAGAGCCCATAATGGCTTGTAGCTGCACACGGAAGTTTCTAGGCATGAAATATCATATGATCCCTTTGAGCCTGGGTGGCGGACCTAGAGTAATCACACGGGTACTCCGGGATCCCCTTGGGCAACCACTGGTTTCTGCAGGTGCCCCAAACATTCCACCCAGATGTGTATTAAAGTTGCCACCTTATGTTATCCCAAAATTATTAACTCGCGCAGCTTGCATGGATCACACATACCAATCCCCGTCTACGAGCATGGCTAAGCAATATATGACATAACGAGTATTCCCGGGGTGATCAAAGGTCATAGGTTCCTACCACAAGAACTACATATCATAACCACTTGTTCCCAATCCTACTCATGCAATCTTTGAGGGTGAAACTAATGCATAGTAAAAACTGGGTATTGAAAATTATGATCAAAGTGTGAACTTGCCTTGCTGACGTTCGTTGAACTCTAAAGATTCGTAGTAGCAAGCTTTGCACTCCGGATGATCTAGCGTAAGCAAGCAGTAACATACATAAGCATACAAGCAAAGATCCAAAAGAAAACAAATAAAAGACTTCGGAAAACTTTAAAAACAACCAAATAAAGTTTCTGTACAGAATGTAATTTTTACAGCAACAAAAATAAATGGTTATGGTTTTAACAGAAAGTACAAGTCACAAGCTTCAATTTGCAAAAAAGAATCACCCAAAACGGAGTTACGAAACTCAAGTTATGGCCTAACGAAGTTTGAATTCAGATCTGTTTGAATTCAAATTTTAAAACTTTCAAAAATATTTTTCATTTGGTTTTTTGGATAGAGGATATTTTTATGAAACTGCAGGAAAAAGAAGCAACTAAATCGGATCTATAGATTAAAAGGTATACTAGAAAGAAGAATTGGTACAGAATCTGAGATTGGAAAAATACTAGAAAAAGAGAAGAAAAAGAATTCGGCCAGATGCCAAGTGGCACTCTCTGATTGGCTGGATACCCATGGCTGGGTGCTCACCGGATTTGTCATCGGCGACGAGGAAGAAGGCGGCTCCGGTGTGCTTCGGCGAAGGACGCGTCTGGGACGGTGAAGAGCAACGTGAGGCGGATCCGAGGAGCAGTGCCGCGGTGTCGGTATCGTCTCCTGGTGTGGTGGAGAAGCCACCGGAATCTAAGAACTGTGGCGAGCAATTAAGCGGGATGGGGAGGAAGATAGCTCCCGAAAGGAGGGGGCTTCGGACAAGGGTTGGGAGGGGCTCGCGGGGTGCTTTTTATAGGGCTTGGGGAGGTCAGAATTCGAGCAGAAGATTGAGTTTAATGGTGGCTTTTCCTCTGCCTCGTAATGGCCACTACGGGCGACTCCAAGGCGCACTAGGAAGGGGAAGGGGTAGAGGGAGGCGAGGGGAGGGGAATCCGTTCAGAGGGGTTTTGGAGCGAGGGAGAGGAGGGGATGGGGCGCTGGATGGGGTGTGCTGCTTGCGTTCTCCTGGCTCCTGCCATGAACGTACAAGGAAGAAGACGACCAGGTGGTCGTGAGGAAGGCTGGGTGTCTGGGTTTTTTTTAGACAGAGAAAAAAAATATAAAGATAGAAAATAAAAAATAATTTTATATAGGACATATATATATATAAAAAATCAGAAAAAGAAATCCTATAAGATGAAGTATTTTTCAGAGGCTAAATAAAACCTTTATAAAAACATTTTTCTAAAAAAAATCCAAATGAAACTCAAATTTGAATTCAAAACTTTTGGCATTGTTTTCTTCTGACTTTTTGGAGTGTCATGTTAGCTCCTCTCATACTTTTGAACAAATATTTGTCATGGATTTTTGAAATAAATTTCAATTGCCAAGTTGAATTCAAAGTCAGATAAAACTCAAATGCCTCTGATATTTCCAAATGCCACTCAATTCAAACAAAATGCATAGATGCTTATCTAATAATTGTAAAACATTCCAATTTGAAAATTTGGGATGTTACATCTCGTTTTAGATTTTTTGCAGGAAAACTTCTCTCTAAATGGGAAGGACAGTATATCATCAAGGAAGTTTACCGCTCTGGAGCTATTAAGATTAATAACGCCAAAGGCACTAATCTGAAGGTGGTCAATGGGCAAAGAATTAAGCATTATATTTCAGGTACTCCCATTAATGTTGAAACCAATATTATTGAAACAATTACACCGGAAGAGCACATCAAAGAGGCCTTCCAGAACACTCCAGAGCCCTGAAAAGGAAGAGGTATGTGATACGGTAAGTAAACCGACTCCAAAAATTCCATAAAAATACTTTTTGTCAGTTTTGGAATATTAGAAAAAATAAAAAAATAAGAAACACCGGAGGGGGCCACCAAGGTGCCCACAAGGCACTAGGGCGCACCTACCCCCCCGGCGTGCCCTAGTGGCTTGTGGGCCCCTCGTGAGCCTTACCGACTCCTTTTTCTTATGGAATACTTCTTTTGCAAGATAAAAATTATTTATATATACTTCCAGATGTTTTGACCACCGTATCGCAGAAATCTCCTATGTTCTTGTTTTGGGCTATTTTTCTGATAGATCTATATCGCCATGGCTCCCCAAAAGCTCTGTGCCAAGCACCGCATTGTGCAACCATCGCCGGGCAAATGGCCCTATAGCGAGGTTTACTACGAGATGTCGTCGGGAGAGGAAGACAATGATAAGGAGGACAAGGCAGAGGAAGTTGCAGGGGCTCAGTTTCTGGAAGGAGGGCAAGCCATCCCCATGGAGGAGACTACAGAGAAGGGAGATATCCTTCAACCTTTATATGATCATCTCTCCCCATATGTAATTGAAGCCCTAAGAGTTTTGAAATAGTTAGTGTTCTGAATACATTTCTCACTCAAGAAGTTATTTTGTTGGAAGAACAAAACATCACCCTTCGGAGCATCAACCGTAGATTGATGTATTTGCTCGAGATGAAGGACAAGCCCATCACTTCATCACCACCACCATCACCCAAGAAGAGACTTGAGTACACGGGTATCGGCACTCCCCTTGGCTTGCGCCAAGCTTGGGGGAGGTGCCCCGGTGTCGTATCACCATCACTTTTATTATCCTTATCTGTTTTTAGTTTGATCCT
Organism: Thinopyrum elongatum; assembly: GCA_011799875.1. Classification (NCBI taxonomy): domain Eukaryota; kingdom Viridiplantae; phylum Streptophyta; class Magnoliopsida; order Poales; family Poaceae; genus Thinopyrum; species Thinopyrum elongatum. The sequence goes on from CM022303.1 coordinate 14,930,136, forward strand.
TAGTTATTTCGTGATCTAGATGAATGAAAGTTTAGTATGATCTATTTTTGAGTGCTAGTTGTGTGATCTATTTATCTATGTAATTGAATTGAGAGTTATATAATAAAGAGTAGTTTGAGTTTTTGCTTCTTTACTTTTTTGTTTCAATCTTAGTAATGAAAATAATGAAAAAGATCATATGCTAATCTTATGGAAAGTAATGACATTACATAAAGAAAAGTATAAGTGGTAAAATTTATTGAGAGTTAACAAGCATAGCATTGGTCAATGATGCAATTCATTAAAAAGTTAATCAGGGAAGAGAAGATTCACATGCAAATATACTATCTTGGACATTTTTTATGATTGTGAGCCCCCATTAAGTATTTTATGTCAAATTGTTGACGTTCGACAAGGAAGACAACGTAATGAATTATGTTTGCTTATATTCACATAGAAGTTATATTATTATAGATACTCCAACATGTGGTGCTTGCCCAATATCTTTGCTAGCCAAAAATTCGCACCAAGTAGACATACTACTTGTGCATCCAGAACCCTTAAAACCCAGTTTCACAATATGAGAGTACACTATATCTACCTATGGATTGAATAAGATCCTTCAAGTAAGTTGTCATCAGTGCAAAAAGCAATGATAATTGCCTCTAAATATGTTACGAACTTTTATTGTAAGGGAAAATAAGCTTTGTACGAACTTGTGATGGTAAAGAAATAAAAGCGACGGACTACATAATAAAGGTTGCTATCACAAGGGGCAATATAAAGTGACGTTCCTTTGCATTAAGAGCTTGTGCATCCAACAATAAAAAGCGCATGACAATCTCTGCTTCCCTCTGCGAAGGGCCTATCTTTTACTTTTATGTATTTACTTTTTATGCAAGAGTCAATAGTGTTCCCTTCTATTCCCTTTTATTTTTCTCTTTTGCAAGCATCATGTGGTGGAGAGATCTAGGCATATATATCCAGTTGGACGTGAGTGATCATGAGTTATTATTGTTGACATCACCCTTGAGGTGAATAAGTTGGGAGGTGAAACTATAAGACCCTATCTTTCTATGTGTCTGGCTGAAACTTTTTGCTCCATATATATGTCATGAGTGCTAGCAATCATAGAAGACTAAATGATGGTTGAGTATGTGGCCTTGCGAAAAAGCTCCTACATGTGACCCTTCCTGAAAATATAATGAATTCTAATTGCATTGTTGACTGAGAACATAGTTTGTTAGTCTTCAAGAAAGTTTATGCCTTATACTTCATTATTGTGATGAATTATTACTTTCTCATGAGAAGTTCTATGATAATAAATATTGCTATTATAATAATGATCATGTTGCTACTATGTCCGTATTTTGTTTTTATCGACACCTCTCTCTCTAAACATGTGGACATGATTATCGATATCGGCTTTCGCTTGAGGACAAGCGATGCCTAAGCTTGGGGGAGCTGATACGTCCATTTTGCATCATGTTTCGCTACTGTTATTTATAGTGTTTTTAATAAATATAACACTTTGTGGAGCAATTCTAATGCCTTTTCTGTCTTAATATGCAAGATTTACACAAGGAGGGAGAATACCGGTGGCTGGAATTCTGGACCTAAGAAAGCTATGTCAGAGATACATATTCTGCACATCTCCAAATGAAGTAAAATTTCACGAAGATTTATTTTGGAATAAATAAAAAATACTGGAAGAAAGAGATACTAGAGGGGGCCACCCAGGTGCCCACAAGGCACCAGGGCGCGCCTGCCCCCCCCTCCCCCCAGGCATACCCAGGTGGCTTGTGGGGCCCCTGGACAGCCTCTGGCCCCCATTTTCTGGTATATAAGCCCATTTGCCCTAGAAAAAATAAAGAGAAGACTTTTGGGACGGCGCGCCGCCGTCTCGAGGTGGAACTTGGCAGGAGCACTTTTTCTCTCCGGTAGAGAGATTTTGCCAGGGATACTTCCCCCCGGGAGGGGGAAATCATCGCCATCGACATCACCAACGATCCTCTCATCATGGGAGGACCAATCTTCATCAACATCTTCAACAGCACCATCTCATCTCAAACCCTAGTTCATCTCTTGTATTCAATCTTTGTCTCAAAACCTCAGATTGGTACCTGTGGGTTGCTAGTAGTGTTGATTACATCTTGTAGTTGATGCTAGTTGGTTTATCTGGTGGAAGATTATATGTTCAGATCCATTATGCTATTCATCACCCCTCTGATCTTGAACATGATGATGATTTGTGAGTAGTTACTTTTGTTCATGAGGACATGGGAGAAGTCTTGTCATAAGTAATCATGTGAATTTGGTATTCGTTCGATATTTTGACGATATGTATGTTGTTGTTCTCTTAGTGGTGTTATGTGAATGTCGACTACATGACACTTCACCATCTTTGGGCCTAAGAGAATGCATTGCGGAGTAGTTATTAGATGATGGGTTGCTAGAGTGACAGAAGCTTAAACCCTAGTTTATGCGCTATTCCGTAAGGGGCTGATTTGGATCCATATGTTTAATGCTATGGTTAGATTTATCTTAATTCTTCTTTCGTAGTTGTGGATGCTTGCGAAGGGGGTTAATCATAATTGGGAGGTTTGTTCAAGTAAGAACAGCGCCCAAGCACCGGTCCACCCACATATCAAAATATCAAAGTAGCGAACGCGAATTAAACAAACATGATGAAAGTGACTAGATGAAACTTCCGTGTGTCCTCGAGAACGCTTTCCTTATTATAAGAGGTTGTTCGGGCCTGTCCTTTGCCACAAAAGGATTGGGCTACCTTGCTGCACTTTTAGTTACTATTGCTACTTGTCACTTGTTACAAATTATCTTGCTATCAAACTACTCGTTCTCGATAATTTCAGTGCTTGCAGAAACTACCTTGCTGAAAACCGCTTGACATTTCCTTCTACTCCTCGTTGGGTTCGACACTCTTACTTATCGAAAGGACTATGATTAATCCCCTATACTTGTGGGTCATCATGGTGCTATTGAAAATGAGCTTGCATGCTGAATTATTTGAGTCCTAAGCAGTTTGAATGCTTGATATGGCCTCTAGGCACTTGTATAAGTAGTTACTATCAATTTTGTGAAGTTTTATTGATATCATTTTGTGGTCCAAAAATTTTCAGAAATTGTTTTTAGGAAAATGAATTTCTTCCGGAGGAGTTCCTCGAGGAGGTCCGCTGAGGCATCATCTAGCGAGAGCCCTGCACGTCTATCATATGTTGAGCCAAGTGCAAGCTCGGTGCGAGATACCGAAGCAAAATCATGTAGATGGCCGTGCGACGAGTTCATGCTAGGTGCATGCATTAAGGAGGAATTTGACCAGTATATTCACAACTCCGAGCTCTCCGCCTTCATCACAAATAAGCCACCCCAGCATTGTAACCTCACTCATTCGTTTACAAATTTTTTTGAATATCATTCGCGCACTTCTAGCCTCTATGACAGATCTTATGCCATGTCTCTAGAAGAGTTTTGTGATGCATGCAAAATTCCATATTGGGGTTCATTGGATGAACCGCTAAAATCTGATTATGAGCCATTTCTTAATAGCCATTGCAAAGGTGAAGATAGGGGAGTAACGCAGGCCAGAATAGTTAGCATTCATTTTCCCGCTATTCAGTATTTTGCACTTTTTAATGGTAAATGCATTGTTGCCAAACAAGACTGTAGTACACTTTGTGCCCCTGATTTGTGTCTTATTCATACAGCTTTGACTGGTAACAAGCATTATAATATTGGGGCTATTGTTGCACGTAGATTGCAGCATAACGTGGGTAGTGGACATTTGTATGGAGGAATTTATGCTAGGGGTCTCGCCCGTTTCCAATGATCCACTCTTACCTTATAAATATTTGAATTTTGAAACAATGCAAGAACATAGGTTTTTAAAACATGACGCAGAAGGATATGAATACAACTTAGTTTTCAATAAAAATCACTCTATGTATGTTGCTTTGCCTGCTCCTGCCCTCTTTGATTTTCAGAACAGACAGAGACATTATCTATTGGAGAGCGAGGTGCGTGAGTACAAGGCGGCAGTTGAAGCTGCCTGCCTGGCTGATACCAACTTGTGATGTCCCCGATTCAATCGTACACTAATCATACACGCCAATGTGTACGATCAAGATCAGGGACTCACGGGAAGATATCACAACACAACTATAGACACGAATTTAAGTCATACAAGCTTTATATTACAAGCCAGGGGCCTCGAGGGCTCGAATACGAAAGCTCGAATACAAAGAGTCAGCGGAAGCAATAATATCGCAGTACAGGCATAAGTTAAACAAGTTTGCCTTAAGAATGCTAGCACAAACAGGGATACATATCGTAAAGGCAAGGCCTCCTGCCTGGGAACCTCCTAACTACTCCTAGTCATTGGCGGTCTCCACATAGTAGTAGGCTCCGTCGTGGTAGTAGTAGTCGTCGGTGGTGTCGTCTGGCTCTTGGGATCCATCATCTGATCGCATCAATTGGGTATAGGGGGAAAAGAGAGAGCAAAGCAACCGTGAGTACTCATCCAAAGTACTCGCAAGACTGACATCAGATCTATGCTAAGTATGCATCAGTATCAAATGAATGGGCTGCTTCTGTGGACTGAACTGCAGAATGCCTGAATACAGGGGAAGACCTTGCCTATCGAAGACTAGCATCTTGCAGCATCTTGCAGCAATAGAGGAGAGTAGAGTATCATAACATAATAGTAAATATGTTGTATTACGCCCAGAGATCCTTCCTCGACTACCCCGCGAGGAAGCAATCCCGGAGCCATCATATCCATTTCATGCCTCAGCATCCAGTTCTACTTGTATCGATCGGGATACAACTCCGAGTGTCCGTTACCGAGGATCCGGCTATTCGAATAGATATACTTCCCTGCAGGGATGCACCAACTTACCCACCATGCTCGATTAACTCCGGCCGGAGACACTTTTCCGGCTCATGCCCGGCCTCGGTCAAAACGACATGCCGCAGGCCTACCTAGGCTCAACAGAGAGGTCTGCACGTCGGACTAACCTATGCACGCAGTGGTCTGGGCCCATCGCCCTATGCACTCCTGCACGATGCGTACACGGCCCGTGAGCAGACCTAGCCCCCTTAAACAAGGACGGGCGTTCCAGTCCAACCCGGCACGCGCCGCTCAGTCGCTGACGTCTAGAAAGCTTTGGCTGATACCACGATGCAGAGTGCCCATACTTATTCCCGCGTGATGGTTAGTGCTAAAAGGCCAGAGTCCTACTCGGATCAAATATCCAAACCGTTAGTGTCTTGGGAACGCGCGGTAACGAGCAGAGACTCACGATCATGTGACCCCGTCGCCCCGTCTCGCAGACTTACGGCAAGGGCTAAGAATGCCCGGCCGTGCCACGTAGTTATCTCGCGGGTACCCTCCAGGTCAACCCGACTCCAGATCACTCGCAACATATGCTCGCGCGGGTACCCCTCATGGCCGACCCGACTTTATCATGGTTCAGGGTAAAGCCATAGTAACCGTGTGTCCATAACACCAAGGGGGAAAACCCGAGGAATCTCCCTCGATGGAATCCCCACTCGATGCAACCGTCAAGGTGAACTAAGGAGGAATCACCCTCAATGGTTCACACCTGAAGGGTTGCACGACAAAGTCGTTATCGGGAGTGGTGAAGGAGGAATCACCCTCGATGACCACGACCGATTAGCTACTCTACAAGTTAACATCAGAAATACTGTACGAGGTATCACCCTCGGCACTTGATAGTAACCCTGCAGTGTCGTACAGTTAAGGGGGGTGTGATGTGATGTGTCGGGCTCTAGAAGTTGATCACGTTGATCGAGTCATCTGATAATCCAGCGGGGGCAACAGAGACAAGGTGTGGGGGCATGGATGGATCACCAACCAACCTATACTAAGCAGTTTAGGATGAGAAGGTAAGGTAACAAGTGTAGGTTACAAAAACATGCTATGCATCAGAATAGGAGCAAACATTAACAGTAGCAAAATCTAATGCAAGCATGAGAGAGAATGGAATGGGAGATATCGAAATGATGAAGGGGGTTTTCTTGCCTGGAAGCTCTGCTGCAAAGGACTGGTCGTCAGGGGTGTAGTCGACGTCAGGAGCAGTGTCAGTCTTGGTGTCTACCGGAGAGAAGAGGGGGAAGAAACAATAAATATAAAGCAGACAAGTGCATCACTAAGCATGACATGGCAATATGCAGTGCTGGTGGTGACCTAACGCCATGCTACATGTTGCAGATGCTGCGGGAATTTAACGGGAAAGTTTTCCCGGTTCTGGACGTCTGTCAGACAGACGAACCGGAGGGGACGGTTCCATTTTCAGGTAGTTAGGGGCACCTGACAAGCATGTGGTTAGCGTATTCGGATTCGTCTCTTTTTTCTGATCATTTTTCATATATAAATTATTTTCATCCGAGTTACGGTTTAATTTCTACGAATTTTCAAAGATTTAAACTATTTTCTGAAATTCTGCAATTATTTAATTCGAATTATCCAAAACAGTGGATGGTGACATCAGCATGAGGTCAGTGTGACGTCAACGGTCAAATCTGACTGGCCAGAGTCAAACCTGACAGGTGGGGCCCCTTTGTCATTGACTAGACTAATTTAACAGTAGATTAAATTAACTAATTAACCTAATTAGTTGCTCGGACCCACTGTCAGTGACTGATTAGCTAAATAATTAACTAATAGATTAATTAACATTTTAATTAGCATTTTTATATATTTTAAAATCATTTTAAAAAGGCTGGGCCCACATGTCAGTGGCTAGACCAGCCCAGTCAGCAGTTGACTGGGTCAACCCAGTCAACTGGGGCCCGTGGGGCCCGCGGTCAGTGGCACAGGGGGGGGCAGTGGGCGCCACATCGGCGGACGCCGCCGGAGACACGCCAGCGAGCCCGAACGCGGTGGCCGAACTCCGGCGAGCTCGGAATCCCACCGTGGTGCCCCATTTCGCGCGCGCTTGGGCTCTCTGGAACGAGCACACCAAGCCGCCTCGAACGTCGGTGGCCTAGCGAGCGGGGGCGGCCGGAATCGGGCGGTGTGACGACGGCGGGCGGCGGCGGCTTCGGGTTTTGTATAATGACAGAGGGGCCCCACCTGTCAGGTTTGACTCTGAAAGAGGGGCCTCATGCTGATGTCACCATCCACTGTTTTGGATAATTTGAATTAAATAATTCCAGAATTTCAGAAAATAGTTTAAATCTTTGAAAATTCGTAGAAATTAAACCGTAACTTTGATGAAAATAATTTATATATGAAAAATGATCAGAAAAATGAGACGAATCCGAATACGCTATCCACATGCCTATCAGGTGCCCCTAACTACCTGAACATGGAACCGTCCCTCCGGTTCATCTGTCTGACAGACGTCCGGAACCGGGAAAACTTTCTCGTTAAATTCCCGCTCCGTTTGCAACGTGTAGCATGGCGTTAGGTCACCACCAGCATTGCATATTGCCATGTCATGCTTAGTGATGCACTTATCTGCTTTATATTTATTGTTTCTTCCCCCTCTTCTCTCCGGTAGACACCGAGACTAACGCTGCTCCTGACGTCGACTACACCCCTGACGACCAGTCCTTTGCAGCAGAGCTTCCAGGCAAGCAAACCCCCTTAATCATTCCGATATCGCCCATTCCATTCTCTCTCATGCTTGCATTAGATATTGCTACTGTAAATGTTTCCTCCTATTCTGATGCATAGCCTGTTTTTGTAACCGGCACTTGTTACCTTACCTGCTCATCCTAAACTGCTTAGTATAGGTTGGTTGGTGATCCATCCGTGCCCCCACACCTTGTCTCTGTTGTCCCCGCTGGATTATCAGATGACTAGATCAACATGATCGACTTCTAGAGCCCGACACATCACATCACATCACACCCCCCTTAACTGTACGACACTGCAAGGTTACTATCGAGTGCCGAGGGTGATACCTCGTCCAGCACTTCTGATGATAACTTATAGTGTAGCTAATCGGTCATGGTCATCAAGGGTGATTCCTCCTTCACCACTCCCGATAATGACTCTGTCATGCAACCCTTCAGTTGTGAACCATCGAGGGTGATTCCTCCTTACTTCACCTTGATGGTTACATCGAGTGGGGATTCCATCGAGGGTGATTCCTCGGGTTTTCCCCCTTGGTGTTATGGACACACGGTTACTATGGCTTTACCCTGAACCATGATAAAGTCGGGTCGGCCCTGAGGGGTACCCGCGTGAGCATATGTTGCGAGTGATGTGCAGTCGGGTTGACCTGGAGGGTACCCGCGAGATAACTACGCGGCACGGCCGGGCATTCTTAGCCCTTGCCGTAAGTCTGCGAGACAGGGCGATGTCTCTCCCATTATTCTGGAGTTGTCCAATATTGACCTCATTCTGGGAATGGAATGGTTGAACGCACATACTGCTTCTATTGTTTGCGCCACCAAAGTCATCCATCTCCTACATCCTTCGAATGAGATAGTAAGCTACCATGCTCAGATTATTCAAAATGCTGAAGCACGGCTTTATTCCTTGAATGCGTTAAACGCATCACCTCTTGAGGGAATTGAAAACATTCCAGTCATTCGCGAATTCCAAGATGTCTTTCCATAAGAACTCCCAGGTATACCTCCTGTGCGAGCTGTCGAATTCGTCATCGACTTGAAACCAGGCACCACTCCTATCTCCAAACGGCCATACAAGATGCCTCCTCATGAACTCTTAGAGCTTAAGGAGGAAATCAATAACTCACTTCATCAGGGTTTTATTCATCTGAGCTCCTCTGCTTGGGGAGCGCCTTCTCTCTTTGTTAAGAAGAAGGATGGAACGAACCGTTTGGTACAAGACTACCGGCCTATCAACCAAGCAACCATTCAGAACAAGTATCCACTTCCTCGTATCAATGATCTTTATGATCAACTTGCTGGATCCTCGGTCTTCTCTAAACTCGACTTGAGGTTGGGTTACCATGAGATCTGGGTGTGTGAAGAGGATATTCCCAAGACTGCATTCGTTACTTGCTATGGTTCATACGAGTACACCGTCATGTCTTTCGGCTTGACTAATGCTCCAACAACATTCTCTCGTCTGATGAACTATATATTCATGGAATACCTTGACAAGTTCATCGTGGTTTATCTGGATGATATCCTTGTATATTCCAAGAATAAAGAAGAACATGCTGAACATCTTCGCCTTGTGCTGGAAAAGCTTCGAGAGCACCAGCTATACGCCAAGTATTCCAAGTGTGAATTCTGGCTACCCGAAGTAACTGATGACCCACAAGTATAGGGGGTCAATCGTAGTCCTCTCGATAAGTAAGAGTGTCGAACCCAACAAGGAGCAGAAGGAAATGACAAGTGGTTTTCAGCAAGGTGATTTCTGCAAGCACTGAAACAAGCGGTAACAGATAGTTTGGTAGCAAGATAATCTGTAGCAAGTAACTAGTGACAAATGTAAATAAGGTGCAGCAAGATAGCCCAATCCTTTTGAGTGCAAAGGACAGGCCTTAACAAGTACTTATAGTGATGCAAATGTTCTTGAGGACACACGGGAATTTCATCTAGTCACTTTCACCATGTTCATTTGATTCGCGTTCGCTACTTTGATGATTTGATATGTGGGTGGACCGATGCTTGGGTGCTGTTCTTACTTGAACAAGCCTCCGACTTATGATTACCCCCTCTCGCAAGCATCCGCAAATACAAAAAGAGAATTAAGACAAAGTCTAACCATAGCAATAAACGTTTGGATCCAAATCAGCCCCTTACGGAATAGCGCATAAACTAGGGTTTAAGCTTCTGTCACTCTAGCAACCTATCATATAATTACTACTCCACAATGAGTTCCCTTAGGACCATGAATGGTGAAGTGTCATGTAGTCGACATTCACATGACACCACTAAGAGAATCACAACATACATATCATCAAAATATCGAACGAATGCCAAATTCACATGATTACTTATGACAAGACTTCTCCCATGTCCTCAAGAACAAAAGTAACTACTCACACATCATCATCATGTTCATGATCAGAGAGGAAATAAATGACATAAAGGATCTGAACATTTAATATCTCACAAAGCAAACCAACTAGCATCAACTACGACAAGTAATCAACACTACTAGCAAATCACAAGTAGCAATCTATAGTTTTGATACAAAGATTGGATACGAGAGACGAACTAGGGTTTGAGATGAGATGGTGCTGTTGATGATGATGATGAAGATTTGTCCTCCCACGATAAGAGGGTTGTTGGTGATGACGAAGGCTTCGATTTCCCCCTCCCGAAGGGAAGTGTCCCTGTCAGAATCTGCCTGCCGGAGATCCAAATTGCTCCTGCCCTAGTTCCGCCTCGTGGCGGCGGCGCCTTGTCCCGAAAGTCTCCTCATAAAAATTTTAGTGTAAAATGACTTATATACCAGAAGGAGTGGGCCAAAGGTGGGCCAGGGGCTCCACACAGCATCAGGGCGCACCCCAGGGGGGCGCGCCCTGGTGCTGTGTGGGCACCTGGGGGCCCTCCTCTGGTTGTTCTCTGGCCCATTATTTTTTATATATTCCAAAATAATTCTTCGTGGAATTTCAGGCCATTTGGAGATGTGCAGAATAGGTATCTCTGTTGTAGCTTTTTCAGGCCCTGAAATCGAGTTGCCGGCATTCTCCCTTCTTGTGTAAACCTTGCATATTAAGAGAGAAAAGGCATTAGAAATTCTCCATGAAGTGCTATATTGATCAAAAACTTCATAAATAACAGCAATAAAACATGATGCAAAATGGACGTATCAGCTCTCCCAAGCTTACACCTCGCTTGTCCTCAAGCGAAAACCGAAATCGAAAAACATGCCCACATGCTTAGAGAGAGAGGTGTCGATAAAAATAAAATACGGACTTGGAAGCATCATGAACAATAACATAATATCAATAGATATCATCATAAACTTCTCATGAGCAAGTAACAATTCACCACCATATTGAAGTATGAAGCATAAAATTTCTTGAAAACTAACAAACTATGTTCTTAGTCAACAACGCAATTGCAATTCATTGTACTTTCAGGAAGGGTCACATGTAGGAGCCTTTTGGCAAGTCCACATACTCAACTATCATTTAGTCTTTCATAATTGCTAACACTCACACCATACATATGGAGCATCAAGTTTCAGCCAGACACAGAGGAAGATAGAGATTCCAACTTATTCACCTCAAGGGTGATGTCAACAATAATAACTCATGCCCACCCATATTCAACTGGACATATGTGCCTAGATCTTTCCCCACCACAAGATGCTTGCCAAAGGATAAAATAAAAAGGAATAGAGAGAATAACTTTGACACTTGCATAATAAGTAAAAGATAGGCCCTTCGCAGAGGGAAGCAGAGGTTGCCATGCGCTTTCAATGTTGGATGCACTTAACTCTTATTGCAAAGGAACGTCACGTGATATTGCCCCTTGTGATAGCAACATTTATTATGCAGTTTGTCGCTTTTATTCTTCACCATCACAAGTTCATACCATGCTTGTTTTCCCTTACAATAAAAGATCATACATATTTAGTAGCAATTTTTATTGCCTTATTGTACCGATGACAACTTACTTGAAGGATCTTGCTCAATCCACAGGTAGGTATGGTGGACTCTCATGACATGAATTTGGTTAAAGGGTTTTGGATGCACAAGTAGTATTTCTAGTTAGTGCGGAATTTTGGCTAGCAAAGGTATTGGGCAAGCACCCCATGTTGGAGGATCCATGACAATATACCTTCTATGTGAATATGAACAAACATAACTCATTACGTTGTCTTCCTTGTCCAACATTAACCATTTGACATACAATACTTCGTGGGTGGTCACAATCACAATAGATGTCCAAGATAGTATATTTGCATGTGAATCTTCTCTTCCTTATTAACTTTTTCATGAATTGCATCATTGACCAATGCTATGTTTGTCAACCTTCAATAAATTTTACCACTTATACTTTTCTTTATGTGATGTCATTACTCACCATAAGATTAGCATATGATCTTTTTCTTTTCATTATTTCATTGCTTTTAATCAAAACATAAAAGTAAAGAGGCAAGACTCAAACTACTCTTTATTATATAACTCACACACGATTACATAGATAGATAAATAAAAACTAACACTCAAAGATAGATCATACTAAACTTTTATTCTACTAGATCGCGAAATACTATGGATCGAATTGAAAATAGCAAAAGATAATAAAAGTGATGGTGATACGATACCGGGGCACCTCCCCCAAGCTTGGCACAAGCCAAGGGGAGTGCCCATACCCGTGTGATCGAGCTCCCTCCTTAGGTGATGAAGGTGATGAAGAAGAAGGGTCATCCTCTGGCTTCCATGGGGTGGTCTCTCCACCATAATACATGGAGTGAGGCTTCGGAGCCCTGAAACTTGTAGCTAAACTCATACCTCTAAATTTTTCTTCATACTCATAATTTTGGCGACGGAGGTCATAGATTTGATCTTCAGTGTAGTCGATGCGGTCATTGAGCTTGAAGACGATGTTCTCCATAGACTTGCCATCCACCGTATTCTCACGTGAATGCTGTGATCATAGTGTGGTTGGTGCTGAGTCCACACTCCATCATCCCCTTGCACTTGAAGATCTCTTGCTCCACCGCTTCGAGCCTTTCCTCCATGCTCCCGGTCTTCTTGGGGCCTTGGACATCCCGGATGTGGAGCACCCCCTCATGAGTCACAACTTCCTGAGGGTGCTTCATCACCTCCATGAGGTAAGGGTTGATGACATTCTCGTAGAACTTGTCCTTGGATGAGCTTGAGGAGGCCATGGAGATTTTAGATCTAACAGAAAACAGCAAGAAACAAGAACAGAAGATATCTCGCGATACGGTGGTCAAAACAATCCGGGAGATATATATAGATTTTTTTATCTTGCATAACAAGTAAACAGGAGGAAAACAGAGTCGGGAAGGTGCACCAGGGCCCCACACAACACCAGGGCGGGGCCCGGGGGGGGGCGCCCAGGTGCTGTGTGGGCACCTGGTGGACCCTCTCGGCTTCCTTTTATTTTTTTATCTTTTTAAATATTCCAAAACTAACAGAATATATTTTTGCAGATTTTTCGGAGTCCGTTTCCTTACCGTATCACGTACCTACCCCTTTTTCAGTATTCTGGAGTGTTCCGGAAGGACTCCTTGATATGTTCCTCCGGTGTAATTGTATCAATAACATTAGTTTCAACATTAATGGGTGTACTTGAAATGTAATGCTTGATCCTTTGTCCATTTACCACCTTCGGGTTAGTACCCGCGCCATTGTTGATCTTTATGGCTCCAGAACGATAAACCTCCTCGATAATATATGGTCCTTCCCATTTGGAAAGAAGTTTACCTGCAAAGAACCTAAGACGAGAATTATATAATAAAACATATTCACCCACCTTGAATTCTCTCTTTTGGATCCTCTTATCATGCCATCGTTTGACTTTTTCTTTAAACAACTTGGCATTATCGTAAGCCTGGTTTCTCCATTCATCAAGTGAGCTAATGTCAAATAGCCTCTTTTCACCAGCAAGCTTGAAATAATAGTTAAGTTCTTTAACAGCCCAAAAAGCTTTATGTTCCAATTCAAGAGGTAAATGACATGCTTTTCCATAAACCATTTTATAAGGAGACATACCCATAGGATTCTTATAAGCAGTTCTATAAGCGCACAAAGCATCATCTAATTTCTTAGACCAGTTCTTTCGAGATCTATTAGCAGTCTTTTGCAAACTCAACTTTATCTCCCTATTGCATAACTCAACTTGACCACTAGACTGAGGATGATAGGGAGATGCAATTCTATGATTAACATCATACTTAGCAAGCATCTTACGGAAAGCACCATGAATAAATGTGAACCACCATCAGTCATAATATATCTAGGGACTCCAAACCTTGGGAAAATAACTTCCTTAAGCATTTTAATAGAAGTGTTGTGATCAGCACTACTAGTGGGGATAGCCTCAACCCACTTAGTGACATAATCAACAGCAACAAGAATATGAGTATACCCATTGGACTTTGGAAAAGGTCCCATGTAATCAAAACCCCAAACATCAAATGGTTCAATAACAAGAGAATAATTCATAGGCATTTCCTGACGTCTACTGATATTACCAATCCTTTGACACTCATCACAAGATAAGACAAACTTACGAGCATCCTTGAAGAGAGTAGGCCAATAAAAACCGGATTGCAATACCTTATGTGCGGTTCTATCGCCTGCATGGTATCCTCCATAAGCTTCAGAGTGACACTTCCGAAGAATTTGTTCCTGTTCATGCTCAGGCACACAACATCTAACAATACCATCCACACCTTCTTTATAAAGATGTGGGTCATCCTAGAAATAGTGTCTCAAATCATAAAAGACCTTTTCTTTTGCTGGTAAGTAAAACTAGGAGGTATAAACTTAGCAACAATATAATTAGCATAGTCTGCATACCAAGGAGTACTATAAGAAACATTAATAGCAGCTAATTGCTCATCAGAAAAACTATCATTAATAGGTTGTGGGTCATCAAGCACATTTTCCAATCTAGGCAAGTTATCAGCCACGGGGTTCTCAGCCCCTTTCCTATCAACAATATGAAGATCAAACTCTTGTAACAAAAGAACCCACCTAATAAGCCTAGGTTTAGCATCTTTCTTTTCCATGAGATATTTAATAGTAGCATGATTAGTATGAATAGTAACTTTGGAATTAACAATGTAAGATCAAAACTTATCACAAGCAAACACAACTGCTAGAAACTCTTTATCAGTAGTAGCATAATTCCTTTGGGCAATGTCCAAAGTCTTACTAGCATAATGAATAACATTCAGTTTCTTATCAACTCTCTGCCCTAGAACAGCACCAACAGCATAATCACTAGCATCACACATGATTTCAAAAGGTAAATCCCAATCAGGTGGCTGAACAATAGGTGCAGAAATTAAAGCTGACTTAATGGTTTCAAAGACTTCTACACAATCATCATAAAAAACAAAAGGAACATCTTTTTGCAAAAGATTGGTAAGAGGCCTAGAAATTTTAGAGAAGTCTTTAATAAATCTCCGATATAAACCAGCATGACCAAGGAAATTTCTTATACCTTTAATATCCTTAGGACATGGCATCTTCTCAATAGCAACAACCTTAGCTTTGTCGACTTCAATACCTCTTTCAGAAATTTTATGGCCCAAGAAAATACCTTCATTAACCATAAAGTGGCACTTTTCCCAGTTCAAGATGAGGTTTGTTTCTTCACATCTCTGCAAAACTCGATCAAGGTTGCTTAAGCAATCATCAAACGAAGTTCCGTAAACAGAGAAATCATCCATGAAAACCTCAACAATCCACAAAAGTCAGAGAAGATAGCGGACATACATCTTTGAAAAGTAGCAGGTGCATTACATAAACCAAAAGGCATACGTCTATAAGCAAAGGTTCCAAAAGGACAGGTAAAAGTGGTTTTCTCTTGATCATATTGTGCAACAGGTATTAGAGAAAAACCAGAATAACCATCTAGGAAACAAAAGTGTGTGTGCTTAGACAACCTTTCTAGCATTTGATCAATAAAAGGTAAAGGATAATGATCTTTCCTAGTATCTTTATTCGACTTTCTAAAATCTATCACCATCCTATAACCAGTTACTATCCTTTCAGGAATAAGCTCATCTTTATCATTAGGAACAACAGTAATACCACCCTTTTGGGGAACACAATGAACTGGACTCACCCATCTACTATCAGCTATAGGATAGATAATACCTACTTCTAGAAGCTTTAATATTTCAGTTCTTACCACCTCTTTCATTTTTGGATTCAATCGACGTTGGTGATCAACAACAGGTTTAGCATCTGGCTCCATATTAATCTTGTGCTGACATAGAGTGGGACTAATGCCCTTAAGATCATCCAGAGTATATCCAATAGCAGCACAATGCTTCTTTCGAATTTTTTATAATCTCTTTTCTTCGTGCGCTGAAAGGTTAGCACTGATGATAATAGGATACATTTGCTTTTCATCAAGATAAGCATATTTCAGAGTATCAGGCAATTGTTTCAATTCAAAAACAGGATCACTCTTAGGTGGAGGAGGACCTCCAAGAGTTTTAACAGGCAAATTATGCTTAAGGATAGGTGGCTGCTTAAAGAAAACTTCATCTATTTCATTCCTTTCATTCTTATGCAAATCATTCTCATTCTCAAGCAAATATTGTTCTAAAGGATCAGTTGGAGGCACATCAATAGCAGCAATACTAACTATTTCATCCTTATTAGGCAACTCTATATCATGTGGTTGTCTACGAAACTTAGAGAAATTAAACTCATGAGACACACGACCAAAGTTGACACTAACAATCTCTTTGGCATAATCAATTTGAGAATTAACAGTATTCAAGAAAGGTCTACCAAATATGATTAGACAAAAACTATCTTGAGGAGAACCAAGAACGAGAAAATCAGTAGGGTATTTGATCTTACCACACAAGACTTCAACATCTCTGACAATACCAAGTGGTGAAATAGTGTTTCTGTCAGCGAGCTTAATCGTGACATCAATATCTTCAATCTCAGTAGGTGCAATATCATTAATGACTTCTTGATATAAAGTAAAGGGAATAGCGCTTATGCTAGCACCCACATCAAATAAACCATGATAGCAATGATCTCCAATTTTAACAGAAATAGCCGGCATGCCAACTACGGGTCTATTTTTATTCTTAGGATCAGGACTAGCAATTCTAGATGCATTATCACAGAAAGAAATAACATGCTCATCCAATTCATCAACTAAAAGATCTTTAACTAAAGCAATGCTAGGTTCAACCTTAATTTGCTCAGGAGGTGCAGAAGTTCTAACATGACTCTTTTTAACAATAGAAGAAACTTTAGAATGCTCTTTAATTCTAACAGGAAAAGGAGGTTTCTCAAAATAAGTAGTAGGAACAACTGGATTAACATTGTAAACAATAGTTTCCTCCTCCTTAAGCTCTGGTTTTTTTTCCTTAATATCCATAGGAGGGTGGTATTTGAACCACTTCTCCTTAGGAAGATCAACGTGTGCAGCAAATGATTCACAAAAAGAAGCTACTATCTCAAAGTCAAGTCCATACTTGGTGCTAAACTTGTGAAAAGCATCGGTTTCAATAAAAGATTTAACACAATCAAACTTAAGATTTATACCCGACTCATTACCTTTGTCGATCTCCCAATCCTCATAGTTGCGCTTAATCTTCTCAAGAAGATCCCATTTGAATTCAATAGTCTTCTTCATAAAAGAGCCAGTTGAAGAAGAATCAAGCATAGTTCGATCATTATGAGAAAGCTGAGCATAAAAGTTTTGAAGAATTATTTCTCTTGAGAGCTCATGATTGGGGCATGTATGAAGCATATACTTAAGCCTCCCCCAAGCTTGAGCGATACTTTCTCCTTCATGAGGCCAAAAATTGTAGATATAGTTCCTATCACGATGAACCAAGTGCATAGGATAAAATTTCTGATGGAATTCCAATTTCAACCGGTTCCAATCCCATGTATCAGTATCATCACATAACCTATACCAAGTCGAGGCCTTTCCCTCCAAAGATAAAGGGAATAATTTCTTCTTAGCTCTATCTCTAGATAAACCTGCAAGCTTAAACAATCCACAAATTTCATCCACATAGATCAAGTGCATATCAGAATGTTTAGTTTCATCTCCTGCATAAGGATTAGCTAGCAGCTTTTCAACAAGACCAAAAAGAATTTCATAAGCAATATTTTCAGTAGCTTCAATATGTGGTGGAGAGGAAACTCTAGTGGTTTCTGGTCGAGGTGAAGATACCCCGAACAAGCCTCTCAAAGGATTAGTTTCCTTAGTGACAAGTAGTAATAAATTTCAGCACGTAACGAAAATGTTTCCTTACCAAAGGCGCTTCACTCCCCGGCAACGGCGCCAGAAAAGA
This sequence comes from Thinopyrum elongatum, assembly GCA_011799875.1. Lineage (NCBI taxonomy): Eukaryota > Viridiplantae > Streptophyta > Magnoliopsida > Poales > Poaceae > Thinopyrum > Thinopyrum elongatum. The sequence continues at coordinate 14,948,080 of CM022303.1, forward strand.
GTCTCGATGACCCACAAGTATAGGGGGTCAATCATAGTCCTTTCGATAAGTAAGAGTGTTGAACCCAACGAGGAGCAGAAGGAAATGACAAGTGGTTTTCAGCAAGGTGATTTCTGCAAGCACTGAAACAAGCGGTAACAGATAGTTTGGTAGCAAGATAATTTTTAGCAAGTAACTAGTGACAAATGTAAATAAGGTGCAGCAAGATAGTCCAATCCTTTTGAGTGCAAAGGACAGCCCGGAACAAGTACTTATAGTGATGCAAACGTTCTTGAGGACACACGGGAATTTCATCTGGTCACTTTCACCATGTTCATTTGATTCGCGTTCGCTACTTTGATGATTTGATATGTGGGTGGACTGGTGCTTGGGTGCTATTCTTACTTGAACAAGCCTCCCACTTATGATTACCCCCACTCGGAAGCATCCACAACTACGAAAAGAGAATTAAGACAAAGTCTAACCATAGCAATAAACGTTTGGATCCAAATCAGCCCCTTACGGAATAGCGCATAAACTAGGTTTTAACCTTCTGTCATCTAGCAACCCATCATCAAATTACTACTCCACAATGAGTTCCCTTAGGCCCATGAATGGTGATGTGTCATGTAGTCGACGTTCACATGACCCCACTAAGAGAATCACAACATACATATCATCAAAATATCGAACGAATGCCAAATTCACATGATTACTTATGACAAAACTTCTCCCATGTCCTCAAGAACAAAAGTAACTAATCACACATCATCATCATGTTCATGATCAGAGAGGAAATAAATGACATAAAGGATCTGAACATTTAATATCTCACAAAGCAAACCAACTAGCATCAACTACAACAAGTAATCAACGCTACTAGCAAATCTCAAGTAGCAATCTATAGTTTTGATACAAAGATTGGATACGAGAGATGAACTAGGGTTTGAGATGAGATGGTGTTGTTGATGATGATGATGAAGATTGGTCCTCCCACGATGAGAGGGTTGTTGGTGATGACGAAGGCTTCGATTTCCCCCTCCCGGAGGGAAGTGTCCCCGCAGAATTAGCCCGCCGGAGATCCAAATTGCTCCTACTCTAGTTCCGCCTCGTGGCGGCGGCGCCTCGTCCCGAAAGTCTCCTCATAAAAGTTTTAGGGTAAAATGACTTATATACCAGAAGGAGTGGGCCAGAAGTGGGCCAGGGCCTCCACACAGCATCCGGGCGCGCCCTAGGGGGGGCGCGCCCTGGTGCTGTGTGGGCACCTGGGGGCCCTCCTCTGGTAGTTCCATGGCCCAGTATTTTTTATATATTCCAAAATAATTCTCCGTAGAATTTCAGCCCATTTGGAGATGTGCAGAATAGGTATCTCTGTTGTAGCTTTTTCAGGCCTGAAATCCAGCTACCGACATTCTCCCTTCTTGTGTAAACCTTGGATATTAAGAGAGAAAAGGCATTAGAAATACTCCATGAAGTGCTATATTGATCAAAAACTTCATAAATAATAGCAATAAAACATGATGCAAAATGGACATATCAGTAACCTACCTTGGTCATGTAATCTCCAAGGATGGTATTGCCGTCAACCCCGAACGAGTTCAGGCTATTCTTGACTGGACTCCTCCAAAGAACGTCAAGCAAGTCAGAAGCTTTCTCGCACTCGCCAGCTATTGCCGCCATTTCGCCGAGAACTCCTCGAAGATTGCCAAGCCCCTGACTAATCTGCTTCACAAGGGCATTAAGTCCGAATGGACAGAAAAGTGTCAGGAAAGTTTCCAAACACTCAAGGACAAGCTGACATCAGCCCCAGTACTTGCTCCTCCAGATTCCCAAAAGGATTTTGTCATCTATTGCGATGCGTCCCGTCAAGGTTTAGGCTGTGTCTTAATGCGAGTGCACAGAGTGATTGCTTATGCCTCCCTTCAAGTGTGACCTCACGAAGAGAACTATCTAGTTCATGACCTCGAGCTTCCGCGGTTATCTATGCACTAAAGCTGTGGCGACATTACCTTCTCGGTAATCATTGCGAGATCTTCACTGATCATCAGAGTCTGAAGTACCAGTTTACTCAGCCAGATTTGAACCTCCGTCAGTAGTGATGGATGGAAGCTATTGCTGACTACGGTTGCGGTATATCCTATACACCTAGCAAGGCTAATGTCATGGCCAATGCCCTGAGCCGCAAGTCTTATTGCAATAACCACATGGTTCATAAAGCTCAACCCCGTCTTTATGAAGAGCTTTGCAAGCTGAACCTTCAGCTAGTTCCACAGGGTTCTCTGAATAACCTTGTCTTGGAACCAACTCTTCTAAAAGCTATAAAGTCTGCCCAAGACAAAGATGCTCATGTTGATCTAATGAAGAAGGATCTTGCCTTAGCTAAATCCAGAGATTTCTCGATTCCTGAAGATGGAACTTTGTACTTCAGGAATCGCATTGTGGTTCCCCGATACGAGCCTATCACAAAGAAGGTAATGAAAGAAGCACATGACACCCCTCTCTCTATTCATCCGAGAAGTACCAAGATATACTTAGGTATTCGTCAGAAATACTGGTGGTCTAAAATGAAGCAAGATATTGCATGGTATATCGAAGAATGTGATGTTTGTCATCGCGTCAAAGCAGAACATCAGAAACCGGTTGGACTTCTGCAACCACTCCCTATTCCGGAATGGAAATGGGATAAGATTCAGATGGACTTCGTCACTGGCCTTCCCAAGTCACAAAAGGGCAACGATGCTGTCTTTGTAGTCATCGATCAATTCTCGAAAGTTGCTCACTTTCTGCCAGTCAAGGAGACAATCACTGCTAGTCTGTTCGCAAACTTGTATATCTCTAGAATTGTATAACTCCACGGCATTCCGAAAGAGATCAGTTTAGACCGTGGCAGTATTTTCACTTCTAAGTTCTGGGATAGTTTCCAAGAGGCAATGGGAACTCATATAACCTGGAGCACTGCTTATCATCCTCAATCCCAAGGCCAAGTTGAGCAAGTCAATCAGATTCTTGAAGACATGCTTCGGGCTTGTGTTATATCTTTCGGCAAGAAGTGGGAAGAATCTCTCCCTTATGCGGAGTTCTCTTATAACAAGAGCTACCAAGCCAGCTTGAAGATGGCACCCTTCAGTACAAGAAATACGTCAACTTGCGACCATCACTATTGGTTACTGAATGGTCATTGTTTTTTATTTGCGACCTTTTTGTGACCAAAAACAGATGGTCAAAAGCTGGCCGTTGTAAACTGAAATTAACGACCTTCTTTGTGATAAGGTCGTTGAAGGCAACGACCAAAACAAAAGGTCGTTGATCCTATGACCTTCTGTTTTGGTCGCTAGCTGTCTGCCCAGGCCACGTCGGATCCGACGTGGCTAGCTGACGTGGCAAAATTGCGACCAAATGAAAAGTTCATTGATAAGAATCAGCCCGGTCCATTTCGCTGCTTTAGATGGGCCGAGCCCAGTAATTCAGCATTTTTAATATATATTTTTCCTGTTAGTTTTCACTAGCTACATGGGCCTAGCCCAGCAGTTCGGCCTTTTATTTTTGGGCCTGGCCTTTTTGCCTCAACAGTTTGAGTTTTCTTTTTTATAAAAAAGGGGTCCATTAGTCAGATTGGTCCCGGTTGTCAGGTTCTAATAAATGGGCCCTAGCTATCTGTGTCATATTCTTTATATTTCAATTTAACAGTAAATAAATTAGTATCCACACATTAGAAATTTCAAAAAAATCAAACAATTTTCATAAGTGGGTCCCCCTTGTCAGGTTTCCATTTCACAGGTATTCAAATCACATACGAAATCAATATTTCAAATAGACCCTGCTATTACAATCTTTACGCTACTACAACTGAAGTATGTCTACTACTGCATACTATTACAGTACAAAATATGGTACTCTCTGCTGATAGGCTTCACGGCTTCACACTTCACCTATGCAAAAAATAAGAACAAAACAGTAGCCAATGAGGGATCCAATAGCATCTAAGCAAGAATTGACAACAAATTCCGTGTACATAAATAGTATGCAACATATCCAGTTGGGCTCATCAAGGGTATATCCTTTGCTGGCCCTGGCCTTCATGTTGTACCTAAGGCGTTGCACAATGATGCGAAGAGATCCAGATGTGAGGCATGGGAAGATCTTCAGAGCCTTCTTTTGGTGAACTGTACATGAAAAAAGAAAATAAGATGATGGTTCTGGAAATAGTAAACTTGCAAATCTATAAGACCACAAACATCCTACATTGTTCATAGTTATTAGTAAAGCAGCGATCAAAACTAGTGATAATGCACAGGCAACTTTTGCATGTCTATACAATCAAACATTACAGAAGTGCAAGTTATTCACATCTCATTCCACAAAAGTGGCTCTATGAACAAACAGACACACAACACTGAACATGTTGAGACAAACATATAAAGAAGCTATTTTACAGATTTACCGCTGACAGACATATTTAAACTATATGTTCACCAACAGAATCACTACCAATTTTGCACAATAGCTACTAAACCTTGAGGTCAGGCATAGACATATACCTGGACATTGCTTCTTAACAGGAGGCCCCCCATTTGAATTGGCCGCCTCTTCCTTCTTCTGCCCCTTGATCTTAAAAAGGTTTATCATCTTCCTGTGAAACATGAGGGGAGGAGGTAACGAGCATGAGCTAAAGAGAGCAGACTTTTCATAGGAACAAAATTGACAAAAACAAGAAAAGTACCATTCAGGTTTAAGAATGGTTTTACACACAAACAGGTAGAAACGATGTAGCGGAAATCAGCAGAAGCAGTTTGGTTCTCTTTAATTATTGCGTTCATCGATTAGTAGCAGAAAATAATATACCCAGTACAAAGGAAACCAAAATACTAAAGTACCAAACACGACTAGTAGCTCTCCACAATTGCACCACATATACAACTAGCTGCAGATAACACTATATGCATGTACATACATAACCGCTGTGGTTTATTATAACAAAGGCATTCAAGTGATAATAGTAAAAAATGAACTAAAAGAGCCAAAATAAGCCTGTTTTATGAACAAAGATCATCTAACCAATTATAAAAATCATGGTACATATAGCTAACAGATATATCAAACCATCCTTAATCCAAAGCATCATCAAAACATAAATCAAAGGAGCATCTACCCAGTATAACAGCAAAATGGAGTAATCATACAACCTGTAAGAGATGGACTCAGGGATGGTAAGCAAACATCAGATGAGGGGAGGGGAGGGTGCAGACGCTTGTACTCGTTGCCATGCTGATGAGAGCCGCCTCCATGGCCATGCTAGCTTAGAGCTCGACCAGTCAACCGTGCGTGGAACCGTGGAGGTCAGGTTGCTGAATGCACTAACAGTAAATAGAGAGCTACAAATTGACAACCTGGAAAGAGCATTGGTTAGTACACTGAACACCTAGCTACAACCTAAAAAGGAGGATGGATTATCATACTGAACAGCTAGCTACAGATCTCTCCCGTGGAAGCTGAGTTTGTATGGTGCCGGAGACATGGATAGATGGGTTCATACCTGATTTGTCAAGCATGGACAACTTAGCCTCAGGACTGACATAGAACCCACCCTTCATCCGGGCCTCACGCTTAAGCTGAACCAACTCCTTGTCCTGCAAGCCAAACTAGCATTAAGTATATTTCCCAAAGTTAAGGTATTGGCAGAAAACATTATTAGAAGCAACTAATGATTCATCAAGCAAGAACACAGTCAGAAATGGAATGCCATCATAAAAAAACAGAGGATTTGCCATGGTGGTTGTGGACTGGTGGTGATGGTGAGAAGGAGCAGAGCGGCAAAACAAAGGGCATTTGATTAGGCAAAGGAAAACATCAGTTTAAATCAGCTAATGTATATTATGTAGCACATAATTCAACATCATGCAAATGCACTATAGACATTGAAAGAAGAAAACACATACCCACATTGTTATATATAGTTGTGCTAGGGAATTTTAAAAACATAATCAAATGCAAATAGGAAGACCACCAAGATTGGTTTCTGTACGAAGATAAACTACATCCAAAGGAAGGGTATCAGATGAAGAAAAAATCCTGACATACAAAGGTAAGCTCATTGTGCATTTTCCTTTTCAATGTGATACACAATAAGCATAAGTAACCACCAAAATCTCTCAATACCGATCATTAACTAGAGACCTCTCGGGGGCAAATCCCTAACAGCCATGGCATCGAATAGAAGAGTTGGTGTGCAAAGAAAAAGCGACTATCTCTCGAGGGCCGTAGACAGCGGCGATGACCCTGGTGTTGCCCATCTCGAACAGCGCCGACCCGTCAGCCCCGGAGAAGACGCCGACCTCGCCCTAGAGCTACCGCAACTGCAAGGCAAGGCAGCAAATGGAAAGAATCAGAGGCTGCTCTAACTGAATCTTGTCGCTCAAGATGAGACCATGTTGTTCCTCGGGAAGGGACGAAAAGATCACTCCCTGAAAGTGCTGGCACAATGCCGACAACCTGAAGAAGGGACGACTGATGCTCTCCTGCGACTTTGACATCCGTGTTCATATGCTGAAGGAGCTTGACGAGGACACCGGGCACCAACGACGCCTTTGATGCAACTCCTTAAGCGCATTACTATGCAATGTTCAAAGAGATTCAGCAGTTAGATAAATCACATGAGTGTCTAAAGAATCAAAACCAAGCTAAATTAGTTATCAGTTCACTGCTAGCCAACCTGGCCGGCTGCCCCTGTTCAAAAGTGAAAGCCATGAAACCGGTTAAAGTAATGGCTGCAGGGAAACCTGGGTCACAAGGAACTTAAAGCAGGAACCTCACAATAGCAAGACCGGCTGCATTTCCTAATATAACCAGTGAACCACAATAACAAGTGGATCAGCTATTGTTCCTTCCTGTTGGAAACCATCAGCTATTTTGCTCCAGAGTGTTATGTCAGAACTATCAACAAGACGACGACTCGAGGAAAACAACATGCTGATATTCTAGCGCATCGAGTATATGTACAAGTATATATACAAGGATTCTAACACCACAGCATTGACAGTAGGAAGCTAACTAGACGATGACTCGAAGAAAACAGCATGATGATATTCTAGTGCACAGAGTACATATATATACAAGTATTCTAACACCACAGCGTTGACAGTAGGAAGCTTAAGCAGAGAGCCTAAATTCACACCATGATGATATTCTAGCGCACATTGTCACTACTGTCAGCAAAAATACTTGGCAAAACACTAAATTAATCATAATTAACCAACAGAGCTGAACAGTCTCTCACTAGGAATCCCGGCGAGTCCGCCAGTAGCGGTCGATGCTGTTCTTAAAGTAAACCGTGGCGAGCAGGCGCACGTCCTCGCGGCAGGACGAGCCCCTCGCGGAGATGATCTCCTGCAGAAGCACCAGAATAGCAAGTCGGCGGGCTCGGACCCATAGCACCGCCCCCAATCGCCCGTCGATCATGGCACGCCCCGGAGGAGGAAAAGCCCTAGAGCGAATGAGGGGAGCGAGAGACGGGAATGGGGCGGCTTACCAGGAGGCAGGAGCAGAACCCGGGGCGGGGCTCGCACTGCGCGAGGGCCGACTCCGCGGGGTGCCGCATCGCCTCATCGGCACTGAGTGGGTTGGCGAGGACCGCGTGCCGGCACGTCGCCGGCGGAGAGGGCCACCGCCTCCATGGCCGGCTTGGTAGAACACGCCCATGATCTTCCCCAGATCCGTCCCCGCGACAGAGTCCATGGCGGCGGCGCGCGCTGGGCCTGGGCGTTGGGTCGATGGGATCGAGGCATGCGGGCGGGGAGGCGTGCGGGTACAATGAGAGGTGTAGGCGTGTTGTGATGGCGAACGAAGGTGAGGAGGGGGCGGTGGCGGAGGGACTAGATCTGGATCGGAGAGAGGGAGAGAGAGGGAGGCGGCGAACGAAGCCCTCGCCGGATCTCGCCGGACAGGAGGGAGGAGCAGAGCGGGGGGGTGGTCATGTTGGTGTGCTGGGCGCCGTCGATTCCCGCCCGAGGTCGCCGGGATCGGGCGATGGAGGTGGCGGCGGCAGGGAGGAGTGGATAGCTAGGGTTCGCGCAAGAGGGAGAGAGGCGGGCACGAGGGGTTTGGGCGAGAGAGAGAAGAGAGAAAGGGGTTTGCTGCGATGGGCTGGATCAATGGATCGATGGACGGATGTTTGCCATGTCAGCAATACATGCCACACCTGATTCCACCAATCAGAATTGAGCTTATGTAAAAAAATTCTTTTATTTCTCTTATATTTTTTACCCTCTTATTCAGGGTAAACATTCAACATATTACCCTTTCATAGTTGCTAAAATGTATCAATATTGTGCACATGTGTGTATCTTGGAACGACAAACAATGTTGATTTGAGGGGTTTTCATTTTCTTTGCACAAAAATCAATTTTCAATTTTTTGAGTGTCAATAATCGGGTTTTTTATGAAGAACCTACCATATATTTTTTGCAAAATTGGACAAACCCAATTTCATAAAATACTAGGCCATATTTAATGTACAATTGATCAAACCGTTGGGTGTCAAAACCTTTTGATCCACCTCTTGTGAAAAAGACAAATTTCTGCCGATTCAGCAGGAACCGGGTCAAATTTGAACTGCAGCTGCCTCATAGTTTGCTCTTTATTTTTTACAAAAATCATTTCTAGGTACATAAGTATCTATTTAATCATAGAAACACCAAAATTTTTCCAAGATCCAACCACTAGCTAGGAACGGTCATTCCCGCCGTTTTGACCGCATTTGGAAACGGGCATAAAAAATTCAAAAAAATCAAAAAATTGGAAAACCTTCGCATTGTGTCATTATATGAGACCAAGTCACCAGGAAAAATAATAAACTTGTAATACGACAATTGTTTTTAAAAAGTGCTCTCAGAAATGAGCTATCATGTGTGAAGATTCATGGGTTTCAAGCGAGATGATCAATCTTATGGCCACATTCATGGCATAGTTTGTTCAAATGATCTCATATTGTGCACAAGGGTGCATCTTGGAATGACAAACAATGTTGCCTAAGAAATTTTTCATTTTCTTTGCACGAAAAAATCATTTTCCATTTTTCGAGTGCCCAAAATGAGCTTTTTTTGTGAAGGACCTACCAAATATTTGTTGCAAAATTGTACCAAACCAATTTTCTAAAATACTAGACCATATTTAATGTACAATTGACTAAACCGTTGGCTGTCAAAACCTTTTGATCCACCTCTCGTGAAAAAGAAAAATTTCTACCGATTCAGTAGGAACCGGGTCAAATTTGAACTGCAGCTGCCTCATAGTTTGCTCTTTATTTTTTACAAAAATCATTTCTAAGTACATAAGTATCTATTTAATCAGAGAAACACCAAAAGTTTTCCAAGATCCAACCACTAGCTAGGAACGGTCATTCCCGCCGTTTTGACCGCATTTTGAAACGGGCATAAAAAATTCAAAAAAAATCAAAAAATTGGAAAACCTTCGCATTGTGTCATTATATGTGACCAAGTCACCAGGAAAAATAATAAACTTGTAATACGACAATTGTTTTTAAAAAGTGCTCTCAGAAATGAGCTATCATGTGTGAAGATTCATAGGTTTCAAGGGAGATGATCAATCTTATGGCCACATTCATGGCATAGTTTGTTCAAATGATCTCATATTGTGCACAAGGGTGCATCTTGGAATGACAAACAATGTTGCCTAAGGAAGTTTCATTTTCTTTGCACGAAAAAATCATTTTCCATTTTTCGAGTGTCCAAAATGAGCTTTTTTTGTGAAGGACCTACCAAATATTTGTTGCAAAATTGTACCAAACCAATTTTCTAAAATACAAGGCCACATTTAATGTACAATTGACCAAACCGTTGGGTGTCAAAACCTTTTGATCCACCTGTCGTGAAAAAAAAAATCTGCCGATTCAGGAGGAACCGGGTCAAATTTGAACTGCAGCTACCTCATAGTTTGCTCTTTATTTTTTACAAAAATCATTTCTAGGAACATAAGTATCTATTTTATCAGAGAAACACAAAAAGTTTTCAAGATTCAACCACTAGCTCAGAACGGTCATTCCCACCGTTTTGACCGCATTTTGAAACGGGCATAAAAAATTCAAAAAAATCAAAAAATTGGAAAACCTTCGCATTGTGTCATCATATGTGACCAAGTTAATAGGAAAAATAATAAACTTGTAACACGGCAATTCTTTTAAAAAAGTGTTCTCAGAAACGAGTTATCATGTGTGAAGATTCATGGCTTTCAAGCCAAATGATCAATCTTATGGCCACATTCATGGCATAGTTTGTTCAAATGATCTCATATTGTTCACAAGGGTGCATCTTGGAATGGCAAACAATGTTGCCTAAGGGAGTTTTCATTTTCTTTGGACGAAAAATCAATTTTCCATTTTTTGAGTGCACAAAATGAGTTTTTTTTGTGAAGGACCTACCACATATTTGTTGCAGTATTGGACCAAATCATTTTTATAAAATAATAGGCCATATTTAATGCACAATTGACCAAATGGTTGGGTGTCAAAATATTTGATCCACCTCTCGTGAAAAAGACAAATTTCCGCCGATTCAGTAGGAAGCGGGTCAAATTTGAACTGCACCTGCCTCATAGTTTGCTCTTTATTTTTTCCAAAAATCATTTCTAGGTACATAAGTATCTATTTAATCAGAGAAACACCAAAAGTTTTCCAAGATTCAACCACTAGCTAGGAACGGTCATGCCCGCCGTTTTGACCGCATTTTGAAACAGGCATGAAAAATTCAAAAAAAATCAAAAAATTGGAAAACCTTCGCATTGTGTCATCATATGTGACCAAGTTACTAGGAAAAATATTAAAATTGTAATACGGTAATTATTTTTAAAAAGTGTTCTCAGAAACGAGCTATCATGTGAGGAGATCAGTGGCTTTCAAGCAAAATGATCAATCTTATGGCCACATTCATGGCATACTTTGTTCAAATGATCTCATATTGTGCACAAGGGTGCATCTTGGGATGGCAAACAATGTTGCCTAAGGAAGTTTTCATTTTCTTTGGACGAAAAATTCATTTTCTATTTTTCGAGTGCCCAAAATGAGTTTTTTTTGTGAAGGACCTACCATATATTTGTTGCAAAATGGGACCAGGTCATTTTTATAATATATTAGGCCATATTTAATGTACAATTGACAAAAATGTTGGTCGTCAAAAGTATTTATACACCTCTGGTGAAAAAGACAAATTTCCGCTGATTCAGTTGGAAACGGGTCAAATTTGAACTGCAGCCGCCTCATAGTTTGCTCTTTATTTTTTCCAAAAATCATTTATAGGTACATAAGTATCTATTTAATCAAAAATACATGGTTTGGTGGCGATACGTTGAGGTTTGGATGGTGGCCGAGGGCCGCAACTCTAGAGCGCGTAAACTCGCATGCCCGCCGCATGGTCACCGCATGATCGTGGTGTTGCCACGTGTTCTAGGCGGCCTAGGCATGTCTAGTGGGTTGGGCACTCCCCCAATAGGTGTCATGAAGAAGAAGGCAATAGAAGAATCTCACGAGGAGACTGAACTAAGCTCAAACATGAATTAGCACCCAATTGTTTGATTAGTGGTGGGGAAAATGCACATTGCCAATGGGCCTGAGTTTTGGCAGAGGATGATCATCTACTAAGGACACTATCTTGGAAAATTTGTAGCTCAAATGGAGGAGCCTAGGTGTCACTTGCTTTGCAACGTACCACACTGGACAGAAATATGAATGTTGAAGCTAGACTCAAATTAATGAATGGATTGATCTGAAATTTGGAGGAGGATGATAAGTTGGGCATATGAAGGCACTTTAAAATTTTCATACCATTTGGATAAATAAAAATGGTACTTCCTTCACAGTGCTCTCCACTGAACAGAAAATTAGGAAAAATACTGAGGGAAATTGGCTAGAATAAATGAGCTAAAATTTGGGGGAGGGAGGTTCTATGGGCAGGGTCTTGTCGTGGTAAATTTTCAGCAATTATAAATTAACATAAAATATAGTTGCTTCACAAACTGAAAATATCACCAGAAACAAAGATTGGATGCTGAGCTCACATGTATTGTTAGATGGGGCTCAAATTTTGTGGAGAGCTATGATTTGGGAATATAGAAGATGTGGCAAAAATTCAGCTCATTAGGATATGCCTAGCTAGTACTTCCTTCACAACAGTTCGAGCTGAACAAAAACTTTGGAAATTTGCCGAGGAAGATTTACCAGGCAAATGGAGTTTAATATTGTCATGAGGTAATGATTTGGATAGTAAAGAATGCCTAATTTGTTTGGCAATTTTGGGAATGACAGAAATATAGGTTGCTTCACAACCTAGGGCAAAAATTGACACATGGACATGACACATAGGCAAAACTGATGAGGTGGCGCCTAGTCATAGCAATCCACCACAATTTACAAGGTTATGACCATCTATATTGGTCGTGATCAGCTAGAAATAAGGTAGCGGACCAGTGCTGTCTGCTTTATGACCATTTCATGTAAGGAAATTATGACCTTTCTGACCAAAATGGTAGTTATAGTTTAGGGTTTGGAGCCCCCGAACAGCTTTTGACCAATTGGTCTCAACTGGTCGTAGATTTATGACCAATTCTTCCAGGGTCACTGACAGAAGGTCACAAGTTGACATATTTCTTGTAGTGCTTCGAAGTGCTATATGGACGTAAGTGCCAAACCCCTCTGAATTGGTCAGAAACTGGGGAACGGATGCTCATTGGTCCAGATATTATCCAACAAGCTGAAGAGCAAGTTCGTATTGTCCGGGATAATCTCAAGACGGCCCAATCCCGCCAGAAGAGCTATTATGACCGTAAACACTAGGGTTCAACCTATCAACCTGGTGAACAAGCTTATCTGTGTGTCACTCCTTTGAGAGGCACTCATCGGTTTGAAGTCAAGGGCAAATTGGCTCCCCGCTATGTTGGTCCTTTCCGCATTCTCGCCCGGTGTGGAAAAGTGGCTTATCAATTGGAATTTCCACCTAAGTTCTCTCACCTCCATGACATCTTCCATGTGTCGCAACTCCGTCGTTGCTTCAAGGACCCGCACTGTCAAGTGGATCCGGAATTGATCGAAGTGCAAGATGATCTTACTTAGAAAGAGCATCCGATCCGCATTCTTGATGAAACTAAACGCCGAACCCGCCAGAAGGTTAACAAGTTCCTCAAAGTGCAGTGGTCAAATCATACTGAAGATGAAGCCACATGGGAACGCGAGGATAATCTTCGTGCGGAATACCCTGATCTTTTCCCTTCTACCTCTTAATTCTCAGGATGAGAATTTCTTTTAGAGGAGGAGAATTGTAACACCCCCTCTGTAATGAGCTACATTAACCCTTGTGATTAAGCTAATCTTTTGCTAAACAGTGCTTGATCACTTCTGATTCAAATATCATTTGAAATTCCACTTTGAAATCAAATTCAAATTTGCAAGTGAAATTGGAGTTGCTCAAATATTGCTGCAAAAATGTTCATCATTTAGCAGAAATTCCCTAACTAAGATTTGTTAAGGAAAACAACATCGCCATCAAGCTAAAATGGGCTATAGCATTTAAAACAGTGCAAAAGAGGAATTCATAAATGCTTTTCCATTTTTAAAAAAATTCAAACAAATCCTTTTGGCCCCAAACTTTTTCTGTCACTGCCAAATATTGCAACATAATTGTTGGGCCAATTCCCACATTTTTACAGAATGAAATGGTGGCTCAATTATTTGTTTTGCTCTCTGGTTAAAAGAAAACAGAAAAGCAAAAATAGAAATGAAAAAGAAAAAGGCCCAGGGCACTGGACTTAAGTCCACAGTGCGGCCCGGCCCAACCAGCGCCTTCTCCCACCTCTCACCTTCTCTCTCCTCACGCTGTCGCCTCCCCAGCGCTCGCCTGCGCTCGCCCCCTGCCCCCCCCCCCCCTCTCCGCAGCTCGACAGCACGCCCGAGCCAAGAGGATAAGAGCACCCCCACGGACCCCCTGGCTTCTCCCTTGCCTCACTTTCCCCCTCCCTCGCTCATTCTCCGCCATGGCCGACGCGGCCTTCGCTGTTGCTTCGCCACCCGCGTAGCCACCGTGCCCACCTCGCCTCGCCTCCATGCCCGATCAAGCCGCCGCCATCGACTACGCCGCCTACACCGACTGGCCGAAGACGGAAGCAACTGCAGCTTCCTCCCCGAGCCCTTCTTCAACCTACGGCGACCCGCGTCATCGCCGTCGATTCGCTGCGTCGCGCCTCCTCGAGCTCACTTTCGCATACCTGCAAGGCCACTGTGAGCTGTCGTGTCGATCCCTCCTCTCCCCACTCTCTCTCCGTAGCCGTAGCTGCCGTCCCCGACATGCCCGAGCTCGCCGCCATGTAGCTCGTCGCCGGCGTAGTTCCGGTGACCAAACGGCCCCGCACTCATGCCCGTTATTTTTGCCGCATCGAGTAGGCCTCGCCTAGCCTCTTAGCTCGCCCGCGCGCGCGCTGCAGCGCCGATCCCGTACCACACCCGAAGCTGCCGCCACCCGCCGTCGTCGCACCAGCCGCCCCCGCTCGCGAGATCACCGCCGTTCGACGCGGCTTGGTGTGCTCGTTCCAGAGAGCCCAAGCGCGCGTGAAATGGGGCACCACAGTGGGATTCCGAGCTCGTCGGAGTTCGGCCACCGCGTTCGGGCTCGCCGGCGCGTCTCCGGCGCCGTCCGCCGATGTGGTGCCCACTGGCCGCCCCTTGTGCCACTGACCACGGGCCCCACGGGCCCCAGTTGACTAGGTTGACCCAGTCAACTGCTGACTGGGCTGGCCCAGCCTGTTTAAAATGATTTTAAAATAAATAAAAAAGCTAATTAAAATGTTAATTAATATGTTAGTTAATTCTTTAGCTAATCAGTCACTAACAATGGGTCCCAGTAACTAATTAGGTTAATTACATAATTTAATCTATTGTTAAATTAGTCTAGTCAATGACAGAGGGGGCCCACCTGTCAGGTTTGACTCTGGCCAGTCAGATTTGACCGCTGACGTCACCATCCACTGTTTTGGATAATTTGAATTAAATAATTCCAGAATTTCAGAAAATAGTTTAAATCTTGGAAAGTTCGTAGAAATTAAACCATAACTCGGATGAGAATAATTTATATATGAAAAATGATCAGAAAAATGAGACGAATCCGAAGTTGCTAACCGCATGCCTGTCAGGTGCCCCTAACTACTTGAACATGGAACCATCCCCTCCGGTTCATCTGTCTGACAAACGTCCGGAACCGGGAAAACTTTCCCGTTAAATTCCCGTTCCGTCTGCAACGTCTAGCATGGCGTTAGGTCACCACCAGCACAACATATTGCCATGTCATGCTTAGTGATGCACTTGTCTGCTTTATATTTATTGTTTCTTTCCCCTCTTCTCTTCGGTAGACACCGAGACTGACGCTGCTCCTGACGTCGACTACACCCCTGATGACCAGTCCTTTGCAGCAGAGCTTCCAGGCAAGCAAACCCCCTTGATCATTCCGATATCACCCATTCCATTCTCTCTCATGCTTGCATTAGATTTTGCTACTGTAAATGTTTGCTCCTATTCTGATGCATAGCCTGTTTTTGTAACATGCACTTGTTACTTTACCTGCTCATCCTAAACTGCTTAGTATAGGTTGGTTGGTGATCCATCCGTGCCCCCACACCTTGTCCCTATTGCCCCCGCTGGATTATCAGATGACTCGATCAACATGATCGACTTCCAGAGCCCGACACATCACATCACAGCCCCCTTAACTGTACGACACTGCAGGGTTACTATCGAGTGCCGAGGGTGATACCTCGTACAACACTTCTGATGTTAACTTGTATTGTAGCTAATAGGTCGTGGTCATCGTGGGTGATTCATCCTTCACCACTCCTGATAACGACTCTGTCGTGCAACCCTTCAGGTGTGAACCATCGAGGGTGACTCCTCCTTAGTTCACCTTGACGGTTACATCGAGTGGGGATTCCATCGAGGCTGATTCCTTGGGTTTTCCCCCTTGGTGTTATGGACACACGGTTACTATGGCTTTACCCTGAACCATGATAAAGTCGGGTCGGCCCTGAGGGGTACCCGCGCGAGCATATGTTGCGAGTGATGTGAAGTCGGGTTGACCCTGGAGGGTACCCGTGAGATAACTACGTGCACGGCCGGGCATTCTTAGCCCTTGCCGTAAGTCTGCGAGACGGGGCGACGGGGTCACATGATCGTGAGTCTCTGCTCGTTACCGAGTGTTCCCAAGACACTAATGGTTTGGATATTTGATCCGAGTAGGCCTCTGGCCTTTTAGCACTAACCGTCACGCGAGAATAAGTATGGGCACTCTGTGTTGTGGTATCAGCCTAAGCTTTGTAGATGTCAGCGACTGAGCGGCGCGCCCCGGGTTGGACTGGAACGCCCGTCCTTGTTTAAGGGGGCTAGGTCTGCTCACCGGCCACGTACGCAACGTGCAGGAGTGCACAGGGCGATGGGCCCAGACCCCTGCGCGCATAGGTTAGTCCGGTGTGCTGACCTCTCTGTTGAGCCTAGGTAGGGCTGTGGCGTGTCATTTTGACCGAGGCCGGGCATGACCCGGAAAAGTGTGTCCGGCCGGAGTTAGTCGAGCGTGGTGGGTAAGTTGGTGCATCCCTGTAGGGAAGTATATCTATTTGAATAGCCGGATCCTCGATAACGGACACTCGGAGTTGTATCCCGATCGATACAACTAGAATTGGATGCTGAGGCATGAAATGGATATGATGGCTCCGGGATTGCTTCCTCGCGGAGTAGTCGAGGAAGGATCTCTAGGCGTAATACAACACATTTACTATTATGCTATGATACTCTACTCTCCTCTGTTGCTGCAAGTTGCTGCAAGATGCTAGTCTTCGATAGGCTAGGCCTTCCCCTCTATTCTGGCATTCGGCAGTTTAGCCCACAGATACAGCCCATTCATTTGATACTGATGCATACTTAGCATAGATTTGATGTCAGTCTTGCGAGTACTTTGGATGAGTACTCACGGTTGCTTTGCTCTCTCTTTTCCCCCTATACCGATTGATGCGATCAGATGATGGATCCCAGGAGCCAGACGACACCACCGACGACTACTACTACCACGACGAAGCCTACTACTACGTGGAGACCACCGACGACTAGGAGTAGTTAGGAGGTTCTCAGGCAGGAGGCCTTGCCTTTTCGATCTGTATCCCTGTTTGTGCTAGCCTTCTTAAGTCAAACTTGTTTAACTTATGTCTGGACTGAGATATTATTGCTTCCGCTAACTCTTTGTATTCGAGCTTTCGTATTCGAGCCCTCGAGGCCCCTGGCTTGTAATATAAAGCTTGTACGACTTAAATTTGTGTCTAGAGTTGTGTTGTGATATCTTCCCGTGAGTCCCTGATCTTGATCGTACCCATTTGCGTGTATGATTAGTGTATGATTCAATCGGGGGCGTCACAAGGAGGCGGCTCAAAATGCCTCTACGAGCTATCACTTCGACTATTATCCAGGACAGCCATGGCAGTAGACCAAGCTAGGCAAAAGCCTAAGCTTGGAAGAGTATGTATTTCTCACCGACTTTATATTCATGTTCATACATTTCATTTGTCGTTGTTCATACTCTTTCATTGTATAATCCATGCTAGTTTTATTTTCTCGCTTTCTTCTTGTGTGTTTGAAAAACTTTGAGAAAATCTAAAAATATTTCTTGCTTCTTTTTGGTTATTATTTCTAGCTTAATTACTTGTAGTTTCGTTCCTGCTTAGTTAATTCATAGTATTAAAAGAAAACCCAAAAATATTTCTCGTTTCTTCTTTTGCTTGTTCGGAGTTTCCCTTTGTAAATAGTTTTCTGGTTTTTCATTTTTCTTCTTTAATTTGCCTTTTTCAGAAAAACTAAAAACCCCAAAAATATTTCAGTGTGTTTCTCTAAAGTTCTTTCCTTTTGTTGAGTTATCTTAGGGGGAAGACCACGATGAAAATGTTGAGTGTCTCTCTTATGCTTTACTGTTGATCTAACAAAAAGCCCATATTACTTTGTCTTCTCCTTTGAATAAAATGTTTGCAGATTCCAGCTTAGTCCACGGCACTCTTGCACTATTATTATTTTCACATCATTCGGTCGTGCAAGTGAAAGGCAATAATGACGATGATTTGATGAAGTGACCGTGGCAAAGAAAAGCGGGTATGAACTCAACTTGTTTTCGTTTTTGTAAATATGCTTATCTCAGTATCCATGATTCAGCATATTATGATTAAACATGTTTTTGATGACAATTAGAGATTATAGTTGTTCATGCCATGCTTAAGTAGCTAGGAGTGGATAATGATTTATCTTGGGTGTCAACTTGCATTAAAATGATTGTGATGTAGTATGATGATATGGTATCCTCCTCTGAATGTTTCAAGTGGCTTGACTTGGCACATGTTCACGCATGTAGTTGATTCAAAACCAACATAGCCTTCATGATATTTATGTTCATGGTGCTTATATCCTACTCATGCTGGTATTCAATGTTGATTATTCATAATGCATGGTTATGACCGTTTTCACTCTCTAGCTGGTCGCTTCTCAATCTAATTGCTAGCCTTCACCTGTACTAAGTGGGAATACTGCTTGTGCATCAAAATCCTTAAAACCAAAGTTATTCCAGATGAGTCCACTATATCTACCTATAAGCAGTATTACTCTGCCGTTCTAAGTAAATTGCATGTGCCACGTCTAAATAATCAAATGAACATCCTGTTTTGTGTGCCTGTACCACTCATGAAGTGACAGGGGGCTATCAATATCTTCCATACTAAGTGGGTTATTCTCATGATGAGTATTTACTCACTCGTCCTTACACGAGAGGGGCTGGTAATCGGGATGCCCAGTCCCATATTAAAATTGCAAATAATGAAACAAACTCCCTCGGAAAGTTGTTGGTATGGAGGGCACCCAAGGATTCGGCTAGCGATGGCTTGTGATTGTTGGTGGAGGGGGAGTAAGCTTTACTTTACCGCTTGGGAACCGCCGCTAATTTGTTTAGCATGGAAGATATTGAAAACTCTCGGTCGTGACGTTGACAGGAAAGGCATACCCCCCCAAAATTTTACTTATCTCTGATTTAAGCTTTGAGCTCTGGCACCTCTGCATATCCCTGCTTCCCTCTACGAAGGGCCTATCTATTTTTTTTATGTTACTTTACTTTTATTGTTGAGTCATCACCTTCTCAAACAAGCACCAGTCCTGAGAGCACTATTGTCATTATCATGCATTGTGTATAGTCAATTTTGTGTGCGTCATGACTGGATCAGAAAGGGCTAGCGAGATACCATGTTTAGCCGCTGCTTGAACTTTGGAGGTGCTCTGCATTTATGTTTTGCAGTCTCAGAAAGGGCTAGCGAGATACCATGTTGTCATATTATATCATGATTGTTTTGACAAAGTGTTGGCATTGGAGATAATATATTATTGCTCGCTAGTTGATTATGCCATTGATATGAGAGAATATAATTTCTGAGAGTTATCATTTGCATGGTTAGTCATAATCTTTGCTGAAAACCTGGGTATTATTTAAGCATATATAAAGATACAAGAACAAAAGAGTTCATAAAAGTTTTTCTTTATCACTTTCAGTTTGTCAGCTGAATTGCTTGAGGACAAGCAATGAGTTAAGCTTGGGGGAGTTGATACATCTCCGTCGTATCTACTTTTCCAAACACTTTTGCTCTTGTTTTGGCCCCTAATTTGCATGATTTGAATGGAACTATCCCGGACTAACGTTGTTTTCAGCAGAATTGCCATGGTGTTGTTTTTGTGCAAAAATCAAAGTTCTTGGATTTGGACAAAACTTTTTGGAGAATTTTTATGGAATATATAAAAATTATTGGTGCAAGAATCATCAGGAGGGGTGCCACCTGGTGCCCACGAGGCACCAGGGTGCGCCACCCCCCTAGGGGTGCCCTGGTATGTCGTGGGTCCCACAGGTGTCCGTCTGACCTAATTCCAACGCTATAAATTCACTTTCCCAAGGAAAAAAATCAGAGAGGAAGTTTTATCATGTTTCATGATATGGAGCCGCCGCCACCTCCTGTTCTTCATCGGGAGGCCAAATCTGGAGTCCATTCAGGGCTCCGGAGAGGGGGATCTTCCGGCATCATCATCACCAACCCTTCTTCATCACCAATTTCATGATGCTCACCGCCGGGAGTGAGTAATTCTTTCATAGGCTTGCTGGAAAATGATGAGTTGGATGAGATTAATCATGTGATCGATTTAGTTTTGTTAGGGCTTGATCCCTAGTATCCACTATGTTCTGAGATTGATGTTGCTATGACTTTGCTATGCTTAATGCTTGTCACTAGGGCCCGAGTGCCACGATTTCAGATCTGAACCATTTATGTTTTCACCAATATATTTGTGTTCTTGATCTTATCTTGCAACTTGTATGCACCTATTACGTGTCATGATCCGCATACCCCAAGGTGACAATAATTGGGATTCTTTCCGGTGATTGATGTAGTTTGAGGAGTTCATGGATTCACAAAGTGTTAATGCCTTGTTCCGGTTCTCTATTAAAAGGAGGCCTTAATATCCCTTAGTTTCCTTACGGACTCCGCTGCCACGGGAGGGTAGGATAAAAGATGTCATGCAATTTATGTTCCATAAGCACGCATGACTATATAAGGAATACATGCCTACATTACATTGACGAATTGGAGCTAGTTCTATGTCGCCCTAGGTTATAACTGTTACATGATGAATGTCTTCTAGCATAAGTCACAAATCCAATGCTTACGAGTTTTTCACATATTGTTCTTGCTAAGTTACTATTGCTACTATTATCACCACTGCTACAAAATTATTGCTGCTACTGTTACCGTTACTGTTACTACTATTGCTACTATTATCAAACTATCATACTTCTGTGCTACTGATCACTCTACTGCAGATATTTAGTTTCCAGGTGTGGTTGAATTGACAAATCTACTGCTAATACTTGCAAATATTCTTTGGCTCCCCTTGTGTCGAATCAATAAATTTGGGTTGAATACTCTACCCTCGAAAATTGTTGCAATCCCCTATACTAGTGGGTTATCATACAGCTCTCCCCTTTTTTGTGGAAGTGTTGGAGGGGGCGCCCCCTATGGGAGTGGGGCAGCTCCCCCATGAGTGGAAAGTGTTGGAGGGAGCACCCCCCAGGGGTTAGCCCCCCATATGTGGCATGTGTTGGGGGGGGGGGGCTTTGGGGGCAGCCCCCCCCCCCCCATGGTGGTGCGGCTAGGGGCAGGGCCCCCCCTTGGGGGCAACCTCCCCCTTTTGTGGAGCTTTGTTTGTTGGGGACCCCCCTTAGTGGCTGCCCCCTTCATGCCTCCCCTCCCCTTCTCCACCTATAAATAGAAGAGGAGAGGAGCCACCAAACACACACAAGTCTCATACTTGAGCTCTCACATTTTGGCATCTGACTTTTTTCTCGCTCGCTCTCCATGAAATAGTTTCATTGTGCCGCAAGGCTGCCTAGTCTCCAGCGGTGATTAGTTCTGGGCGGTGAAGCGCTGGTGGATCAGTGACACCATATGTGTGCAACCCGGTAGAGAGATTTGTACATTCAATGTTCTTCTCGAAGGAGGAAAAATTCTCGCGGTTGGGAGGTTGTAAAATCCTAGCTCCGGGAATCTGCATCGATGATCTTCACCAATTCTTCTTCTGTTGTGCTCCAAGTTGGTAATTATCATATCAAACCTTGTATGCATCTTCATAGTGGTCCTACGCTGGTGCGTAGGACAGAATTTTTTTGTTTTCTACCGTGTTTACCTACAATGGCATCACGAGCCATGCTATGCGTAGATGCAGGTTACGATCTAGAACATATGGAGATGTGTGGGTATTGCACAAAAAATATTTTAGTAGATGAGATCTATTGCTTAATAAAAAAATTTTGTGAATAGTAGACAAGATCTATTGTTACTATATGCAATCTATTACTTGAAGTTCTTGTTGCTTCCATTGAATTTGGGTTATTCTAATCTTGACGGAATGGTGGAATTTTGTTACAAAGTTCTGGCTATCCACGATCCTTCTATGATGCTCCTGAGTAAGCTAGTTGATAGATCAACGATGTGCTATCTCAGTTCTTTGGTTGACGTCTTCATTTCTCTGCTCCAGGTCATTATGATGAAGCCGGCATCCTTTCTTCTGGATATTCGTCGTACTTACGAATAGGTAAGGGGCAGCTTAACAACGCTAGAATGTTATAAGGGGTAATCATCTGAGGTTTATCCCATGAATGAGCACAAGATTATCTCTCGAGTTTGAACAAATAAACACCTCGAGAGCAAAGTAAGAAGGTACGATAAGAAGTTCCAAGCGGATAGGCAATCGCTCGTTGCCTGATACGAAGTGTGAAAGGGGTTCAGAGCAATGGGAATAAGTATTGTGTCTGATACCTGAATAGATCAGTAGGTAGGTGGCTCGTGATTTACATATGAAGCCAAGCGTGACGGACAATTTTGGAAAACAGGGATGTACAGGAGAGTCAGGTTTCGATCCTGTGGAACTGTGGGTTATGGGCCCACCATGTGGGTTAAAAGCAGGAAGGTGCTAATCATTTTGCACGGTCATGATAGCAAGGCAGGTGAGAGGATAGCCTGTCAATTATGTTGGCAACAACGTTGTTGCCAAGGGCGAGGGACGAAGAGAACCATTTTCCTGCTCGCAAGGCGAGGCGAACCAATAATCAAAGTTCTCGTCCATCGGTGGCTACCGGAATGTCATCAACAATAGTAACAAGGTCTTACTGACACGGTTGTACACCAAGGCGTTTACATAAGCAGAAGAATGTTTCTGCTTATGTCATATAGATCACAAGAAGGGTTAAACAAAACAATGGAAAGGAAACTATGTTTATCAGATCTAAACAAAAACAATGGAAAGGAAAATGTGTCTAAACACATATTCCAGGGGTATATCCTTCGCAAGGACAAGCAGAGCATGATATCCATGATAGGATAGAAACTAGAAAACACTTTAGGTAAGGGGAGAGAACTTTCATGACATTACCCATACAATGGTGTTTGGATAATTGATAAAGAAATTTTAGCATTATGCTTCAAATGTCTTTGTTGAAAATCGGAGTACCACAGACATGCTTCGAGATAGCATAGACATGGTCATCAAGTAAAGTTCAGACTTTGGGAATACAAAGGATCCATCGGGAACTTCTTTATAGAATAAGTCTTACAATTTCCGCATCGATGAATGGCCAACCTTGCTAAAAAGGAAACTATAACAATAGGTCCTCTGGCCACGTGTGCTAGGCATGATGTCACCTTACTGGTTCATATAAAGGTCATTGTTATCATTCTTGGAAATATGTTCCAACCATCATATCTGACCGAGATTCAGATCTGATTGGTGTTAGGATACCGCACACTCAGGATGCCTGAGAAGAAAAGGTGCACACCAATTGATGAGATGGCATTATAAGATTCTCAGGAAATGAACTATAGAAGCAAGTTCCAAAACAAGAGTTCATCATTAACCAAGGAGAAGATGAGGATGTGGCTGATGGAGTCAGCGACAATTCACCGAGATTTCCACAATTATGTTAACAAAGAGATGACAATTGTCAGGTCAAATGATATAATGATGTTTGCTCAAGGAAAGCATACACAATTAAACGGAGATCCACAATATTACAGACCAGGGATCACGAGGATCCGAATACATAAGTCAGTCATACAAATAATATCTAAGTACAGACATAATTAGACAAGGTTTTGCCTTAAGAAGGCTAGCATAAACAACAACTCTAGATCGAAAGGCGAAGGCCTCCTGCCTGGGAGCCTCCGATCCTACTCCTGGTCGACCGGCTCGATCCAGTAGTAAGTGCTGTCTGAACCCTCCTGGTAGTAAGCTCCTGCTGCGACATCTGGCTCCTGGGCTCCATCGTCTGTTGTATCATCAAGTAGGGGAATATAGGAAAAAGAGGAAGAAAAGCAACCGTGAGTACTCATCTGAAGTACACAGCAAGCAAGGATCTACACTACATATGCAACATTATCAAAGGGGAAAAGCTGTATATGTGGACTGGGCTGCAGAAATGCCAGAATACAGAGAAGGCCTAGTCCTATCGAAGACTAGCATCTTCAAACATCTTCACAAAGCCACCATCTTGCAGCAATAGAAGAGAGTAGAATAGCATTTTATTAAGCAAACATGTTGAAGTAAAGCCTAGGGATCCTTCCTCGACTCCCTGCGAGAAAGCGATCCCGAAGCTTCAATTAAGTAACAAGTATCCTGTTCAAGTAGTAGATCGGGATACCAAACTGAGCATCCTTTACCATAGGACCGGCTATCGATAGATTATTCTTCCCTGCAGGGGTGCACTACTGTTACCCAACACGCTCGATCAACTCTGGCTGGTCACACTTGCTGGGTAATGCCCGGCCTCGGAAGATCAACACGAAGCAGGGCCCTACCTAGGCTCAGCAGAGAGGTCAGCACGCTGGACTAACCTATGCACCCAGAGGTCTTGGGCCATCGCCCTGGGCACGCTGCGCATTGCGAGACTGGCCGGGATGCAGGCGCGACACTGAACTCGTCAGTGAAGTATACAGCCCATTCCCGACAATCAGCCCGCACGGTGAACCATGACGTCTGAAGAGCTTTCGGGAGGAACGTACGACATAGAGGGCCCCATAAACCATTATCCTGTGTGGTGGTAGTGCGTATAGGGCACGTCAACCCACTCAGATCAAATACCCAAATCCAATAGGCTCCTTCAGTAACACGCGGAGACGATCAGAGTTTCTGAAGCTCCGCCACAATTTCACACTCGAGTGCCCTTCCGGCACACCCGACATCATAGATCCCCTGCGGGTACCCATCTGGGTCGACCCGCCTGTAACAAAGGTCAAAGTAACCATGTGGTCATAACATCAAGGGGGAAACCCCGAGGAATCACACTCAGTGAATTCCACTCAATGAAATCATCAGGGCGAACGTATGAGGCATCACCCTCGAGGTTCACACTGAGGGGTTGCACGACAGAGTCGTATCGGAAGTGGAGAAGGAGGAATCACCCTCGATGACCACGACCGAACAGCTACACTGCAGAGTATTCATCAGGAGTGCGTTACGAGGTATCACCCTCGGCACTTGATAGTAACTATGCAGATTCGTACAACTAAGGGGGTGAAGTGATGTGTCAGTCTCTGGTCGACGATCAGATTGATCGAGTCATCGATAATCAAGCAGGGGCAACAAGGGTAAGGTGGTGGGGGTCACTGATGGTTCACTACCAACTTATACTAAGCAGTTCAACATAGGCAGGTAAGGTAACAATAAACATGTTACAAAAGCAGGCTATGCATAAGAATAGGAGCAAAACATTAACAGTAGCAATATCTAATGCAAGCAGGAGAAATGGAATGGGTGATATCTGGATGCTCAAGGGGGGGCTTGCCTGGTTGCTCTGGCAAGAAGGCGGGGTCGTCAACGCGCTGCTCGTCTGGAGCGTAGTCGTACTCAGCTGCAACGGCGTCGGTCTCGGTGTCTATCGAGAGAGAAGGAGGGGGGAAGAAACAATAAATTCACGGCAAAGATGCAACAATATGCATGACATGTCTAAATGATATGCAGAGGTGTTCTAATGCCTAACTAAATGATTTAGTTAATTTAGGAATTTATTTGGATTTATTTTATTAAAGTTGAGCACTATTCATTTATTGAAATCAGTCTAAAAGTTCCATGTTCAGGTAGGCTGGGGCATCTGATAGATGTGCGGACCACGTATTCGGATTCGTCTCGTCGTTCTGATCAAGTTTCATGTACAAAATATTTTCATCCGAGTTACGGTTTATTTTATATAATTTTTCAAAGTTTTAATAATATTCTGGAATTATTTAATTAATTAAATTAGAATTATCTGAAACAGTGTATGCTGATGTCAGCATGACATAAGCAGTCTGTTAAGATTAATTAGGGTTTAATTAGACTAATTATAAATTAATTAGACTAACTAAGTAATTAGTTTTAACTAAAAAAATTAATTAAGTTAATTAATTAATAATTTTTATTTTTTTATTTTTCTTTTTAATTATATATTTTTTTTAAACAGAGACCGGACCCCACTGGGCAGTGGCACAGCCGGACACGTCCGCGCTGTGCCCGTCCAGGGACGGACATGTCCGCGCGGAGGGGGTCAATGCGCACACGTGCGCGCGGGCAGAGAGCCGGCGAACGGCGGCGAGCGCGCGGGGTGGAGGTGGCTGTGGCCGGCGGCGGCTCGTCCGCGAGCAGCAGCGGCAGCGCAGCAGCGAGAGGCGGGGAGTGCGGGAGGAGGCCACGGGCGGCGTGGGTTGCGGCGTGGGCGGCGCGCAGCGGGCGGCGGGAGTGGCAGAGGCGGGTGCGGGACGCGGTGTTGGCCGGGGCCATGGCGCGGCGGCGCGGCCAGGCATCGTGAGGGCGCGGCCCCCGGGCGACGGCTGCCCAGCCGCGGCAGGCGGGCGGCCGGAGCAGGGCGGAGCCAGGGGGTGCCACGGGGCGAGGCGACCGATGCGGCGTGCGGGCGGGCGGCATGCGCTGCGAGGGGCGACGCGGGCGCGGCTGGGCCGCGGCCCGGCGCGCTGTGATCGTGGCGAGGGGGGGAAGTGCGGTTCCGGGGGCTCACAGCGGGGGCTCGGGGCGGGCTCGGCGAGCGGGGAGAGGCGAGGAGGCCGGCGGTGCAGCGGAGAGGCAGGCGGCATGGAGGCGGGGGCGCCGGCGACGGTGGGGCGGCGACGGGCGGCGTGGGGTGGCGGCGATGGCCGGCCAGAGGCGGGTGCCGGGCGGGATCCCGATCTGGATCCCGATCCAGCGGGGGCCTGCTTCCTTTTTTTTCTGCATGTGTGTCGGTGGGAGTGGGGGGGAGAGAGAAGCTGTGGGGTGGGGGCCTAAATAGGCCGTGTTGACGGGCCGGCCCAGTTGGGCCGGGGCCTATGCTTTCCCTTTATTTTTTTGTTTTTTTTCTTTTATTATTCAGTCAAAGGCCTTTGACTGTTTTTTGGGCGTCTGCTGGACATTTTTCCCCCTAAAAAAATAGAAATTGAAAAATAAAAGAGAGTGCATGTGCTTACCTTTTGGCCCAGGACGGCCCAGCCATTCCAGCACACTGGCTGGTTATCTTCTTCCTCTGCCGAGGCAAAGGGCATGTCGTCCGCGCCCACGCGCTCACCCGAGCGCCGTGATTCCTGTGGCCAATGATGCCGAGCCACCGCATCGCCATGTCTCCAAGCCCTGCGTCAGGCAGAGCACCACCATGCCGAAGACCATGACCTCGGGTGCTCTGCAAGTTTGCAATCAGTGCCATCTGCGCCGCTTCTGACCGCCGGCTACCGTCTTAGATTCGCCGTCATCCGAGATCCCCCGTTGCTCCCTTACCGTCACAGAGGTCCATATGGTATCGCGGATCTTCCAGACATGTCACCTACGAGTTCCTCTTTATCCAGCCCCCTCCTCACAACACCTCACTCTGGCGGCTGCGGGCGAGAGCCATGCGCTCACTATAGGCCATACCCAACCCCTTCTACCACTCAGACATGCTCGTGGTGATCCCATGATGCCGATGCACTTCTATCCCATCTTCCCCGTGCCTTCTAGCCACCTACCACCAAGCTTCGAATGGTGCCGCCGCTGGCCTCGGCCATGGTTAACATTTCGGCCATCCCCGCTCGCCCAACCACCTCCATTCGATGCGGAGAGAGCCCGCGAGCGTGTAGGATGAATCACCGGCTGTTTTGGTCACCGGAACAAGGCTCCCACGCCCTCTGCCGTGGCATATGCTCGCCGGCGGCTTAACGCCGGTGGTTTGATTTGGAACAATGGGCTTCCTATGACATGTGGGGCCCATTAATTAGTTTAGCCCTAATCCTAGCTAGTGTTAAGACTATTAGTTATTAGTGAGACTAATCCATGGGCCCTACCAATTAATAAAACTGCTAAATCATTTTAGTAGGGTTTTTTATTTTTATTTTTCTTTTGTGGGTCCCAGTGTAAGTGAGTGAGAGGGTGGATAGGGTTTTATTCTTATTTTTTTCAATGGGTCCCACTTGTAAGTGACACATGAAGAGAGGGCAAAAATGTCAAATTAATGCCCATAAAAAGGTCAAAACCCTTTGACTGGATGGTAACGGCACGGAAGGGCATTTCTATAAGTGCAACTGACGGCAGAGGGGCAAATTTGAGCATGCTTCAAAATTAGGGGCAAATCTGAGTAGTGGGTTTGAGTTAGGGGCACAAATGTAAAAGCCCCTATAAACAAAGGCTAATAGATATGAGATATCCAAAGCAATGTTTATTTGCAAGTATTAGTGAAGTGTTCACTATGCATTAGACTGTTAAGATAGGAACCAGAAGAACGCCTATGATGTGATGATGGTGAATAAAACTACAACTTAAAGAGAAAGGACATGTTTGAAGGGTGTTAGTGAGACTTACACACCTAGGAAATCCAGGGCTAACGCCACTCTTAAAGTTGGGTGCTTCTTCTGTGAGTAGGAGAAATATTGGAAGTAAAACTGTTACAATTATAAAGGCAAAAAGAAAGAAGTCTGGAAGATTCAGCTCAGGTATGAATGTCATATGAGTTATAGATGTATAGAAGGCTGGTCAAAGTCGTAATTCTTGGGAACTGTGATTTAACTGTCAGTCACTCATTCTTGAGTATTGTGATTAAAAGTTGATCACAAGGATACTCATTTGATTGCATTCTGTTGCAACTCGATGCATGAACTACTATGGCCTAAACGACTACCTACTAATAAGGTTTAGATACATGTTAGGAACTCTGTAAAAGTTACCATACTTTCCATCATCTTGTTACCTCTATAATTATTCTCATAATTCATTTTAGAGTTTTAGACACTCTAGCCCATTGCATAATGTTAGTTGCAAGAAAGTTCTTAATAAAAGAACAATTGTTGTTTGGTGTTATGAATAACATAAGGACCATACTTCCATTATGAATTGGATGAATGTTATGAATATTGATAATAATACAATACATCCATAACACTGACGCTAAATGTCGTAAGACTAAAATAATATCACATATGTGTGGCACTGCATTTGGTCACATTAGAGAAACCCGCATGGAGAAATTCCATAGTGATGGATTTTGAAGTCATTTTGATTATGAATCATCTGACACTTTCAACTTTCATCTGAAAAGTAAAATGACTAAAATAACATTCACGGGCCATACGAAACGAGAAACAAATTTATTGGTAATCATACATATTGATGTGTGTAGTCTAGTAAGTGTTATTGCTAGCAGTGGATTTGTCTATCTTCAGTGATGACTCGAATAGATATGTGAATATTTGCTTGATGAGACTTAAGTCTGCATTCTTTGAAATAGTTCAAAAGGTTTTCAGAATGAAGTAGAAATTATTGTAACAAGAAAATTATGTTTCTACAATTGGATTGCAGAAAGAAATATTTGAGTTACAAGTTTAGCGAATGTCCGATGAGTTGTGAAATAGTTTCACAACTTACACCTCCCGGAACACCACTAAGAGTGGAATGTCCCCGAAGATGTAATCAAACCATATATGACATGGTAAGATCAAAGATGACATTAATCGATTTGAGATTATCCTTTTTGAAGTGATGCTTTAGAGGCTATGACTTTTACACTCAAAAGAGCACCATCAAATTAGTCAAAATGATGCCATAGTATGGTAGACCAAACCATGTTTTGTCTTTTCTTCGCATTTTGAATATGAGACTTGTGTAAATTGTTTACAAACCTATTCCTAATCAGATAAGTGCTACTTTGTAAGTTATTTCAAATTGTTGGGAATTCTTCTATGACTATGCCAAGGCAAAGTGTTTGCCACATAGAGCGGTATATTTTAAAGAAAATGTTTCCTGCAAAAGAGTGAGTGGGACGATAGTACAGCTAGACAAGATAACAGAGTCTTCATCATCAGATCAAAGGAAAGAAACGCTAGAACTAGTTCTAGAGTTTCCTACTGCGACTGATACGGAAGCCTCTACATGAGATGTATGGACTTCGGTCGAACTTGTAGTTGAACCACATAGGCAAAACTCATGCTAACCTCTAAGGTCTGCAAATGAGATATTGTACAAGGAAGCGATGATGGGCCCTGACTCTGGAATTGGCAAAATGCCAAAAATCCATGATAGTATCCATATACTTGATTCAAGATTAGATCTTGATAAACCCCCCGGAAGACTTAGAGTCTAACGACTTTGAATGGAACTATAAACTGATGCGGATAAAAATGTTTTTATCCACGAAGCTCGAATTGTTGCTAATATGTCTCCAACGTATCTATAATTTATGAAGTATTCATGCTATATTTACATCAATTATATATTATTTTTGAGCATTTTTATATTATTTTTATGGACTAACATATTAATCCAGTGCCTAGTGCCAGTTACTGTTTTTTTGCTTGTTTTTAATTTTTCAGAAGATCGATACCTATAGAAGTCCAAACACGATGAAACTTTTTCTAGAACATAAGGGACCCTAGAAGCTTCGGAAGGTAACCAGAAGAGGGCCGAGGGGCCCATAAGCCACCATGGCGCGCCCCAGGGGGGTACCCCCTGGCTTGTGGGACCCCTAACACTCTTTTGGCAAGAATCCAACGCTGAAAAATCCTATAAATTCAGAAGCCCCCAGAAAGAAACCTAGAACTTTTTCTCCACTGCAGGAAGCCTCTGTTTCAAAGCGATCTCATCTGGAGCCCTTTTCCAGCACCCTGCTGGAGGGGGGAATCATTGGGGAGGCCATCTTCATCATCCTTGCTGCCTCCATGGCGATGTGTGAGTAGTTCATCGTCGGGGCTGAGGGTATGTACTAGTAGCTATGTGTTTGATCTCTATCTCGTGTTCTTGATTTGGCATGATCTTGATGTATCATTAGCTTTATCAATCTAGTTGAATCTTATGATGTTCTTCCCCTCTATCCCTTTTGTGGTGAATTGAGTCTTGCTCTTTGAAGTTTCTTATGTTGGATTGAATACTTTGGATTTGAGATCACACGATGCATGTCTTAACTTGCGGATACCCGTGGTGACATTGGGGTGTTCTAGGTGACATAAAGGTTAATTGATATGTTTCATATGGTGTTGTTGTATTATGATCTCTAGGACTATTTGTGGAACTTTGGGGGTGGTTCAATAGATTCATTGGAAACACACTTTTGAGGTGGTTTTGCTACCTACGTGATTTCATCTTACTTTCTCTGATAGAAATGGAAACTTTGGAGTGATTCTTTGTCGCACTTTGTGGGATTATCATGTGATTCAATTATGTTAATGATGTTGAGAGATTGCACTAGTGATTGTATGAAACCTAGGCCTTATTTCTAAACATTGAGACACCATTTTGCTCACTTGTGCTACATGTTACCTTGCTGTTTTTAATTGTTGAGATTATAAAAACCAATTTCTACCATCCATATTACACATCTATCATCATCTCTTCGCTAAACTAGTGCACCTATACAATTGACAATTGTATTGGGTGTGTTGGGGACACAAGAGACTTCTTGTATTTGGTTGCAGGATTGTTTGAGAGAGAACCACCTTCATCCTACACCTCTTACGAATTGATAAACCTTAGGTCATTGACTTGAGGGAAATTTGCTGATGTCCTACAAAACTCTGCGCTTGGAGGCCCAACAAAGTCAGCAAGAATAAAGTTGCGTAGTCGACATCAGTTGCTAATAACAAAATCAAGGAAATGACTACGATGAGATTATATCACCGTAGTGATGCTTAAAGTCAGTTCAGGTTATACTAGCAATTACTATGTATCTCAATTATGAGATATGACAAATGGATGCCAAAAGGATTTCCATGAGATGGAAATACAACCAAGGACATGTATGTGATACAGTCCAAAGTGTTTTGTCGATCCAGAGGATGCTAGTGAGGGTGCAAACTTCAGAGATCCTGTAATGGATAGAAGCAAGCATAATGGAGTTCGAATTTTGTTTTGATGAAATAGTCAAAGAGTTAGATTTCGTCAATGGTAGCGAAGATGCTTGTGTTTACAAGAAAGTAAGTGGGAGCATAATAATATTTCTAAAACTTTGTGTGCATGACACATTATTGATTGTAAATAATATAAATTTCTTGACATGAATTAGGACTTCATTAAAAATAGTTTTTCGATGAAGTACTTGGGCTAGGTAGCCTCGGTATTAGGCATAATAATCTATGGAGATAGAATTGCCTAATAGGTCTAAGCCAAAATACATATTGACAAGATGCTAAAATGGTTTAGCATGGGAACGCCAAGAAGAGCTTCTTGCTGAAGTCACATGGAATGAGTTTTTAGCAATACTCGGTGTCCTAAAACACTGATGAGCAAAATACATGATTGGGATTCCACACACTTTAATGTTTGGATTAATCATGTACTCCATGTTATGTAAACAAACTAGATTTGTGCAGTACTCCAAATAAGTTGCTAGTAAGTTACCAAAGTGATCAAAGTATTGATCATTGGACAACAGTGAAAAATGTCGTTAAGTACTAAAGTAGCACTGATGACATGTTTCTCGCAAGCAGAGATAATGAAGAGATCATAGTAAGTTGTTACATCAATGGAGGCTCATTGTAAGAAGTTACATCGATACTATCTTCATCATTGCTCCAAGCAAATTTTGATTGCAATAAGGGGTTTTGTGTGATACACGAAATGGTGGCACAGGAAGTTGGAATTATTTCTAGCAGGGGTCTGTGGCGGATTCTATAACAAAGGCTAAGTATGTTGCTGCTTTAGAAGCAACGAAGGATGGTGTTGGACCATATAGTTCATTTATGAACTTAGTATGGTTTCAAGAAGGCTTAGGTTAATGGAAGACTATTGAAGATAGTGGCTCTATAGCTCAATCTGAGGAATCAAGGTCTGATCAATGATTCAAATATACAAAGACAAGACCACATAAATTATGAATTTTATGAAAGCATGAAAACACGAGGATATGCAAAGATACACACGGACCTGAACTTGTCAGATCCGTTGGATGAAGTCTAAACCATAAGCAAAGCATATTTTACACCTGTGGGCCATAGGTGTAAAGTGTATTAGCATTGACTAGATTATTGGCTCTAGTGCAAGTGGGAGTCTGTTGGAAATATGACTTAGAGCCAATAATAAATCTTATTATTTGTTTACATGTTCGTAATTATGTTTATATTCTGTGTTATAACTGCCATGGTTCTCGAGTCTACAATAACCACGAGGCTCAAAGGGAAACTCATGTGCACATGTGGAATAATAAACTGTAAAATAGATTACTAGTCTAGCCTCTAAGACTAGCTCAAGTGTTGCATGATGGTTCTGTTTTCCTGATCATGGGCATGACAATGCTGACAACTTTGAGAACACAATGTTAGAAGAACATTTGTGTTGAGATGCATTCGTCAGTGGGGGTTAATGGTTATGCTATATGATCCATTCATCATAAGTTAATGGTTGATAAGACAGTAAAGTTAAACTTTTGCATAATTCCTTAGACCATGAGAGTATCGAGTTCCTTCATACCAGATGATGCACCTTGGGCTTTGGAAAACGTCATTCGTAACAAGGTGGTCATTACGGCAGTGTACAGGTTCATCAGAAAAGAATGACAAGGGACTAGATAGCTCAAGACTGGGATTTGCTCCTCCGATGATGGAGAGATATTCTTAGGGCCCTCTCGATGTGATGGTCTCCATCATCGTCTAGCAAGAAACAATGTGATTTGATCACAGGGATGCCGGAACACGGGAACGGGAAAAGAGAATAAAACTGGTAACGAGGAAACTAGCATGGTGAACAAGTTGTTGATTCACGGGGATGTCGATAAGTCTCACCTTAAGTTTTGTAACATGTCACCAAGCAATTGGAATAGCACTTGGTAACTAAAGGTTCACTCGAATATCATTCATGTGGGTATATCATTTGTGTGGGTATATGGTCAATATGGATGTCCACAGTTCCGCTATTGATCATTGATCGGAAGGAGTTCCGAGTCATGCCTATATTTCAACAAAACTACAAGTTTACATGCATATGGGTCGTAAATTTGCTAAGTACTAGGAGGTTAGGAGCTTGAGAGAAAGTCACCGAAAAAGTTTCGGAGACGTTGAAAATGTTTCGGAGCAAAAACCAGATGTGTTTTGGAGTAACCGGAAATGTTTCACAGAAAACCACTAAAAGTAGTAGCCGGAAAAGTTTCAGAGCGCGTCCAGAATTTTTTTGGATGATTCCAAAAAGGTTTTGGGACCTCCCAAAATTTTTTGAAAGGACCCAAGGGGCAGCACACACATGGGACCAAGTGTTGGAAATGGGTTCCCCGTTTGGGGGACAGCCCACCCCTTTTGTGGGAAGTGTTGGTGGGGGTGCCCCTATGGGGGGGCAGCCCCCGCATGTGTGGAAAGTGTTGGGAGAGGGCCTTTGGGGCAGCCTCCCCATGGTGGTGCGGCTAGGGGTGGGAGGCACCCCTTGGGGGCAACCTCCCCCTTTAAGTGGAGCTTTGTTTGTTGCCCCCCTTAGTGGCTGCCCCCTTCATGCCTCCCCTTCCCCTTCTCCTCCTATAAATGAGGAGGAGGGCAGCCACCAAACACACACAAGTTTCATAATTGAGCTCTCATATTTCGGCATGCAATGATCTGCCTTTTCACTCTCTCGCTCACCATGAAATAGTTTCGTAGTGCCGCTAGGCTGCCTAGTCTCTGGTGGCGATTAGTTCTGGGCGGCAAGGTGTTGCTGGATCGGTGACACCATATGTGTGCAACCCGGTAGAGAGATCATACGTTTGATCTTTCATTCGAGAGAGGAAAAATTATCGCAGTTTGGAGGTTGTAAAATATTAGCCGCAGGAATCTGCACTGATGATGTTCACCAACCCTTCTTCCGCTGTGCTCCGAGTTCGTAACGATCAGATTAAACCTTGTATGCATCTTCACAGTGGTCCTGGGCTGGTGCGTAGGATGGAATTTTTTTTGTTTTCTACCGCGTTTACCTACAATTTTTCTTTTCTGCCCGTTAATAGTAACTCAAGTACCAGTGGCAGATTTTTTTTGAGCCGGCCATTTATATTTTTTTTCTTCTATTTTTTGTAATGTTAGGGTTTTAGCGTTTTAGGTTTAGGCTTACGGGCCAAAAAAAATTCTACATTAAAGGTACATCATTTAAAGTTTCGTGTAAGAGTTTGGCCCTTTTTACTGTTAATTAGCTATTTTAGGACATTAAATAGATTCCCATGTATTTAATTGAGGTAAATGCACTTAAAGGCATAAATATAGCAGACAGACCCGAAACAGTGCCAAATTTTGGCATGTCACATGTAATGGTGTATGTTGAGTGAGGAAAAAGTCTGAACAGTAACCGAGGAAGGTGCGGTCACTTCGAATGCAAACCGGTCTATTTCAAATGTCTAGAAATGCATTTAGTTGCTTAAATATAGCAAACGGATCCCGGAAAATACCAAATTTTGACATGATACATGTAATGGTGTGTATTGAGTGTTGATGGCCTGCAATTGCACAGGATTTAGTTGTAGCCTTTTCGAAGTAAGAGTATCAATCCCACAAGGAGCACAAAAATCAAGCATTGCCTCTTATAGTGAATTATGGATTTGTGCCTGCAAGTAATTGTAGACTCCAGGCAAAGTGAGGGTGGAAATAAATAGTTGTTTTGGTGTAGAGCAAAGTGAAAGTAAATATCATAAAAAGTAATAAGAGAATTGTAGCACGTGTAACAAGTGGAACTGACAGAGGAGTAAGGCGTTCTCAGGGAGTCTGGAATTCCAATTGGTATGTTTCTAACACAACCTATGCAACCGCATAATAAAGTTTGGATACTTGAGTCACTATTGACGATTATGCTTGGTGGAGCCGGGTACAGAACACGTTCTACACTAGGTAGACTTTGTGCCACGCACGCAACTACCGTAGTCTCCCCATGCAGGTTACAACTACGGTAATTAAGGGTTACCCCGTGGATGCGGCCTCTCTAAGGGTTCTCCATAAATCCCCTGTCAATTGCAAAAGCTAAGAGCAAAGGCTTTTACTGTCACCTCGAATTTCCTTCACGTCCTAACCTTTACAATGACAGTGATACACTTCATGGCCTTTCGGCGATAATGCTGAGTGGGGCCCCTTCACAACATTCACAAAGTTTATTAAACTAAGCATTCAACAGAGGATCTCATATCCAAAATAATGGTTCAGATCCTATACATACCAAGGTTCATCCATATCCCCAAGAACTGTGGGGTCTACTCACACACGAAGACAACAAGCATCATGAGGGTGGTAATGGTAAACATGAATGAATCACACATGTAACACACAAGATGATCCATTAGGGTTCCTGATGTTACCATGAGATGAGATGTATGTGGATGATGATGATGATGACAGTGGTGATGATGTTGATGTTCCCTTGCATATGGTGGTGAAGATGGTGATCTCCTCCTTGCCAACCCCTCCTCCGGATCACTCCGGAGGCCAGGATTCTGCCTTCTGAATGTGTTTCTAGTGCGTGTCTTCGTCTGTTCCCCGATCCGACTTCATGGGGTGGAAGTAGTGGATGGGGCGGCAACGCTGGAACGTCTTTCTCTCTGGAAGCGCCGCATGGACTCCTCTTTGATCCCTTTGCTTCATTCTTTTATGGTAGTTGATTATCATGTTAAATAACGTGATTCCACCATCATTTCCTAGGATTCCTTGCATATAACTTTATTTGTTCCAAAAGACGTTTCTTGGGAAATAACGACAAAAAGTAGTGCACGAACGCGGTAAAATTCCACAAAGCCTACCATGTAGGCACAAAATAACTATCAAAATCATCACATATTTTGGACTCATCAACTCCCCCAAGCTTTACTCTTGCTCATCCCCGAGCATGTACCGTGGCTTGTAAAGAACAAGGTCAACTTGGGATTTATGAGCTATGGATATTTATAAAGGCATGAGTCCATTATTGGTTATCGAAATTATTAGAGATAAAGAGAATCATGACTAGTGATAGCTCATCTTCACCATTAGGATGATCATGAAGGCTTCCACATTTTGTTACTTAATTCTCTAGTGGACAAGCCATAGCTCCATACCGTAATTCATAATTGTTTCAACAGGGCAAGCAGTAAGGAGTATTCTTCCCTCTCTTTTTTGTAGAAAATTATCAATTCGATTGTTTTGTCTCTTGTCATCGAAACATGTTTAAGTGCCCATCTCACACTTTAGTTTCATGTGATATGCAAGCTAAACATAATCCTAAAACTTTGTCTACAACTTCAAAATATTGCACTTGATTTATGTGTGAAGTTTCACATTTAACAAAATTCATTTGCCAGCCTAAATAAATTGAAAACAGAAAAGAAAAGCAGAAAAAGAAAAAGAAAAATAAATGAACACAAATCTGCTATGACTGTGGCCCAGTGACCAAGAGAAGGCCTAGCCCACCAGCCATAGGTCATCATCTTCGTCGCACTGTTGCCACGCCCGTGGTCGGCGCCAATGTCGCCGGCCGGAATTCCGACGCGCGTCGTTGCTACAGCATTGTGGCAGGATAAGGTCAACACCGGGGCATCCACAGGCGAACCCTAGCCCCATTCTTCCCTCTTCCTCACCCCTCTCATCGATCTGGTCGACGCCCGACGCCACCGTCGCCATGGACGCCATTGCCTATATGCTCTCCGTGCTGCTTCTTTGCTGAGGCTACGGCAGGAACACCGCCTGCCTTCGCTACATCGTCTAGGCCAATCCGTTCGAGCCGTGGTGCACCACAGCACCAGATCAGCCTCGTCTTCTTTCTCTACACTGTCGGCGCTTCTCCGTCGATTGCAACGCCGCTACTGCTCCTGAGCCATCACCGAGCCCTCGTGTGCTCCCACAGTGAGCTCCTCGATGTTTCCCCTCTATTAGCTAGCTCACACGCGTACTTTTTCCACCATTTCTGTCATGCCCGAGAGCTCCACGCTGCTGGCCATGGCGCAGCCATGGCCGCATCACCGCCGTCGTTTTAGGCCACCTCAACTGCTGCTGCTACTTGCACCATTGCACGCGTGGTGTTGCGCTCATTCGAATGCGCCCTTCTGCCATTCAAATGGTCGACGGAGGCCAAAACCCATGCCACGCAGCCGCGTTCTGCTTTGTCAGAGCGCGCGCTGGCATTCAACCATCGGCTGGGTCGCTGACGTGTGGGTCCCCCATGTCAGGAGTTTAATTATGCACAAATTAACGTGCTAACCCCCACTAACATGTGGCCCCATTACTGTAGCACTTAATTAAGTCCCTGTGACATTGATAGTCATCCCCACCAGCTAATTAGGTTAATTAAAATGTTTAAAAGCACTGTTAAAAGACTTTGGCACTTACCAGTGGGACCCACTGGCCAGTTGACCAGTCAACCTGGTCAATGTTGACTGCTGACTAGGTAGTTGACCTGGTCCCACTTGTGAGCCACATAGCCACATTTCTGGGTACACAGAAAGTGCACCCATAGCATTTGTTTAATTAATTTTGAAAATAATATTAATTCCAGAAAATCCAGAAGATCAATAAAACTTTGAAAATTCATATAAAATAAACCGTAACTCAGATGAAAATAATTTATATATGAAAAATGATCAGAAAAATATAACGAATTCGAATATATCATCCACATGCATGACAAACCTCTCTAACATAATGAACCTCGACATTTTGCAACTGGATCAAATAACAAAATAACATCTGGAGCTGAGAAAAATATCCCTAATATTTTCCCTCTTCAATTAAAATATGTAGTAATGCATTAGAACACATCATCCTCACCACAATTTTTCAATGCCATGGAATGTGTTGCATTTGTTTGCTATGTTATTTATTTGTTGCCCCCCCCCCATCGCTTTTCTTCTTTCCAGTAGACCCCGAGACCACCGTTGACCCTGAGTACGACTACGTCCCTGATGACCAGACCTTCTCTGCAGAGCAACCAGGCAAGCAACTCCCCTTGATCATTCCAGATATTGCCTATTTTTCTCTCTACATTCTTGCATTAGGTATTGGTTCAGTTGTTGATCGGTAGATCCTATACTGATGCATAGCCTATCTTTGTCACCTCTAGTTGATGCTTTACCTGTTATCCTAGCATGCCTAGTCTACTAATGGTTGTGTTCCATCAGTTGGTCCTACACCCTTGTCCGTTTTGCCATGCTATATCACTGGGTCGTGATCCCTCTGGGCAATGATCACGGATATACATTATACTGTTATACAATATATGATATTTTGGCGGACTCGAACTTCGGTGGCCTGCGGCATGGAGCGAGATGGACTACCACAAGACGTCGATAAAGACTAATACTATATCTTTTTGAGATCATGTTAAGTCGGGATGGCTGAGCTGGCGGATACCACTCAGGATGAGATGGGCATGGGTCCCGAGAGCCCCTGCGAGATATTCACTATTGGTGAAATGACAGGGCAGGTAGATACCCTCCGGTTGAGGTGAGCCTGGGCTCTGGTCATTGCCGCGGTAAAAATGAAATGACATGACTAACGGCATGCAGGTGGAAGCCTCAGCTGGAGAGCTGGGTGTTATGTTCCACTTGGCCAATTAGGAACTGAGATCTGGGTATTTGATCCGAGATTGCCACTGGCATATACGCACTAACCACCACGCGGGATAATGATTATGGGGCCCTCGGCATCATGAGTTCCTTACCAATAGCTTTCCAGATGTTGTAGTTCAGAGAGGAGGCACGGTCAGGGACAAGTGGATACTACCAGAGAGAGGTGGGCTTGGGTACCCGACCCTGTTCGCAATGTGCCTTGGAGTGCTTAGGGTGAGCGGCCGAACAGCCCTTTGATACGTCTTCGACATACCTATAATTTTTGATTGTTTCATGCTATTATTATATCAATTCTACATACTTTATATGCAATTTTATATAATTTTTGGGAACTAACCTATTAACCTAGAGCCTAGTGCCAGTTTCTGTTTTTGCCTATTTTCTTATTTTAGGGAAAAACAAATGAAGTCCAAACGAGATAAAATTTTACGGTGGTTTTTTCTGGACCAGAAGACACCCAGGAAGCTTCGGGAGGAGGCCCAAAGTCCTAAGGGTGGGCCACAAGCTCACCCGGTGCGCCCCCAGGGGGGCACGCCACCTGAGCTTGTGGGCCCCTCGTAGACCCCCCTGACCTAATTCCACTTCCATAAATTCCCATAAATCCCAAAAACACTAATGACCCACAAGTATAGGGGATCAATTGTACTCCTTTCAATAATTAAGAGTGTCGAACCCAGCGAGGAGCAGAAGGAAATGACAAGCGGTTTTCAGCAAGGTATTCTCTGCAAGTACTGAAAGTAGCGGTATAAGATAGTTTTGATAGCAAGATAATTCGTAACAAGTAACAAGTAGCAACGGTAACAAAAAGTGCAGCGAGGTGGCCCAATCCATTTTGTAGCAAAGGACAAGCTGGAACGAACTTGTATAATAAGCAAAGCGTTCTCGAGGACACATGGGAATTTTATCTAGTCACTTTCATCATGTTTGTTTGAGTCGCATTTGCTACTTTGATAATTTGATATGTGGGTGGACCGGTGCTTGGGTGCCGTTCTTACTTGAACAAGCCTCCCACTTATGATTACCCCCTCTCGCAAGCATCCACAACTACGAAAGGAGAATTAAGATAACTCTAACCATAGCATGAAACATATGGATCCAAATCAGCCCCTTACGGAATAGCGCATAAACTAGGGTTTAAGCTTCTGTCACTCTAGCAACCCATCATCTAATTACTACTCTACAATGCCTTCCCTTAGGCCCAAAGATGGTGAAGTGTCATGTAGTCGACATTCACATGACACCACTAAAGGAAGAAACAACATACATATCATCAAAATATCGAATGAATACCAAATTCACATGATTACTTATGACAAGACTTCTCCCATGTCCTCAAGAACAAAAATAACTACTCACAAATCATATTCATGTTCAAGATCAGAGGGGTATTGAATAGCATTAAGGATCTGAACATATAATCTTCCACCAAATAAACCAACTAGCATCAACTACAAGATGTAATCAACAGTACTAGCAACCAACAGGTACCATTCTGAGGTTTTAAGACAAAGATTGAATACAAGAGAT
Organism: Thinopyrum elongatum; assembly: GCA_011799875.1. Classification (NCBI taxonomy): domain Eukaryota; kingdom Viridiplantae; phylum Streptophyta; class Magnoliopsida; order Poales; family Poaceae; genus Thinopyrum; species Thinopyrum elongatum. Next base: position 14,989,185 of record CM022303.1, read on the forward strand.
GAACTAGGGTTTGAGATGAGATGGTGCTGGTAAAGATGTTGATGAAGATTGGTCCTCCCACGAAAGCCTTCTCTTGATTTATTCTAGGGCAAATGGCTTCATATAGTAGAAGGAGTGGGCCAGACGCCAGCTGTGGGCCCCACAAGGCACTAGGCCGCGCCCAGGGCGGCGCGCCTTGCTGCCTTGTGGGCAGCTGGTGGGTCCCCTCTGGTATTTCTTTTCTCCAGTATTTTTTATATATTCAATAAAACATCTCCATGAAATTTCAGGTCAATTGGAGCTCTGTAGATTAAGTATCTCTGATGTGGCTATTTCAGGTCCAGAATTCCAGCTGCCGGCATTCTCCCTCTTCATGTAAATCTTGCAAATTAAGAGAGAAAAGGCATAAGAATTGTACCATAAAGTGAAATAATGATCAAAACTATAATAAATAACAGTAGGAAATCATGATGCAAATTGGACGTATCAACTCCCCCAAGGTTAGACCTCGCTTGCCCTCAAGCAAAAAGTCAAAATCGATAATCATGACCACATGTTTAGAGAGAGAGACATTGATAAAAATAAAATATGGACATGGAGCATCATGATCTTTATTGTAATAGCAATATATCATCATAAAACTTCTCAAGAAAAAGTAACAATTCATCCACAAGTTAAAGTTTGAACCATAAACTAAATTGAAAACTAACAAACTATGATCTCAGTCACCGAAGCAATTGCTATTCATCATATTATCAGGAAGAGTCTATGTAAGAGCTTTGTTTAGCAAGTTCACATACTCAACTATCATTTAGTCTTCTATGATTGCTGACACTCACATCATATTTATGGGGCAAAAGTTTCAGTCGAACACAAAGAAAGATAGGGGCTTATAATTTTGCCTCCCAACGTATTTACCTCAAGGGTAATGTCAACAATAATAACTCATGATCACCTACATCCAACTAAATATATATGCCTGGATCAATCCCCACCACATGACATTTTTCAAAAGAGAAAATAAAAAAGGAATAGAAGAAAATACTATTGACTCTTGCATGAAAGTAAATACATAAAGTAAAAGATAGGCCCTTCGCAGAGGGAAGCAGAGGTTGTCATGCACTTTTTGTTTTTGGATGTGCAAGCTCTTAATGTAAAGGAACGTCACTTTATATTGCCCCTTGTGATAGCGACCTTTATTATGCAGTCTGTCGCTTTTATTGCTCCACCATCACAAGATCATACAAAGCTTATTTTCCCTTACAATAAAAGTTCATACATATTTAGGAGAAATTTTTATTGCTTTTGCACCTATGACAACTTACTTGAAGGATCTTATTCAATCCATAGGTAGATATAGTGGACTCTCATGGCATGAAACTGGGTTTAAGGTTTTGGATGCACAAGTAGTATCTCTACTTGGTGCAGATTTTTGGCTAGCAGAGATAGGGGGCAAACACCACATGTTAGAGGATCCAAAACAATATAACTTCTATGTGAATATAAGCAAACATAACCCATTATGTTGTCTTCCTTGTCCAACGTCAACTAAGTGACATAGAATATTTGATGGGGGCTCACAATCATAAAAGATGTCCAAGATAGTATATTTATATGTGAGACCTCTCTTCCTATATTACTTTTTCATGAATTGCTACAATGTCCAATGCTATGTTTGTCAACTTCCAACAAGATTTATCAATTATACTTCTTCTATGTGAAGTCATCACTCCCCATGGGATTAGCATATGATTTTATTCTTTCTTTATTTCTAAGATTGAATCATCAAAAGCAAAACACTCAACTCAAACTACTCTTTATTGTATAACTTTCACATATGATTACATAGTTAGATAGATCACAAAGCAAGCACTGGCAACTAAATCATACTAAAACTTTATTCCTCTAAATCACAAAATAAATAAAGATCGAACTAAGATAGATAATGATGATGAAAAAGTGATGATGATACGATACCGGGGCGCCTCCCCCAAGCTTGGCACAAGCCAAGGGGAGTGCCCATACTCGTGTACTCAAGTCTCCTTGTTCGGTGATGGTGGTGATGGTGAGGTGGGCTTCTCCTCTCATTTGAGGATACGAATCTCTTCCTTTAGCTTGTCATTCTCTCTTTCGAGGTCCCAAATTTTGTGACGTAGTTTATCCGAATCTTCCTGCACATGACAAAAAGGGGTGAATTAAACTTTAGGAACCTTCACCGTGTCAGGTAAGCTGGACCTCTTGAATTCAGTGTGCATATCTCCTGGTTGAGGCAGTGGGGGATCCTCATCCTCTTCACTGGAATAACCTTGCTTTTCCCTCAAATCAGCATCTTCCTCTTCATCAGTTGTCCAACCATAGGGATTAGTGTACCCATCGGCTCTAGGGTTAGCGACAATATGAGAAACATAGTTTTCCCCATGCGAATCCTGAGATGACATGGCGCTCGACCTCGAGAGTCTGACAGAAAATAGCACGAAACAAGAACAGAGGAGAAACTTGTGATGCGGTGGTCAAAACATACGGGAGTGTATATAAAGAATTTTTATCTTGCAAAACAAGCATAAGGGAAGAAAATGGAGTCGGGAAGGCACATGTGGGGCCCACAAGTCACCACGGTGGGCCCCAAGGGGGTTGCACCCTGCTGCCTTGTGTGCAACTTATAACCCACAAGTATAGGGGATCGCAACAGTTTTCGAGGGTAGAGTATTCAACCCAAATTTATTGATTCGACACAAGGGGAGCCAAAGAATATTTGCAAGTATTAGCAGTTGAGTTGTCAATTCAACCACACCTGGAAACTAAATATCTACAGAAGAGTGGTCAGTAGCACAGTAGTATGATAGTTTGATAGCAGTAGCAATAGTAGTAACAGTAACGGTAACAGTAGCAGTAGTAATTTTGTAGCAGTTGTGACAATAGTATCAATAGTAACTTAGCAAGAACAATATGTGAAAAGCTCGTAGGCATTGGATCGGTGACTTATGCTGGATGACATTCATCATGTAACAGTTATAACCTAGGGCGACACAGAACTAGCTCCAATCCGTCAATATAATGTAGGCATGTATTCCGTATATTAAGGAATATTAAGGCCTCCTTTTAATAGAGAACCGGAACAAAGCATTAACACTTAGTGAATACATGAACTCCTCAAACTACGGCAATCACCGGAAAGAATCCCAATTATTGTCACCTTGGGGTATGCGGATCATGACACGTAATAGGTGCATACAACTTGCAAGATAGGATCAAGAACACAAATATATTGGTGAAAACATAAACGGTTCAGATCTGAAATCATGGCACTCGGGCCCTAGTGACAAGCATTAAGCATAGAAAAGTCATAGCAACATCAATCTCAGAACATAGTGCATACTAGGGATCAAGCCCTAACAAAACTAACTCGATTACATGAAAAATGTCATCCAACTCATCTCCGTCTAGCAAGCCTACGAAGGAATTACTCACTGCCGGTGGTGAGCATCATGAAATTGGTGATGAAGAAGGGTTGCTGATGACGAGGTCGGAAGATCCCCCTCTCCGGAGCCCTGAACGGACTCCACATCTGGCCTCCTGATGAAGAACAGGAGGTGGCGCAGCTCCGTATCGTGAAACATGATAAAACTTCCTCTCCTATTTTTTTTCCTCGGGAAAGTGAATTTATAGCGTTAGAATTAGGTCAGACGGCCACCTGTGGGACCCACGAGGTACCAAGGTGCGCCTGGGGGGGTGGCGCGCCCTGGTGCCTCGTGGACACTAGGTGGCCCCCCTTCTGATGGTTCTTGCACCAATAATTTTTATATATTCCATAAAAATTCTCCAAAAAGTTTCATCCAAATCCAAGAACTTTGATTTCTGCACAAAAACAACACCATGACAATTCTACTGAAAATAGCGTTAGTACGGGTTAGTTTCATTCAAATCATGTAAAGTAGGGGCCAAAACAAGAGCAAAAGTGTTTGGAAAAGTGGATATGGCGGAGATGTATCAGCGACACATGGGTCCCCTCAGCTGTTTCTTATTTTTGTAATTTTTATAATATTCCAAAATTGACAAAAATAATTTTTATGGAATTTTTGGAGTCGGTTTACTTACCGTATCACATACCTACACCTTTTCAGGGTTCTGGAGCATTCCGGAAGGACTCTTTGATGTGCTCTTCTGGTGGACTTGTTTCAATAATATTAGTTTCAACATTAATGGGGATACCTGAGATATAATGCTTAATTATTTGCCCATTCACCACCCTCGGATTATTGCATTCAGAGTTATTTATTTTGATGGCCCCGGAGCGATAAACTTCTTAGATGATATATGGCGCTTCCCATTTAGAGAGAAGTTTTCCTGCAAAGAATCTCAAACGAGAATTGTATAATAGAACATGATCACCGTACCTACTTTGAATTCCCGTTTTTGAATTCTTTTGTCATGCCACCTTTTAACTTTTTATTTAAACAACTTAGCATTATCATAGGCTTGGGCTCTCCATTCATCTAAGGAGCTAATACCAAATAACCTCTTCTCACCGGCAAGTTTAAAATCATAATTAAGTTCTTAATTTCCCAATAAGCTTTATGTTCTAACTCAAGAGGTAAATGACATGCTTTTCCATAAACCATTTTATACGGAGTCATACCCATAGGATTTTTATATGCAGTTCTATAAGCCCATAATGCATCATCAAGTTTCTTAGACCAATTCTTTCTGGATCTATTAACGGTCTTTTGCAAAATCAATTTTATTTCTCTATTAGTTAATTCAACTTGACCACTAGACTGAGGATGATAAGGGGATGCAATTCTATGGTTAACATCATATTTAGGAAGCAACTTACGGAAAGCACCATGAATAAAATGTGAACAACCATCAATCATTAAATATGTACGGACTCCAAACCTCGGGAAAATAACTTCTTTAAGCATTTTAATAGAAGTGTTATGATCAGCACTACTAGTTGGAATAGCTTCTACCCACTTAGTAACATAATCAACAGCAACTAAAATATGAGTATACCCATTGGATTTAGGAAAAGGTCCCATATAATCAAAACCCCAAACATCAAATGGTTCAATAACAAGTGAATAATTCATAGGCATTTCCTGACGGCTACCAACATTACTAATTCTTTGACATTCATCACAAGAAAGGACAAACTTACATGCATCCTTGAAAAGGGTAGGCCAATAAAAACCAGATTGTAATACCTTGTGTGCAGTTTGGTATCCCGCATGGTGTCCTCCATATGCCTCGGAGTGACACTTACGTAGGATTTGTTCCTGTTCGTGCTCAGGTACACAACATCTAATAATACCATCTACTCCTTTATATAGATGTGGGTCATCCCAAAAGTAATGTCTTAAATCCAAGAAAAACTTTTTCTTTTGTTGGTATGTAAAGCTAGGTGGTATATATTTAGCAACAATGTAATTAGCATAGTCTGCATACCAAGGAGTATTATGAGAAGCATTTATCACAACTAATTGTTCCTCAGGAAAATCGTCATTAATAGGAAGTGAGTCATTAAGAACATTTTCCATTCTAGACAAATTATCTGCTATGGGATTCTCAGCTCCCTTTCTATCAATAATATGCCAATCAAATTTTTGTAGCAGAAGAACCCATCTAATAAGTCTAGGATTAGCATCTTTCTTTTCCATAAGGTATTTAATAGCAGCATGATTAGTGCAAACAGTAACCTTGCAATCAACAATGTAAGATCTAAATTTATCACATGCGAATACAACTACTAAAAATTCTTTCTCGGTAGTAGCATAATTTCTTTGAGCACTGTCTAGAGTTTTACTAGCATAATGGATAACATTTAATTTCTTGTCAACTCTCTGTCCTAAAACAGCACCAACAACATAATCACTAGCATCACACATAATTTCAAAGGGTAGGTTCCAATCTGGTGGTTCAACAATAGGTGCAAAAATTAAGGCTTTCTTAAATATTTCAAAGGCTTCTACACAATCATCATCAAAAACAAATGGAAAATCTTTTTGCAAGAGATTGGTAAGAGGTCTAGAAATTTTAGTGAAGTCTTTTATAAACCTTCTATAGAAACCAGCATGACCAAGGAAACTTCTTATACCTTTGATATCTTTAGGACATGGCATTTTCTCAATAGCATCAACCTTAGATTTATCAACTTCAATACCTCGTTCAGAAATTTTATGCCCAAGGACTATACCTGCATTCACCATAAAGTGGCACTTCTCCCAATTCAAGACAAGATTAGTTTCTTTACATCTCTGCAAAACTCGATCAAGGTTGCTTAAGCAGTCTTCAAAAGAAGTTCCATAAACTGAGAAATCATCCATGAAAACCTCAACAATCTTTTCACAAAAGTTAGAGAATATAGCAGTCATACATCTTAGAAAGGTAGCAGGTGCATTACATAAACCAAAAGGCATACGATGATTAGCATAAGTTCCAAAAGGACAAGTAAAGGTGGTTTTTTCTTGATCTTCAGGTGAGACAGGTATTTGAGAGAAACCAGAATAACCATCTACGAAATAAAAGTGTGTATGCTTGACAATATTTCTAACATTTGATCAATAAAAGGCAAGGGGTAATGATCTTTTCTAGTGGCTTTATTTAATTTCCTGAAATCAATTACCATCCTATAACCAGTTACAATTCTCTGTGGGATAAGCTCATTTTTATCATTAGGAACAACGGTAATACCTCCTTTTTAGGAGCACAATGAACAGGACTTACCCATCTACTATCAGCTATGGGATAGATTATACCTGCTTCCAGAAGCTTTCATATTTCAGTTCTTACCACATCCTTCATTCTTGGATTCAGCCTTCTTTGATGATCAACAATGGGTTTAGCATCTGGCTCCATATGAATTTTATGCTGACATAAAGTGGGACTAATGCCCTTAAGATCATCAAGAATATATCCAATTGCAGCACGGTGCTTCCTCAGAGTTTTAAGTAATCTCTTTTCATTAAGCTCTAAAAGGTTAGCACTAATAATAAGAGGATATATCTTCTTTTCATCAAGATAAGCATATTTAAGAGTATCAGGTAATTGCTTCAATTCAAACATAGGATCACCCTTGGGTGGAGGTGGATCTCCCAAGGTTTCAACAGGCAAATTATGTTTCAGGATTGGTGCTTGTTTAAAGAATAATTCATCTATTTCATTTCTTTCATTCATATACATGTCATTCTCATGCTCAAGCAAATACTGTTCTAGCGGATCAGTAGGAGGCACAACAATAGAGGCAAGACCAATAATTTCATCTTTACTAGGCAATTCTTTATCATGAGGTTGTCTACGAAACTTAGAGAAATTAAACACACGAGACATCTCAACAAAATTAACACTAACAATTTCTTTAGTGCAATCAATCTTAGCATTAACCATATTCAGGAAGGGTCTACCAAATATAATGGGACAAAAATCATCTTGTGGTGATCCAAGAACGAGAAAATTAGTAGGGTATTCGATCTTACCACACAAGACTTCAATATCTCTAACAATCCCAAGCAGTGAAATAGTATCTCTATTTGCAAGCTTAATAGTAACATCAATATCTTCAATCTCAACAGGTGCAATATCATTCATGATTTCTTGATAGAGAGTAAACGGAATAGCACTCACACTAGCACCAATATCACATAAATCATGATAGCAATGATCTCCAATTTTAACAGAAATAACAGGCATGCCAACTACAGGTTTATTTTTATCTTTATGGTCTGGCTTAGCAATTCTAGTTGCTTCATCACAGAAATATATGACATGTCCATCAATATTATCAACCAAGAGATCTTTAACCATTGCAACACTAGGTTCAACTTTAATTTGTTTAGAAGGTCTAGGTGCTCTAATATTACTCTTTTTAACCACAGTTGAAGCTTTAGCATGTTCCTTAATCCTAACAGGAAAAGGAGGTTTCTCAATATAAGCAGTAGGCACAACTGGATCAACATGGTAAACAATTGTTTCTTCTTTAACACTAACATGTTCTTCATTTAATTCAATAGGTGGGTGATATTTAAACCATTTCTCCTTAGGGATATCAACATGAGCAGCAAAAGATTCACAAAAGGTAGCCACTATCTCAGAGTCAAGCCCATATCTAGTACTAAACTTACGAAAAGCATCAGTTTCCATAAAAGATTTAACACAATCAAACTCAAGATTTATACCTGACTTATTACCTTTGTTGATTTCCCAATCTTCATAATTGCGTTTAATTCTTTCAAGAAGATCCCATCTGGATTCAATAGTTCTCTTCATAAAGGAACCAGCAGAAGAAGTATCGAGCATGGATTGATCATTATGAGAAAGCCGAGTATAAAAGTTTTAAAGAATTATTTCTCTTGAGAGCTCATGATTGGTGCATGTGTGCAACATATAATTAAGCCTCCCCCAAGCTTGAGCAATACTTTCTCTTTCATGAGGCCAAAAATTATCTATATAATTCCGTTCACGATGAACCAAATGCATAGGATAAATTTTTTGTTGGAATTCTAGCTTCAACCGGTTCCAGCCCCATGTGTTAGTATCATCACATAGCCTATACCATGTCAATGCCTTTCGCTCCAAAGATAAAGGGAATACTTTCTTCTTAACTCCATCTTCGGATAAACCTGCAAGCTTAAACAATCCACAAATTTCATCTACATAGATCAAGTGCATATCAGGATGTACCGTTCCATCTCCTGCATAAGGATTAGCTAGCAATTTCTCTATCATACCTGAAGGAATTTCATAATAAATATTTTCAGTAGGTTCAATAGGTTGAGGAGCAACTCTTATTGCTTCCGATCGAGGTGAAGATACCCCGAACAAGCCCCTCAAAGGATTACTTTCCATAGTGATAGGTGACAATAAATTTCAGCACGTAATATAAAAGTTTCCATACCAAATTCCACTCACCAAAGGTGCTTCACTCCCCGGCAACAGCGCTAGAAAAGAGTCTTGATGACCCACAAGTATAGGGGATCAATCATAGTCCTTTCGATAAGTAAGAGTGTTGAACCCAATGAGGGGCAGAAGGAAATGACAAGCGGTTTTCAGCAAGGTATTCTCTGCAAGTACTGAAAGTAGCGGTAACAGATAGTTTTGATAGCAAGATAATTTGTAACAAGTAACAAGTAGTAACGGTAACAAAAAGTGCAGCAAGGTGGCCCAATCCTTTTTGTAGAAAAGGACAAGCCAGAACGAACTCGTATAATAAGCAAAGTGTTTTCGAGGACACATGGGAATTTCATCTAGTCACTTTCATCATGTTTATTTGATTTGCGTTCGCTACTTTCATAATTTGATAGGTGGGTGGACCGGTGCTTGGGTGCTGTTATTACTTGAACAAGCCTCCCACTTATGATTACCCCCTCTCGCAAGCATCCGCAACTATGGAAGAAGAATTAAGATAACTCTAACCATAGCATGAAACATATGGATCCAAATCAGCCCGTTACGGAATAGCGCATCAACTAGGGTTTAAGCTTCTGTCACTCTAGCAACCCATCATCTAATTACTACTCCACAATGCCTTCCCTTAGGCCCAAAGATGGTGAAATGTCATGTAGTCGACATTCACACGACACCACTAAAGGAAGAAACAACATACATATCATCAAAATATCGAACAAATACCAAATTCACATGATTACTTATGACAAGACTTCTCCCATGTCCTCAAGAAGGAAAGTAACTACTCATAGATCATATTCATGTTCAAGATCAGTGAGGTATTGAATAGCATTAAGGAGTTGAACGTATAATATTCCACCAAATAAACCAACTAGCATCAACTACAAGATGTAATCAACACTATTAGCAACCCACAGGTACCAATCTGAGGTTTTGAGACAATGATTGAATACAAGAGATGAACTAGGGTTTGAGATGAGATGGTTCTGGTGAAGATGTTGATGAAGATTGGTCATCCCACGATGAGAGGATCGTTGGTGATGTCGATGGCTTCGATTTCCCCCTCCCGGAGGAAAGTATCACCGGCGGAATCGCTCCGCCGTAGAGCAAAATAGCTTCTGCCCAGGTTCCGCCTCGAGACGGCGGCGCTTCATCGCGAAAGCCTTCTCTTGATTTTTTTTTCTATGGCAAATGGCTTCATATAGCAGAAGGAGGGGGCCAGACGCCAGCTGTGGGCCCCACAAGGCACTAGGGCAGCTGGTGGGTTCCCTCTGATATTTCTTTCCTCCAGTATTTTTTATATATTCAATAAAAAATCTCCGTGAAATTTCAGGTCAATTGGAGGTATGTAGATTAAGTATCTCTAATGTGGCTATTTCAGGTCCATAATTCCAGCTGCCGGCATTCTCCCTCTTCTTGCAAATCTTGCAAATTAAGAGAGAAAAGGCATAAGAATTGTACCATAAAGTGAAATAATGATAAAAAAACATAATAAATAATAGCTATGTAATGCTTTCTGATCTATGGATTTTCTTTGGCCAAGTTGATCTATCGATCTTCAGTGGAAGTGGTGCATAGTAGTAGGTTCAATCTTGGGATGTCCTTGCCCAGTGATAGAAGGGGTAGCGAGGCACGTATTTGTATTATGGCTACTAAGAGGAGAACGATGGGATTTAATCATATTTCTTGGTTTTATTCTCTCTACATTATGTCATCTTGCTTAAAGCGTTACTCTGTTTGTCATGACCTTAATACCATATAGATGCAGCCAGGAGTCGGTCGATTGGTGGAGTAATAGTAGTAGATGCAGAATCGTTTCGGTCTACTTGTCACGGTCGTAATGCCTATATACATGATCATGCCATGAATAACATCATAACTACGCGCTTTTCTATCAATTGCCCAATAGTAATTTATTTACCCACCGTATGCTTTGCTTATGAGAGAGATGCTTCTAGCGAAAACTATGGCCCCCGGGTCTACCTTAGCCATATTATAAAAACCAAAAATACCTTGCTGCAATTTATTTACTTTTATTTTATTTTGCATTTTATCTATCTACAACTATCAGATTTAATCCTTGCAATTAACGAGTACAAGGGGATTGACAACCCTCTTGCCCGCGTTGGGTGCAAGTATTTGCTCTCTTGTGTGTAGGTGTTGTTTGAGGGTTGCTTTAGCAAAACTCCTACTGGTTCGATAAACCTTGGTTCTGAACTGAGGGAAATACTTATCTGCTACTATTGCATCTTCCTTCTTCTTCGGGGAAAAACCCAATACAGCTTACAAGTAGCAGAAAGAATTTCTAGCGCCGTTGCCGGGGAGGTTTATTTAAACAAGTCAAAGTACCTTTATACAATTTATCATTTACTTGTTCTACTTTTTATTTGCTTTATTTGCTGTTATTAGTCTCATTAAAAAATCAAAAACACAAAAATATTTTATTTTGCTTGCAATGATTATGTGATTCAAGAAAAGAAAAAAATAAAGACATATGGATCCTCATCCACTTGCCAATCTTTTCAAACTTGCTACTTATTGGAAACCAATAGCTAATAATGAAGAAGTGATAAAGGAAAATGCTATTGGGATACTTGTATTAAATGAAAAGCATGATTGTAATGTTGTTAGTATAAATTCTATGAACATCAATTGTGCTAACGATCATGATTGGGTTGATAATCATGATGTTTCTTGTGATCTTGAAAATTCGTTTGAGCTTCATGATGAATCTATTATTGACAATGATATTTGCCATACTACTAAAAGTGGGTTTGGAATAGCGTCAACTATAGGTAATAATGATCCCACTACTTTGGAGAATGATCAATCTTATGAAATTTTTGATAAAAGTGGGTTTGGAGAGGACGTGACTTTAGTTGATGCTAATCCCACTATCTTGGAAGATTATAAGATTTGCATGCATATGGATCATAAAGAGAATGTTTTACATGATAGTTATATTGTTGAGTTAGATTATGATCCTACTTGTAATTATTTTGAGAGAGGCAAATATGGTTATAAAAATCTTCATGTCACTAAATTACCTCTCTTTGTGTTGAAATTATTAATGCTTCATTCATCCTATTTCCATATGCTAGATATTACTTGTCTTGATAATTTGTTTTCCTATAAAATTCCTATGTATAGAAGAGGGTTAGACTTAAATGTGTTAATCACATGCTATATGATGCTCTCTTTGTGCTTCAATTCTTGTCTTTTAAGTGAGCATCATTAATATCCCAAGCCTATCTTAATGGCTATAAAGAAAGAGCTTGTTGGGAGGCAACCCAATATTTATCTTATTTACAATTTTTATTTTCTGTTTCAGTGTGATGACATGATTATTGCTACTGTAATGATTGTGTTTTTATCTTTTAATTAGTGCTTGTGCCAAGTAATGCCTTTGGGATGATCTAGATGATAGTTGAATTGATGCTGTATGAAAACAGAAACTTTTACGCCCAGTGTTAGAATTCTTATAATTTACTGGAATGTGATAAATTCCTGAAATTTTTACACAGTATTGAGATACAAATTTCCTAAGTTCTCCTAATTTTTCGAAAAAAAATGAGTTCCAGAATTATGATTCTTATTCAGATCATTACAGACTGTTCTGTTTTAGACAGATTCTGTTTTTGTTGCATAGTGTGCTTGTTTTAATGATGCTATGGATTATATCGGGGGTATAAGTCATGGATAAGTTAGAATACAGTAGGTATTATGCAAGAACAATTATGAATCAATTTATAACAGTACCGAAAGTGGATGATTGATTTATTATACTAACGGATCTCACGAAGTTTCTGTTGAGTTTTGTGTGCTGAAGTTTTCAAGTTTTTGGTGAGCTTATGATTGACAATGGAATAAGGAGTGGCAAGACCCTAATCTTGGGGATGCCCAAGGCACCCCAAGGTAATATCCAAGGAATACACAAGCGTCAAAGCTTGGGGATGCCCCAGGATGGCATCCCCTCTTTCATCCACAATTCATCGGTATGTTTACTTGGAGCTATATTTCACATGATATGAGTTTTACTTGGAGCATCTTGTGCTATAGTTTTATTTTGTTTATTAGTTTGCCACAACCATTTGTTTGCCGGACACAGCGTTTGAGAGAGACTCACACATATTATAATTTGTTAGAATACTCTATGTGCTTCACTTATATCTTTTGAGCTAGGGAATTGCTCATGTGCTTCACTTAAATCTTTAGAGCACGGCGGTAGGTTTATTTTATAGAAGTTATTGGTACTCTCATGATTCACTTAAATCTTTTTGAGATTCCCATAAATAGGAAGTGGTAATGTGCATGGATTTTGAGACTAGTCTAAAAATGATAGGTATGTAAGAGTGATATGATAAAAACTTTCATGTAGATCACTGAATATGAAATGATTGTTTTAATTGCATTGATGTCATAATATGAAAGGGTATCGATTCATGATCATTAGCTAGTAAAGATATTGATATTAAAGCTTGTTATGTACTACTCATTTAAGTGTCCGACATGGCATGACGGGGATGTTGGAGCATTTTTATTCCTATATGAAATCCTTTGTGCTGTTCGAATCGGGGGTGCGTGATGGTTAACTCCTACCAACCTCCTCCCTAGGGGCATGCGAGTAGTACTTTGCTTTGATGGCTAATAAAACTTTCACAATAAGTATATGAGTTCTTTATTACTAATGTGAGTTCATGGACTTAAGCACTCCCACCTATCCATATTTTGCTAGCCTCTCCGGTACCGTGCATTGCCCTTTCTCACCTCGAGAGTTGGTGCAAACTTTGCCGGTGCATCCAAACCCCATGATATGATACGCTCGATCACACATAAGCCTCATTATATCCTTCCTCAAAACAGCCACCATACCTACCTATCATGGCATTTCATAGCCATTCCGAGATATATTGCCATGCAACGTCCACCGTTACTATCCACATGACTTGTGTGTTCATCGTCATATTGCTTTGCGTGATCATATAGAGCTGGCATAATATTTGTGGCAAAGCCACCGTTCATCATTGTAATACAAATTACGCTAGATCATTGTGCATCCTGGTACACTACCAGAGGCATTCATACAGAGTCATAATGTTTCAGTCTTATCGAGTTGTAAGTAAATAAAAGTGTGATGATCATCTTTATTAGAGCATTGTCCCAGTTAGGTAAAGAATGATGGAAACTAATGAGTCCTCCAAAAATTGGGGATGAGGTTCATGATATTGTTCTAAAAAATTGAGAAAAAATGAGAGAAAAAGAGAGAAGGGGCAATGCCACTATCCTATTACCACACTTGTGCTTCAAAGTAGCACCATGTTCTTCATATAAGAGAGTCTCCATATTTTGTCGCTTTCATATAATAGTGGAAATTTTACATTATGGAACTTGGCTTGTATATCCCGATGACGAGCTTCCTATAATGCCCGAGGTCTTCATGAGCAAGCAATTTGGATGCACACCCACTTAGTTTCAGTAGAGAGCTTTCATACACTTATAGCTCTAGTGCATCCGTTGCATGGCAATCCCTACTCCTCACATTGATATCGATTGATTGGCCTCTCCATTGCCTATTGATCCATAGAGTTGACGCGAGCCTTTCTTCACTTTTTGTCTTCCCTTATTGATCTCTACCAAAATGTTCTATTCCACCCGTGGTGCTAAGTCCATGACTCACGCTCATGTATTGAGTGGAGTTAAAAATGCTGAAGCGCATGAATTAGTATGATCCAATTGCTTGTTTTGACACCGGGGTGCTCATGATTTGCACTTATGTTAGGAAGACGGAGTCATGCCATGCTTACATAATTCAATGAGTAGGGATAACATTCATTAAGCATCATATATTTTGGAAAGTAATGATTATGTTCTGGTATTCATTGACATTATTATGTTAATGTCAATTACTTCATCGTTTCTCAATATTCATTCCGCAAAAGATTACATGATAGACATGCTAGGTAGCATTCAACATCAAAAATTATTTTGTTTATCATTTACCAACTCGAGGACGAGCAGGAATTAAGCTTGGGGATGCTGATACGTCTCCGACGTATCTATAATTTTTGATTGTTTCATGCTATTATTATATCAATTCTACATACTTTATATGCAATTTTATATCATTTTTAGGAACTAACCTCTTAACCTAGAGCCCAGTGCCAGTTTCTGTTTTTGCCTATTTTTTGTTTCAGGGAAAAACTATACCAAACGAAGTCCAAACGAGATAAAATTTGACGGTGATTTTTTCTGGAGGAGGCCAGAAGACCTACGGGTGGACCACAAGCTCACACGGCACCCCCCAGGGATGCCACCTAAGCTTGTGGGCCCCTCGTAGACCCCCTGACCTAATTCCACTTCCACAAATTCCCATAAATCCCAAAAACACCAGAGGGAACCCGGAAACAATTCTTCCGCTGCCGCAAGCCTCTGTTCTTCCACGATCTCATCTGGAGGCCTCCGCTGGTACTGTGCCGGATGGGGAATCAACCATGGAGGGCTTCTACATCAACCTTGTTGCCCCTCCAATGATGTGTGAGTAGTTCCTACAGGACCTACGGGTCCGTAGTGATTAGCTAGATGGCTCTCTCTCTCTCTCGATATGATCTTCAATACCATGTTCTCTTCGGAGTTCTATCTGATATAATACTTTTGTGCGGTGTGTTTGTTGGGATCTGATGAATTGTGGGTTTATGATCAGATTATTCATTGAAAGTAATTGAGTCTTTTATGAACTTTATTATGTATGATTGTTATAGCTATGTAATGCTTTCCGAAGTATGGGTTTTCTTTGGCCAAGTTGATCTATCGATCTTCAGTGGAAGTGGTGCATAGTAGTAGGTTCAATCATGCGGTGTTCGCACCCAGTGACAGAAGGGGTAGCGAGGCACGAATTTGTATTGTTTCTACTAAGGGGAAAACAACGGGATTCAATCATATTGCTTGGTTTTATTCTATCTACATTATGTCATCTTGCTTAAAGCGTTACTCTGTTTGTCATGAACTTAATAGCATAGATGCAGGCAGGAGTCGGTCGATTGGTGGAGTAATAGTAGTAGATGCAGAATCGTTTCGGTCTACTTGTCACAGACGAAATGCTTGCATACATGATCATGCCATGAATAACATCATAACTATGCGCTTTTCTATCAATTGCCCAACAGTAATTGTTTTACCCACCGTATGCTTTGCTTATGAGAGAGATGCCTCTAGTGAAAACTATGGCCCCCAGGTCTACCTTAGCGATATTATAAAAACCAAAAATACCTTGCTGCAATTTATTTACTTTTATTTTACTTTGCATTTTATCTATCTACAACTATCCGATTTAATCCTTGCAATTAATGAGTACAAGGGGATTGACAACCCTCTTGCCCACATTGGGTGCAAGTATTTGCTCCCTTGTGTGTAGGTGCTATTTGAGGGTTGCTTGAGTAAAACACCTACTGGTTCGATAAACCTTGGTTCTCAACTGAGGGAAATACTTATCCGCTACTATTGCATCTGGAGAGCTGATGTAGGACTTCGGCATGTCGATCATCTGAGGCCTGGCAGACCCACGGAAAAGTGTGTCCGGCCATAGGGTAATCGAGCATGTCGTGTAATGTGGTGCACCCCAGCAGGGAAGACAAAACTATTCGAATAGACTTGGAGATGTATCCCGTTCATAGCCAACTTAAACCGGACAGTTAATAAAATGCACCAAGATAATAGACAGAAATGCCCGCGGATCACTTTCTCGCAGGGAGTCGAGGAAGGATCTCAGGGTAGTGTATTGATTGGTGTTTACTTGGACTCATGTGCGCTCGTTCTCTGCTATTGTTGCACAATGCTCTATGCTGTTCCCTTGCTGCAAGATGATGGTACTTTATGTTACATAGAGCTTCTCCCCTTATTCTGGCATTTTTGTAGTACAGTCCACAGATATAGTCCCATTCCTTTGATACCGATGCATATGTAGTATAGTTCCGATGTAAGCCTTGCGAGTACTTTGGATGAGTACTCACCATTGCTTTGCTATTCTTTTTTCAATCTCGTTGCTGCTATAAGGTAGTAGCCCCTCGGATGCAGGTATCCTCAATGCTGGTCACTACTTGGAGTTCGACATTGACACGTAGTTCAGACGTCCCAGGCAGGAGGCCTGGACCTTTGGGTAGAGTCGTTGTTCAGTTTCTGCCTTCTTAAGGCACCCTTGTAATTGTCTATAGTCAGACCTAACTCTTGATGTACTACTGGGTCCTGCGACCCCTGTTGTAATATAACATTTTATGTTTATTTTTGTGTCATAGAATTGTGTTCTTGTACTACTGTGGAGTCACCATTCGTGATCGTGCATGCTGTGTGTATGATTAGTGCACAATTATGTTCGGGGGCGTCACAGGTAGCTCCTCCATAGGCCATGTGGGAAGCATTGCATCGTATACCATCTTCACATGTCCCAGTCATCCATAGATGGACCTTCAAGCTTCAAGCATATGTCCATTCATCAATGACTCTCAAAAGCTTGCTGAAGTTCTTCAAATATCTCCCTAATATACTCTGGGGAGCCTCTTCTGATAAAACATCTTCACATGTCCATCACGTGATCACCTTCACTTGATGTCCTCCTCATGTGGGCTAGTTAAAATCTTTCATAGAGGTGAAGGAGAGCACTTCGTCTATTCAAGTGAAAGCCTCAACTTCACATCAAGGTGAACCACAAGTTGACATGGAGGCATCCACAAGCGGAACTTGCCAAGATGAAGGAAATGAAGAAGTGCAACAAGAAGATCCACCATGACCTCCATCTCCACCACCACAAGCGAACGACAATGTCAACTCAAATGAAGATGATGATGATGATGATGATGATGACAAGGAAGCTCCTCCTCAACCCAAGCAAAAGCTACCTCGAGTAAGAGCAAGAATCGACAAGAGTCATCCTGTTGACCAAATCCTTGGCGACATCAAATCCGGGAGAATCACTCGCTCTAAATCTCGTTTAGCTAACTTTTGTGAGCATTACTCATTCATCTCTAGCATTGAACCTATGAAGGTAGATGAAGCCCTCGAAGACCCGGATTGGGTGAATGCTATGCATGAAGAACTACACAACTTCGAGAGGAACAAACTATGGACATTGGTTGAGAAGCCCAAAGATGAGCAAAACGTCATCGGAACCAAATGGGTGTTTCGGAACAAGCAAGATGAGGATGGACAAGTTATATGCAACAAGGCTCGCCTAGTGGCTCAAGGCTACACTCAAGTCGAAGGTATGGACTATGGTGAGACCTATACCCCCGTTGGTAGACTTGAGTCCATTCGCATTCTTCTTGCTTATGCCAATCACCATGATATCACCCTTTATCAAATGGATATTAAAAGTGCTTTCTTGAATGGTGAAATTGAGGAGGAAGTTTTTTCAAACAACCTCCCAGCTTTGTTAATCCCAAGAAACCAAACAAGTCTATAAACTTCATAAAGCTCTTTATGGTCTAAAACAAGCCCCTAGAGCTTGGTACAAATGCTTAACAAAGTTTCTACTTGAGAAAGGTTTTGAAATTGGGAAAATTGATTCAACCTTATTCACTAAGAGAGTTAATGGAGAACTATTTGTATGCCAAATATATGTTGATGACATTATATTTGGATCTACTAATCCTTCTTTTAGTGAAAAGTTTGGAAGGTTGACGTCGGAGAAGTATGAAATGTCTATGATGTGTGAACTCAAATTCTTCCTTGGTTTGCAAATCAAGCAAACTAGGGAGGGTACCTTTGTTTCTCAAACAAAGTATACCAAGGACTTATTCAAGAAGTTCAACATGTAAGAGAGTAAAGGTATGAAAACTCCCATGCCTACTAGTGGACATCTTGACTTAACAATGGATGGCAAACCGGTTGACCAAAAGGTTTACCGATCTATGATTGGTTCATTCTTATATCTATGTGCCTCCCGTCCCAACATTATACTAAGTGTATGCATGTGTGCGTGATACCAAGCGGCACCTAAGGAGTGTCATCTTAAGGCTGTGAAAAGAATTGTGAGATACTTGTTACATACACCAAAGTTTGGCATTTGGTATCCCAAAGGATCATCTTTTGATCTTGTTGGCTACTCAAATTCGGACTATGCCAGAGACAAGATTGATAGAAAATCCTCTTTGGGTACGTGTCAATTTCTTGGGAGATCTCTCGTATCTTGGTCCTCCAAGAAACAAAACTCAGTATCTCTATCCACCGCCGAAGCGGAATACATTGTCGTGAGATCATGTTGTGCTCAATTACTACGGATGACACGAACTCTCAAAGATTATGGGATACATGTGAAACATGTTCCACTCTTTTGTGACAATGAGAGTGCTATTAAGATTGCACACAATCCCGTGTAACATTCTTGAACTAAGCATATTGAATTTCGTCACCATTTCATTTGAGATCATGTTGCTAAAGGTGACATTGATCTTAAGCATGTTCGTACCGACAAACAATTGGCGGATATCTTCACTAAACCTCTTGATGATAAGATATTTTGTCAATTGAGGAGTGAGTTGAATGTCATTGATGCTTCCAACGTGAACTAGGAACTCACTTGGATGCATGCAAGGGCATGAGCTTTCTGTGGCTCCCCCGGCTTAATCATGCACTAATCATACACGCAAATGCACACGATCAAGCCTAAGGACTCACTTGAAGGAATCACAACACAAGTCTAAAACATAAATAAAGGCATACAAGCGTTATATTACAAGCCAGGGCCGCGAGGGCTCGTATACATAAGCTTGATGTCAACAAGCATCAGCAGAAGCATTAGATATCTGAGTACAGATATAAAGTTAAACAGATAGGCCTTCAAGAAGGCGGGGCAAAAGGAAAACACTAGATCGAAAAGCGCAGGCCTCCTGCATGGGACCCTCCGAACCTACTCCTGGTCGTTGGACGGCTCCTCATAGTAGTACTCTCCAGGAGGGTAGTAGTAGTAGCTGTAGTCGTCAGCAGGGGCAGGTGGCTCCGGGGCTCTGTCGTCTGAATGTATCAAACGGGTATGGGAGAAAAAGGAAGCAAAGCAACCGTGAGTACTCATCCAAAGTACTCAGCAAAACTTACATCAGATCTATTCTAAGTATGCAACATCATCAAGGAAGGCTGTGTCGGTGGACTAGACTGCAGAAATGCCAGAATAGAGAGAAGACCTAGTCCTATCGAAGACTAGCATCTTCAGTGGTCTTGCAGCATTAGAAGAGTGCAGATTAGCATAATATAAAGTAGTAGTAGTAATCATCGAACTCACCCAGTGATCCTTTCCCGACTCCCTGCGAGAAAGCGATCCCAGGGCCATCATATTCATTTCTCATCACAAGTCACCAGTTCTAGTTGTATCGACCTGGATACAACTCAGAGCGTCCGTTACCGAGGATCCGGCTATTCGAATAGATTAGTTCTTCCCTGCAGGGGTGCACCAACTTACCCACCACTCTCGCTTAACTCCGGTCGGACACACTTTTCGGTGTCCTGCCCGGCCTCGGCTAAACAACACGCCGCAACCCGACCTAGGCTCAACAGAGAGGTCAGCACGCCGGACTAACCTATGCACCCAGGGGTCTTGGGCCTTCGCCCCGGGCACTCCTGCATGTTGCGGGGCCGTCGAGAGCAAACCTGGCCCACTTATACAAGCGCGGGCGTTCCCAGTCCAACTCGACGTGCGCCGGTCAGTCGCTGATGTCTAGGGAGCTTCGGCTGATGCATACAACGCAGAGTACCCATATTTATTCCCGTGTGATGGTTAGTGCTATCAGGCCAGAAGCCTACTCGGATCAAATATCCAAATCGTTAGTGTGTTAGGAGCGCGCGATAACGAGCAGAGACTCACGGTCGATGTGACCCCATCGCCCCGTCTCGTGGACATGCGGCAAGGGCTAAGAATGCCCGGCCACGCCACATAGTTATCTCGCTGGTACCCTCCAGGTCAACCCAACTCCTCATCACTCGCATCACATGCTCGCGCGGGTACCCCTCAGGGCCGACCCGACTTTGTCCAGTTTATTCAGTAACCATAGTAATGTAAAGGCAACCGTGTGTCTACCACATCAAGAAGGAATCCGAGGAATCACCCTCGCTGGATTCCCGCTCGACAATCCCGTTAGGTGGAACCGGAGGAATCACCCTCGGCGGCATTCACACTTGCGGGGTGCACGACAGAAGCTTTGTCGGAGGTGGGAAGAGGAATCACCCTCGGTAACCCACAACTGACTAGCTGATCTACAGAGACAACATCGGAAGTGGGGTAAGAGGAATCACCCTCGGCATTTGATATTAGCTCTGCAGGGTCGAGCATGTTAGGGGGTGTGATGTGATGTGATAATCCAAGTCCGTCGATCACAACAATCGAGACACCAATACTAAAGCGGGGCAACTACAACAAGGAAGGGGGTCACAGATGGTTTCCATCCAACCTATACTAAGCAGTTTGGATAACAGGCAGGTATCAATAGTAGTTACAAAAATAGGCTATGCATCAGAAATAGGAAAGCAGTAGCAGCAGCAATTTCTAATGCAAGTAGGAGGGAGAAAGAATAGGCGATATAGGCATGCGTCAAGAGGGGGTTGCTTGCCTAGAAGCTCTGCGGCAAAGGAGGGGTCGTCGGTAGTGTCGTCGATCTCCTGAGCTGCGTCGGTCTCGGGGGCTATCGGAATAGAAGAGGGGGAAGAAACAATAAATAAAAGTATATGAATGCAACACATATGCATGGCATGGTGGTATGTAGTGTGGTGGTGTCCTAATGCATTGCTACATGTCGCAGACGAGGCGGGAAAATATCTGGGATACTTTCCCGGCTTTTAGGCTGGTTTTGGTATTCTGAACTGGAGGGGAAGGTTCCATGTTCAGGTAGTTAGGAGTGATGGTCAAGCATTTTGACCACATATTCGGATTCATCTCATTTTTCTGATCATTTTTCATATATAAAGTTTTTTGATCTGAGCTACGGTTTAAATGATATGAATTTCTAAAGATTTTAGCATTTTTTGGAATTATTTAAATTAACAGAAGTGATTTATTGCGTCAGCATTGCATCAGCATGACGTCAGCAGCGAGCTGACCTGTTTGACTGGTCAAACTGACCAGTGGGTCCCACATGTCATACACAGAGGGTCTAACAGAGTTTAATTTATATTAAACTGACTAATTAAACTACTGGGCCCACCTGTCAGTGACTGATCAGTTTAACTAATTAGTTTTATTTATAAAAACATTTATTTAACTTCATTAGGCGGTGGGGCCCGCGTGTCAGTGACACTGGGCTGCCCAGTCAGCAGTTGACTGGGTCAACCCAGTCAACTGGGGCCCAGGGGCCCCACTGGCAGTGACCCAGGGGCGGGCCCCAGGTGTGCCACGTCAGTGGCCGGCGCCGGAGCCACGCCGGCGACGTCAAACACGGCAGCGCGCTCGGAAACTCGCCGGTAATCAACCTCAGGCGGCCGTTCGGCCCGCGGCTAGTTGCGTTGGAACGAGCACTCGCTCGCATGTTGATCTGCGGCGGCGGTTTGACCGGAAACAGCCGGGGACGGCGATGGCGAGCGGTGGAGGCGGCGCCGGAGTTCGAGCTTCGGTTGTTTCGGCACTAGGGGACATGGCAGACGAGGCGGACAGCGGTGTTCGGACGAGCGAACGCTGCCGTGTCGAATGGGGTTGTCGGCTGGGGCTAGGGTCGCCGGGAACGACGTCGGCGACGAGCTACGGCGGCGACGGCGTTCGGGCGTCGGCGGAAACGGCGAAGCAGCGCGCAGCAGCTCGAGCTAAAGGGTTGGTCGTGCTCTACGCATGCGTGCGAGGTCGATGGACACATGCGCGTGACCAAAAGGTCGCCGGAACCTTGCCGGCGACGATCACGGCGGAGGTGAGCTCGGGCAAAGGCGGCAGCTACGGCTAGGGATGCGGTAAGGCTAGGAAGGAGAGGGAAGAGGACGGAGCGGAGCTCACCGCAGCGGGTCACGGTGGCCTATGGTCAGATTGGTAGCAGCAGAGGGTCGGGGTCGCCGGAGTTCGCCGGTGGCCGAAGCGAAAGGGGGCGAGGGAGATCCGGCGCTGCAGGGCCTCCCCGCTCGAGCTGAGGGCACCGGAGGAAGTGGCAGACCACGGCGGAGCTGACGGACACGGTCGGCCGGCACAGGGCCGCCTGTGGCCATGCGGACGACGACTGTGTGGCGGCGATGGCATTCAGGACACACAGAGAGAGAGGAACGGGCGAGCTCGAGGAAGAGGGAGAGAGTAATGGAGAGGGAGGGAGAGTGGATATGGATGGAGGGGAGGCCGAGGGGCTCCCTCTTATCCTCTCGGCTGCGCTGTAGCATCGCCGTGTCGGCGTTCGGCCGGCGCGCAGGCTCACGCCCACAGCGGCAGCGACACGCAGGGAGAGAGAAGAGGAGGGGGACGGGTGCTGTGGGCTGGGCCGCACTTTGGACTTAGGCCTAGTACACAGTAGCATTTCTCTTTTTCTCGTTTTATTTTTCTGTTTTTCTTTTTCCAGCAGACTTTTGCAATATTCTGAGCTGTCAAAAGACTTTGTAGAAATGTGAAACTTGGTCACATAAATACAATGGAATATTCTGCACTGTCCCAAAAAGTTTGGGCAATTTTGGAATTCATTTGGATTTTTCAAAAATGAAAATGGCATTTAAAGTGTTGTTTTGGCACTGCTTTATTGCCCTAGCCCAGCTTGTGGTTGATGGTGATGTTGTTTTCCTTAACAACCATTTGTTTTGGAATTTTTGCTAGATGATGAACATTTTTCCAGCAATATTAGAACATCTTCATATTTCACTTAGAATTTGAAATGATATCAGAGAGGAATTGAAATGAAAGGTTTAACCACTGGGATTAAGCATTGCAGATGAAGATGACTTGGCATGATTAACACAAAGTCGTAGTGCTTATTACACAAGGGTGTTACAATTCTCCTCCACTACAAGAAATCTCATCCCGAGATATAAGTGGGGAAGTAATGGGTAACTTCGGGAGAACTGTCCCTTATAGGGTCGATTATCTGATGGACAACTCAGGGAACGTGACAAAAGTATCTCTCGAGTAGAAACTTAAGAAAACATCGAGAGCAAGGTATGAAGGTATATTAAGAAGTTTCAAGCGGATAGGCTGTCATTCGAAGCTTGAAACAGAGTGTGACAGGGGTTCATAGCAACGGGAATAGATCATCTCTCGGAAGGTGGCTCGTGATAATCTCACAAAGCCAAGAGCAAAGGATACTTCGGGAATCAAGGATGCCCAGAAGAGTCAGGTTCCGATCTTGTGGAACTGTGGTGAGTGTTAATCAAGAGTAGAGAGGATGATGACATCTCACATAGTCACGACAACAAGGTAGGTTAGAGGATAGTCTGTCAGTTATGTCAGTGACAACATCGGTACGAAGGGCGAGGGACGAAGAGAACCATTTTCCTGCTCGTTAAAATGAGGCGGACCAATAAGCAAAGTTCTCGTCCATCGGTGGTTACCGGAATGTCATCAACAGTAGCAACGGGGTCTTACTGACGGAGTTGTATTCCGAGGTGTTTTCATAAGCAAGGAATTGTTTCTGCTTATACCATATAGATCTCAAGAAAGGTTAAGCAAACCAATGGAAAGGAAAATGAAATTTATTGGATTAAACAATCCAATGGAAAGGAAAGTGCGTCTATCAAATTAAACAGACCAATGGAAAGGAAAATGTGTTTACACACAAAAATTGGGAGTATATCCTTCCCAGGGAAAAAGCAGAGCAGGATATACATGATAGGGCAGCAAGTTCAAAAGCATTTAGATAAAGGGGCGAGGGAAGAATCCTGATGTTACCCATACAACGGTGTTCGGATAATTGATCAAGAGACATGTAGCATTGCGCTTCCACTGTTCTCAATGATATTCGGAATACCATAGTCATGCTTCGAGGTAGCAATAACATGGTGTTTCAAGTAAGGGTTGGATCTGAAGATCACAAGAGATACAAAGGAACACTTCCAAGATTATCTCGGAACGTAAGGAATAACCAAACACAACCAGGTCTGTGTTGGCAGGAAGTCAAGAATGTCATCCATGATATCACAAATCATCGAGGGGCAGGGATGGTATTTCTAGCCATGAATACGATTGACATCTCAGAAGAAATCAAGCGGTTGACTACGACCACGACACATTGGTCGACGTATTTCAAGAAGATGTAATCGGTCAGTGACGACATCAAGCAAAAGGAGTGATGAAGCCAAAGGTTTTTGGAAACATGGATACGACACAAACTTGGAATCATGTTTGTTATCCGAGGTGAAATGATATGACAAGGAATAACGACGTAGGCTTAGCTCGTCGTCGGAAGTTGCTCCGGGCATAAGGGCCAGGTAGCACGGTTAAAGTTAGCACAATGATGATATAGCCGATCAGGCTAGGAATGATGTGATGGAGTATTATTCCAATAAGAATTCACAAGAAGTAGTGCAATGACACAATATCCTCGAGATACAAGGGGTAATACTCGAAGGTAAATTAAGATAGAGTTGGACAGGCATATTGATTTGCAAAAGACAAGTGCCTTAACTTGTCCGGGAAATGAAATCAAAGGTGAACAATCATGGTCAGAACCACGGTGGCAAAGGTGCAAATATAGATACAAGATGAACTTATACCAAGGGGGAATTATTTTTGTGAGCAGCTTACATGATAAGTTCTACATCGGGTCCATGGGCATGAACACAAAGGTTCAAGGTCGACTCCCACTTCTTCAATGCATAACCTTTCATTCACTCCTCATTTTCAAAGAAATTGTAGTGCGGATGATTTATCCGACGGAACGCGAGTAGATATAACCCGCATAACTTTTGGTTCACCCAGATTAGGGAAGGCATATGCTCAACCCATCGGGGCATCTTAGGAACATATACCGCAAACTTCAGGGGTAAATAATCACAAGCTCGAAAGTAAGCAAAGAATACAATTTGCCAAAGGCATTATGTGTCAGGGGAAGAACTCTCGAGGTTTTTTTTTAATGCGATGGACACTGTCGGATAATAACCCAACAAAGGATTTGACAGTCCACGATGGATCTAATGTGAGTATCGGTACTCAACCAGAAGAAGAAAGATTACAGGGGCATCGGATTATAGAAACAAATGAATAATTTGGTGTTCAAATGCAAAAGAATTATGATTTCCAAAACGAAGGATCAGGGGCAGATGCTCTGATTGAAGATGGATAGGTAACTTGAATAGACCTAAGGGTACGATCGACGGCACTTAGATTGGTCAAGAACCAACTCATGTCCAAATATGATGTCTGAGTTGAAAGATAATTTCTAAGGATCAACTGATGATTGCGTGCATTTGCAGCAGATTAAATCAAGGGACTCAAAATGGTGGAGACAAGGGAGGTCAACGAAGATTATCAAACGTATGGAATTAACCATATTGCAAGCAGGTAAGAATGTTAAGAGCCATAGGCTGCAGAGGATTTTCGGAAGATCGAATAGCATTATGAAGTATGTTGCGGAACACTTGAAAAACTGGGGAGTATTACCGGGTATCTTGTGATAACAAAAGCAGCTGGGAAAGAAGATACAAACGACAAGGATGGTTAGTTATCCACGGGGGTTTGTCGGTGGTCAGGAACTGTAAAGCAGTGGCACAGGGTCTCGGTTAACATCGAGGAGTATCTTCAGAATCTTCTGATGAAGCAGACGATCATCTATAGTGAAGGGGCTCTATGGGAGGAAGTGGTTACGAGATCCTAATGCCAGAGTTAGCAAAATCATTTAACCCGAATAGAAGAGAGATCAGAGTTCCCAGAGTAAAGACGAGGAATAAAATATCCTAATACCACCCAATGGCGACGTGGGCCCATAAGCCACACAGCCAAGTTAGTAAAAGTTTTGCAATGACTAGATTCAACTTCGGCCAAGGAGTTGGAAAGGGGGTTCCTAGAGGCCGTCAGCTCTGATACAAACTTATGGCTCCCCCGGCTTAATCGTGCACTAATCATACACACAAATGCACATGATCAAGCCTAAGGACTCACTTGAAGGAATCACAACACAACTCTAAAACATAAATAAAGGCATACATAAGCTTGATGTCAACCAGCATCAGACAAGCATCAGCGGAAGCATTAGATATCTGAGTACAGATATAAAGTTAAACAGATAGGCCTTCAAGAAGGCGGGGCAAAAAGAAAACACTAGATCGAAAGGCACAGGCCTCCTGCCTGGGACCCTCCGAACCTACTCCTAGTCGTCGGATGGCTCCTCATAGTAGTACTCTCCAGGAGGGTAGTAGTAGTAGCTGTAGTCGTCAGCAGGGGCAGGTGGCTCCGGGGCTCTGTCGTCTGAATGTATCAAACGGGTATGGGAGAAAAAGGAAGCAAAGCAACCGTGAGTACTCATCCAAAGTACTCAACAAGACTTACATCAGATCTATTCTAAGTATGCAACATCATCAAGGAAGGCTATGTCGGTGGACTAGACTGCAGCAATGCCAGAATAGAGAGAAGCCCTAGTACTATCGAAGACTAGCATCTTCAGTGGTCTTGCAGCATTAGAAGAGTGCAAATTAGCATAATATAAAGTAGTAGTAGTAATCATCAAACTCGCCCAGCGATCCTTTCACGACTCCCTGCGAGAAAGCGATCCCAGGGCCATCATATTCATTTCTCATCACAAGTCACCAGTTCTAGTTGTATCGACCTGGATACAACTCCGAGCATCCATTACCAAGGATCCAGCTATTCGAATAGATTAGTTCTTCCCTGCAGGGGTGCACCAACTTACCCACCACGCTCGCTTAACTCCGGCCAGACACACTTTTCGGGGTCCTGCCCGGCCTCGGCTAAACAACACGCCGCAACCCGACCTAGGCTCAACAGAGAGGTCAGCACGCCAGACTAACCTATGTACCCAGGGGTCTTGGGCCTTCGCCCCGGGCACTCCTGCACGTTGCGGGGCCGTCGAGAGGACTCCTGGCCCCCTTATACAAGCGCGGGCATTCCCACTCCAACTCGACGCGCGCAGCTCAGTCGCTGACGTCTAGGGAGCTTCGGCTGATGCATACGACGCAGAGTACCCAAATTTATTCCCGTGTGATGGTTAGTGCTATCAAGCCAGAGGCCTACTCGGATCAAATATCCAAATCATTAGTGTGTTAGGAGCGCGCGTTAACGAGCAGAGAATCACGATCGATGTCACCCCGTCCCCCCGTCTCATGGACTTGCGGCAAGGGCTAAGAATGCCCGGCCACGCCACGTAGTTATCTCGCGGGTACCCTCCAGGTCAACCCGACTCCTCATCACTCGCATCACATGCTCGCGCGGGTACCCCTCAGGGCCGACCCGACTTTGTCCAGTTTATTCAGTAACCACAGTAATGTACAGGCAACCGTGTGTCTACCACATCAAGAAGGAATCCGAGGAATCACCCTCGCTGGATTCCCGCTCGACAATCACGTTAGGTGGAACCGGAGGAATCACCCTCGGCGGCATTCAAACTTGCGGGGTGCACGACAGAAGCTTTGTCGGAGGTGGGAAGAGGAATCACGCTTGGTAACCCACAACTGACTAGCTGATCTATAGAGACAACATCGGAAGTGGGGTAAGAGGAATCACCCTCGGCACTTGATACTGCTCTGCAGGGTCAAGCATGTTACGGGGTGTGATGTGATGTGATAATCCAAGTCCGTCGATCACAACGATCGAGACACCAATACTAAAGCGGGGCAACTACAACAAGGAAGGGGGTCACAGATGGTTTCCATCCAACCTATACTAAGCAGTTTGGATAACAGGCAGGTATCAATAGTAGTTACAAAAACAGGCTATGCATCAGAAATAGGAAAGCAGTAGCAGCAACAATTTCTAATGCAAGCAGGAGGGAGAAAGAATAGGCGATATAGGCATGCGTCAAGAGTGGGTTGCTTGCCTGGAAGCCCTGCGGCAAAGGAGGGGTCGTCGGTAGTGTCGTCGATCTCCTGAGCTGCGTCGGTCTCGGGGGCTATCGGAATAGAAGAGGGGGAAGAAACAATAAATAAAAGTAGATGAATGCAACACATATGCATGGCATGCTGGTATGCAGTGTGGTTGGTGTCCTAATGCATTGCTACATGTCGCAGACGAGGCGGGAAAATATCTGGGATACTTTCCCGGCGTTTAGGCTGGTTTCGGTATTCTAAACCGGAGGGGAAGGTTCCATGTTCAGGTAGTTAGGAGTGATGGTCAAGCATTTTGACCACATATTCAGATTCGTCTCGTTTTTCTGATCATTTTTCATATATAAAGTTTTTCGATCTGAGCTACGGTTTAAATGATATGAATTTCTAAAGATTTTAGCATTTTCTGAAATTATTTAAATTAACAGAAGTGATTTGTTGCGTAAGCATTGCATCAGCATGACGTCAGCAGCCAGCTGACCTGTTTGACTGGTCAAACTGACCAGTGGGTCCCACATGTCATACACAGAGGGTCTAACAGAGTTTAATTTATATTAAACTGACTAATTAAGCTACTGGGCCCACCTGTCAGTGACTGATCAATTTAACTAATTAGTTTTATTTATAAAAATGTTTATTTAACTTAATTAGACGGTGGGGCCCGTGTGTCAGTGACACTGGGCTGCCCAGTCAGCAGTTGACTGGGTCAACCCAGTCAACTGGGGCCCAGGGGCCCCACTGGCAGTGACCTAGGGGCAGGCCCTAGGTGTGCCACGTCGGTGGCCTGCGCCGGAGCAACGCCGGCGACGTCAAATGCAGCAGCGCGCTCGGAAACTCGCCGGAAATCGACCTCAGGCGGCCGTTCGGCCCGTGGCTAGTTGCGTTGGAACGAGCACTCGCTCGCGTGTCGATCGGCGGCGACGGTTTGACTGGAAACAGCCGAAGACGACGATGGCAAGCGCCGGAGGCGGCGCCGGAGTTCGGGCTTCAGTTGTTTCACCGCTAGGGGACACGGCAGACGACGCGGACGGCGGTGTTCGGACGAGCGAACGTTGCCGTGTTGAATGGTGTGGTCGGCTGGGGCTAGGGTCGCCGGGAACGATGTCGGCGAGGAGCTACGGCGGCGACGGCGTTCGGGCGTCGGCGGAAACGGTGAAGCAGCACGCAGCAGCTCGAGCTAAAGGGTTAGTCATGCTCTACGCATGCGTGCGAGGTTGATGGACACACGCGCGTGACCAAAAGGTCGCCGGAACCTTGCCGGCGATTAGCGCGGCGGAGGTGAGCTCGGGCAACGGCGGCAGCTACGGCTAGGGATGCAGTAAGGCTAGGAAGGAGAGGGGAGAGGACAGAGCGGAGCTCACCGCAGCGGCTCACGATGGCCTGTTGTCAGATTAGTAGCAGCAGAGGGTCGGGGTCGCCGGAGTTTGCCGGTGGCCGAAGCGAAAGGGGGCGAGGGAGATCCGGCGCTGCTGGGCCTCCCCGCTACAGCTGAGGGCACCAGAGGAAGTGGCAGACCGCGGCGGAGCAGACGGACACGGTCGGCGGGCACGGGGCCGCCTGTGGCCGTGCGGACGACGACGGTGCGGCGGCGATGGCGTTCGGGACACAGAGAGAGAGAGAGGAACGGGCGAGCTCGAGGGAGAGGGACAAAGTAATGGAGAGGGAGGGAGAGTGGATAGGGATGGAGGGGAGGCCAAGGGGCTCCCTCTTATCCTCTCGGCGGCGCTGTAGTGTCGCCGTGTCGGCGTTCGGCCGGCGCGCGTGCTCGCGCCCACAGCGGCGGCGACACGCAGGGAGAGAGAAGAGGAGGGGGACGGGTGCTGTGGGCTGGGACGCACTGTGGACTTAGGCCCAGTGCACAGTAGCATTTCTCTTTTTCCCGTTTTATTTTTCTGTTTTTCTTTTTCCAACAAACTTTTGCAATATTCTGAGCTGTCAAAATACTTTGTAAAAATGTGAAACTTGGTCACATAAATACAATGGAATATTCTGCACTATCCCAAAAAGTTTGGGAAATTTTGGAATTCATTTGGATTTTTAAAAAATGAAAATGGCATTTAAAGTGTTGTTTTGGCACTGCTTTATTGCCCTAGCCCAACTTGTGGTTGATGGTGATGTTGTTTTCCTTAACAACCATTTGTTTTGGAATTTTTGCTAGATCATGAACATTTTTCCAGCAATATTAGAACAACTTCATATTTCACTTAGAATTTGAAATGATTTTAGAGAGGAATTGAAATGAAAGGTTTAACCACTAGGATTAAGCATTGCAAATGAAGATGACTTGGCATGATTAACACAAAGTCACAGTGCTTATTACACAGGGGTGTTACACTTTCATGTTTAATCCTTGATATATTCTCATGATGATCATCTTGTGTCTTGGATACATTGCTCCCTTGTATCGCATCTAACCCCGTGTAGGTACTTGGATGAGCTTCATTTCACAAGATTGCACCCCGCTCATATCTTGAGCAATCTTGTATGAACCAAGTACCACGATCCTATGTGTTGTGTTCAAGGAACAAGACAATATCAAAATATCCTTTGACAACATATGATGATTTACTTTCACTCTTGTCAATTTGGATACATATGTTGTTCCTTGCATGACTAACCCATGTAGGAAGATGAACTATAAAAGAAGAAGGATTGCTCCCAACTTCACAACTTGAGCCTCACCAACTAGTTCAACTACATGACGTTGTTAACATCAACCAAACCCAATGTAAGTGATCATATCTTAGAGAAACTTTACTCAAAGTCATGAGTCGAAGCAACTCAACAAGATTTGAAGACATTGAAATGCTTAAACAAAAAATGGCAACCCCATTTTGAGCTTAACGATGAGTATGACCTATGATCAAGTGATCTCACTTGACTCCTAAGTCAATATACTCTAACATAGGTGGCCTAGTCGCCGACCCCTTCCTAGATGAAGTTCTTCGAGTGTTTTCTTGTCTTGCAATTTCTCTTGTGTTTAGTTGCTCTGCCACTTGTTTTAATTTAAAAAAAATCATCTAGTTGTTCCTTTTCATGTGTTTCTTTTCTTAGCTAGTTTCTTCCCTCTTGTGAATTCCTTGCAAATCCTTGTGAGATTTTATTGCCTAGTGAGCTGAGTTTGACAAAACCTACTTTCTGCCTCAAACTCGGTCCCTCCGATCCAAACAACATCGGTGCCACCGAGCAGCAATTCACGTTGCATACATGTTCATCGGTGAAGCCGAAGTGA
This sequence comes from Thinopyrum elongatum, assembly GCA_011799875.1. Taxonomy (NCBI): domain Eukaryota; kingdom Viridiplantae; phylum Streptophyta; class Magnoliopsida; order Poales; family Poaceae; genus Thinopyrum; species Thinopyrum elongatum. The sequence goes on from CM022303.1 coordinate 15,021,220, forward strand.
AATGACTCGGACACACCAATGAGATCAACTAGTGACAATCCTATCTCGGACTCACCGATTGATACTACTTGGAGCCAAAGATTTCATTGCCTCAAGGACTTTTGTCAAAATTTCTCCTGAAATTATCTTCAGCTCCACTCAATGATTCTTTTCCCTCTAGTGCATTTAATTTTATCGCAGCTAGATGTGTTCCTCAAGGACCCTACCTATGGCCAATGACCTTGAACCTTAACCCTTCTTGGAAATTGATGTCAAAGGGGGAGAGAGATGCACATAAAAGCTCATGTCTATCTAAAATAAAAGAGACACACCTTATAAGAGGAGAGATTTCTATATGTTTCTAGGTGGGGAGAAACATATGTTTGATTCTTTGAGCTCAAAGCTCTTTCTGCTCTGATTTTGTCTCACCCTACCTACACCCAATATCTAGTATCTCAGATTCAGGGGGAGAAGAAGTTCAATCTTTAGGGGAGAAAAATCCTTGGAATCTCATTGCAAATTCTTATTTGACCTTTTGGGGACATGTTTGCTCTTAAGAAAGTATTCACTTTGTGATACTATCTCCTACATGTCATCCCAATCTTGGTATTCTTGTTGGTCTTGTTCTTTGCTCTTGAAGAAATTCCATTTTGCTATCTAATCGTGTTTTCTCAAGCTTATTTCTTCAGGTAAAATGCTCAAGCACCTCAAGGTAAGTATATGCATCTCACTCATGCACTTGATGATCTCTTGTTTATTGCACATATTGTTTGCAAGAGAGAATCATGAACATGAATGTATTTCACTCTTATTTCCTTTGCTCTGATGCATATAGCCAAGATACATGTAACACATTTTACTTTCTATCCTGTTGTGCACTTGCATTCCAAAAGCAATTATTCTTTTAAAAGACTACACACTTGTAGGGGGGGTCTATGTATGTTACATGTCTCTCAAAGCTTTCATATATTCCTTGATACATTCTTATTTAAAGCTTTGATGTATTTTGTCATCAGTTACCAAAAAGGGGGAGATTGAAAGCACATTTGCTCCCTTGGTGGTTTTGGTAATTCATGTCAACATACATGTTGTTGGACTAACACTTTCAACTTGTATGTTTCAGAAAAGTTCAACATTGGCTGGCAACGACATGTGGATGTGGACCCCTCAAAATGCTAAGGACATGGATTGACAAAGCTTCAAGACTACATTTTTGTTTAAGTGATCCAAGATCACATTGAGTCCTTTAGGAAAGCCGATACTATTAAAAGGGGATGAGGTTTTGATCATGACTTAATTGCTCAAGTGCTTGAAGATATTGCTCCAAAACCCTCAACCACATTCTCCAAAACCTATCTGTCCAAATCCTAAAAGTCCATCTTGGTCCCACCGAAACCTTCCAATCCGGACCCACCGAGATGACCTCATATATTGCCACATGCCAAACCTTAACAGTTCGGTACAACCGATATGGATCTCGGTCTCACCGAGATTGCATGACCATGTTTCTGTAATGCTATTGATTCACTTCGGATTCACCGAGTTGAAATGATCAGAATTACCGAGACTAAGTTTTGCCCTATCCATTGCACTTCGGTCACAATGATATGTTCCGTTCGGTCTCACCAAAAAGCCTGAAGTTCAAACCTTTTGCACAGGTCGGTCTCACTGAGATTTATGATCGGTGTCACCGAGTTGGGTCAAAAGCTTGTAACGGTTGGATTTTTGGTGCTGCCTATTTATACCCCATCCACCCACCTCTCATTCGTGAGAAAGCCATCAGAATGAACCTACACTTCTACCATTCATTTTCTGAGAGAGAACGGCCTACTCATGTCTTGAGATCAAGAGATTCCAATCCAACCATTTGAACCTTGATTTCTAGCCATCCCCAAGTTGCTTTCCACTCAAATCCTTCTCCTACCATAGCCAAATCTGTGAGAGAGTGATTGAGTGTTGGGGAGACTATCTTTTGAAGCACAAGAGCAAGGAGTTCATCATCAACAACACCGTCTATTACCTTTTGGAGAGTGGCGTCTCCTAGATTGGTTAGGTGTCACTTGGGAGCCTCCAAGATCATGTGGAGTTGAATCAAGGAGTTTGTAAGGGCAAGGAGATCGCGTACTTCGTGAAGATCTACCCCGAGTGAGGCAAGTCCTTCGTGGACGTAAGCCATGATGGAATAGAGAAGGTTGCTTCTTCGTGGACCCTTCGTTGGTGTGGCCCTCCGTGGACTCGCGCAGCCGTTACTCTCCGTGGGTTGAAGTCTCCATCAACATGGACGTACGATAGCACCACCTATCGGAACCATGCCAAAAATCACCGTGTCTTCATTGCGTTTGATCTTCCTATCTCTACCCCTTTACTTTCCTTGCACTTGCATGTTGTATTATTTCAGCTGCCCTATCTCTAGATTTGCATGTGTAGAAAGTATTGGTTACAACTTAACTTGTGCTAAAATCTGCCTAAACTTCAAGAAAATAAAAAACTGCAACTTTGCCATGTTAAGTGTCTATTCACCCCCCCCCCCCCCTCGACCTATCTTCTCGATCTCTCATGTGACGCCCCCGGCTCAATCGTGCACTAATCATACACGCAAATGCACACGATCAAGCCTAAGGACTCACGAGAAGATATCACAACACAACTCTAAAACATAAATAAAGTCATACAAGCTTTATATTACAAGCCAGGGGCCTCGAGGGCTCGAATACATAAGCTTGCGTACAAGCGTCAGCAGAAGCATGAGATATCTGAGTACAGATATGAAACAGAAACAGAAAGGCCTTTAGAAAGGCGGGGCAAAATAAAACACTACGATCGAAAGGCGTAGGCCTCTTGCCTGGGACCCTCCGATCCTACTCCTGGTCGTCAGTCAACTCGTAGCAGTAACCATCCTCTGGGTAGTAGTAGCGATCGATCGACGGGGCATCTGTCTCAAGGGGCTCCGTCCTCTGGTCGCGACAAACTGATATGGGGAGAAAAGGAAAACAAAGCAACCGTGAGTACTCAGAAGTACTCAGCAAGCAAGGATCTACACTACATATGCAACATTTTCAAAGGAAGGCTGTATATGTGGACTGGGCTGCAGAAAAGCCAGAATAGAGAGGAAAGCCTAGTCCTATCGAAGACTAGAATCTTCAGCGGTCTTGCAGAAATAGAAGAGGGTAGAACAGTACAATATAATGTAGCAGTATCATTAAGTCTCATCCTCACCCAGAGATCCTTTCTCGACTCCCTGCGACAAAGCAATCCCAGAGCCATACAGTCATCAACCTCGTCCTGAGATCCCTTCTCAACTCCCTGCGAGAAGCAATCCCAGAGCCATATATCCAAGTATCCAGTTCTAAAATTGTATCAATCAGGATACAACTCCGAGTGTCCGTTACCGTAGGACAGGCTATCGATAGAAGTTTTCTTCCCTGCAGGGGTGCACCAACTTACCCAACACGCTCGATTAACTCCGGCCGGACACACTTTCCTGGGTCATGCCCGGCCTCGGCCAAACGACACATCGCAACCCTACCTACAGCTCAGCAGAGAGGTCCCCACCGGTCTACATCCTAAGCGAAAGGGGGTCTTGGCCATCGCCCCTCGCCCTCCGGGTCGTTGCGCACACGGTGAAGCCAGGCACCAACACTACAGGAAGGCGCCGGTCCGTCCGTGCCGCCATGCTGAACTAGACGTCTGACAGAGCTTTCGGCTGATGCATACGATGCAGAACGCCCATACTATGCCCACGTGATGGTTAGTGCTATCAGACCAGAGGCCTGCTCGGATCAAATATCCAAATCGTTATGACTAGGGGCTTGCGGTAACGAGCAGAGACTCACGAAAGATGTGACCCCGTCGCCCCGTCTTGAGGACTTGCTCCAAGGGTTAAGAATGCCCGGCCGCGCCTCGTATTCAGCACTCGGGCACCATACAGGCACCCGTCTTCACAACACTCGCCTCTCAGGCGCACGCGGGTACCCCTCAGGGTCGACCCGCCTATCCAAGTAACAGTGTAAAGTCCAAGTATCCGGGTGGCCATAACATCAGGGGAATCCGAGGTATCACCCTCGTTGGATTCCTACTCGATGTCTCCGTCAAGGTGAACTCGGAGGAATCACCCTCGCTGGGTTCACACTTGAGGTGTTGTACGACGATGTCGTTATCGGAAGCGGTGAAGGAGGAATCACCCTCGATGACCACGACCGAATAGCTACTCTACAGAGTTAACATCAGGAGTGCTACAAGAGGTTTCACCCTCGGCACTCGATAGTAACGCTGCAGTGTCGTGACAACTAAGGGGGTGATGTGCGGTGTCGGGGCCTGGTCTTCAATCCCGTTGATCGGGTCTTCGGATAATCCAGCGGGGCAATCGGGATAAGTGGGGTCACTAATAGGTCTCTACCCAGCCTATACTAAGCAGTTTAGGATATGCAGGTAATTATCAACAGCAGGTTACAATAAACAGGCTATGCATCAGAATAGGTAAAGCAGTAGCAGCAGCAATTCTAATGCAAGCATGAGAAATAGAATGGGCGATATCGGTATGATCAAAAGGGAGGGCTTGCCTGGTTGCTCGGCGGCAAGGGCAAGGTCGTCAGTGGAGTCTTCGGTCTCCGGAGCTGCGTCGGTCTCGGGGACGACATCGGGGTCTAACGAGAGAGAAGAGGGGGAGAAAACAGTATAAATACACAGCGAACAAGTGCAGCACAAAGCATAACATGGCAATACGCGGTGACAGAGGTGATCTAACGCAGTGCCGGGTGATACTGGCGAAGGTGGGATTCATCCGGGAATGTCTTCCCGGTTCCGGACATTTGTCAGACAGATGACCGGAGAGGGACGGTTGCATGTTTGGATAGTTAGGGACGTGTGACAGACGAACGGACCGAGAATTCGAATTCGTCTCGTCGTTATGAGCAACTTTTATGTACAAAGTTTTTCGATCCGGGTTACGGATTATTTAATATGAATTTATAAAGATTTAAACAATTTCTGGAATTTAATTAATTATTTAAATTAACATTATCCGAAACAGTGTTATGCTGACGTCATCATGACGTCAGCATGACGTCAGGACCAGTGGGTCCCACATGTCATTCTCACATTAGGCTAATTAGGGTTTAATTATGTTAATTACAGTTTAATTAGACTAATTAATTAATTAGATTAATTAAACAGAATTAATTAAGTTAATTAGTTATTTTAGTTAATTAATTAATTGTTATTATTTATTTTTATTTTTAAAATCTTTTTCTCTTTTTTTTTACAGGGGGCCGGGCCCATAGGCCAGTGGCTCAACTGAGCCACTCGGCCGCTGGGCGAGCGGGTACCAGCCGCGCTGGTGCGGGCACCCGTCAGGGCGGACCCGGGCGACGGCGTGGCCACTGCGGGGCAAGCCGGCCGGCCGTTTCCGATGACGGAAGCCGGCGCGGCAGGGCACGATGGGCAGCGGGCGGGGAGGCGGCCGCGCGGCGAGCAGTAGCAGCGGCGGGTGGTGGCAGCAGGAGGCGCGGTCGTGGGCGCACGGCAGGGGCTGCCGGCGACGACGGCAGGCGAACAGGGGGCCAACGCGGGGCGGCCGGGCGCGGCCGGCAGCGGCGCTGGGGATGAGCTGCTGCGCGCGCGAGGCAGAGGCGCGACGGGGGCGCACCGCGGGCGCAGGGGAAGGCGACGGGTGGAGCGGGCGCACATGGCGGGCGACGGGTGGAGCGGGCGCACATGGCGGGCGCCGGGGCGCGGAGCAGAGGGCGGGGTGTGACGGACGGCGAGCAGCGGCGCGGTTGCGGTCTCGCACGGGCGTGGTGCAGGGGGAGGGGAAGGAGAGGGGGAGCTCACGGGAGGGGCCGTAGGGGACTGGGCAGCGGGGCGCGGGGAGGAGGACGGGGACGACGACGTCGGAGATGGGGAGGCAGTCCGGCGGGGAGGCGTGGTCGAGGCGGCGTTCCGGGCGATGGCGACGTGGTCCAGCGGCGCTGGTGACAGGGGCGAGCGGCGGGCGCGTTGGATCGAGCCCCGGCGTCAGGAAGCCGGCCGACGACGGCGCTCGGGGCGACGATGCCCAGATCGGGGGGCGGAGGGAGGAGTGGATCGGATCGGGGGGGGAGAGTGGGGAACGTGGGGGTAGGTTAGGGTTACGGTGGGAGGGGGAGTGGGTTAGTAGGCAGGGGGTGGGCCGGCCTGGGGTTGGCCTGGTGGCCCAGTTGGGCCGGGAGAATTCTTTTGCTCTCCTCTACTTTTCTGTTGATTTTATTTTTATTTATTTCTTCACATATCTCTGTTTAGTAAATTGTTAGGCCTCATATTGAATTTGTAAAACATGGCAAATGTTCCAACAAATACTAGGCATTACCTACCACTACCAAAAACTGGTTTGGAGACAATAGGAGTTCCCACAATTTTTATAATAAATGAAATGCATTATTCCTTACTGTTTTAATTATGTTAGTGCCACCTAATTATTTTATTATTTGTTGGTTGCAATTTTAGAATGGTCTCTGGAATATTTGCCATTTAATGAACACTTTAGTTTTTATGTTGCACAACTTTTATTTTCCACTTTCATTTAACTTTGGATTTTGACTTAGGAGTTGAAATGCAACATAATGCTAATGATTGTCATGCACTGTTAAACACGATGACATGGCATAATCAAAAGGGTGATTACTGTATTTAACCACTGGGGGTGTTACAAATCTCCTCCACTAACAAGAATTCTCGTCCCGAGAATTAAGAGGTAGAAGCAAAAAGTTTGGGGTATTCCGCACGAAGATTTTCCTCGCGTTCCCAAGTGGCTTCATCTTCAGTATGATTTGACCACTGCACTTTGAGGAACTTGGTAACCTTTTGACGGGTCCGACGCTCAGCTTCATTGAGGATGCGGATCGGATGCTCCTTATAAGATAGGTCATCTTGCAATTCGAGCATTTCGTGATCCACGGCTCGGTGCGGAGATTCCTTGAAGCATTTACGAAGTTGCGACACATGGAATACGTTGTGGATATGAGAGAATTGCGGTGGCAACTCCAATTTATACGCCACCTAACCACGCCTTGCAACAATGCGGAAAGGACCAATGTAGCGCGGAGCTAACTTGCCCTTGATTCCAAAACGGTGAGTGCCCTTCATAGGAGTGACACGAAGATAAGCCTGATCACCAGGTTGATAAATCAAACCCCATCGTTTGCGATCATAGTTGCTCTTCTGGCGGTCCTAAGCCGCCTTGAGATTTTCCCGGACAATACGAACTTGTTCTTCGGCGTGTTGAATAATATCCGGACCCACGAGCGGTCGTTCCCCAGTTTCTGACCAATTCAGAGGGGTTCGACACTTACGTCCATAGAGTACTTCGAAGGGAGCCATTTTCAAGCTGGCTTGATAGCTGTTGTTATATGAGAATTCCGCATAAGGAAGAGATTCTTCTCACTTCTTACCGAACGATACAACACAAGCCCGAAGCATGTCTTCAAGCACTTGATTAACTCGTTCAACTTGGCCTTGGGATTGAGGGTGATAAGCTGAACTCCAGGTAATATGAGTTCCCATAGCTGTTTGGAAACTTTCCCAGAATTTGGAAGTGAAAAGACCACCACGGTCCGAACTGATCTCCTTGGGAATACCGTGGAGTGAAACAATTCTGGAGATATACAACTCTGCTAACTGACTAGCAGTGATAGTCTCTTTGACAGGCAGAAAGTGTGCAACCTTAGAGAGTTGGTCAACGACTACAAGAATAGCATCATGACCCTTCTGTGACCTGGGAAGTCCTGTAACGAAATCCATCTGAACCTTATCCCATTTCCATAGAGGAATAGGAAGTGGTTGCAGAATTCCAGCTGGTTTCTGATGTTCTGCTTTAACACGACGGCAAACATCACATTCAGCAACATAACGAGCAATGTCCTGCTTCATTTTAGACCACCAGTACCTTTGACGGAGATCACGATACATCTTGGTGCTACCCGGATGAATAGACAGCGGGGTATCATGTGCCTCCTTCATGACCTTGTCGGTCATAAGCTCGAAGCGAGGTACGACAATGCGGTTTCTGAAATACAAGGTTCCATCTTCAGACAGCGAGAAATCCCTGTACTTTACAAGGTGAAGGTCTTTCTTCATCAGATCAACTTCAGCATCTTTAGCTTGCGCATCCTTAACAGCTTTCTCAAGATCTGGTTGTATCACAAGGTTATTTAGAGAGCCCTGTGGAACAATACGCAGATTCAGCTTGCGCAGTTCTTCAAAAAGACGAGGTTGAGCTCGCCTAACAATGAGGTTGTCGCAATAGGACTTGCGGCTAAAGGCATCAGCCATCACGTTAGCCTTGCCAGGGGTATAGGATATACCCAAATCATAGTCCGCAATGGCCTCCATCCATCTTTGCTGACGGAGGTTTAGAGAAGGTTGAGTGAACAAGTACTTCAGACTTTTATGATCCGTGTAGATCTCGCAACGATTACCGAGAAGGTAATGTCGCCACACTGCAGTGCATAGATCACAGCAGCTAGTTCTAGATCATGTACCGGATAATTCTCTTCATGTGGGCGCAACTGACGAGAGCCATAAGCAATCACTTTACGCTCTTGCATTAGGACACAGCCTAATCCTTCACGGGATGCGTCACAATAAATCACAAAGTCTTTGCGGGTATCTGGAGGAGATAGTACTGGGGCAGATGTCAGCTTGTCTTTGAGTGTCTGGAAACTTTCCTGACATTTTTCTGTCCATTCAAATTTAACGCCCTTGTGAAGCAGATCAATCAAAGGCTTAGCAATCTTGGAAAAGTTCTCGACAAATTGACGGCAATAGCTTGCAAGGCCGAGAAAACTTCTCACTTGCTTGACGTTCTTCGGAGGGGTCCAGTCCAGAATAGCCTGAACTCGTTCTGGGTTAACAGCAATACGTGGGCAGGTAGTCAAAGAGATTGGTGATGATAACACAGATCAGAGAGGGCAAGGATGGCATTGCCGTTCATGAATTCAATTAACATCTCGGAAGAACTCAAAATGTTGACGCTGAACACGATACACTTTTCCGGGAGATTCCAAAAGTGTCGAATGACGGTAAGCGAGGTATAAGATAACTTGGAAAGAAAAGGGTAAACAACCCAATGGAAAGAAAAATGATTATCAGACTAATCAGATCAATGGTAAGGAATTAAGCACAGATATCCAGCTCTCCGGGTGGACGAGATTTATGAGATCCTAAGTGTCGGCGTTAGTAAAATTCATTTAACCCAAATAGAAGAGAGATCAGAGTCCCAGAGTAAAGACGAGGAATAAAAGATCCTAACACCACCCAATTGGAGACGTGGGCCCGTAAGCCACACAGCCAAGTTAGTAAAACAATTTTTGGTTACTAGACTCAACTTCGACCAAGGAGTTGAAAAGGGGGATTCCTACAGGCAGTCGGCTCTGATACCAACTTATGACGCCCCTGGCTCAATCGTGCACTAATCATACACGCAAATGCACACGATCAAGCCTAAGGACTCACGGGAAGATATCACAACACAACTCTAAAACATAAATAAAGTCATACAAGCTTTATATTACAAGCCAGGGGCCTCGAGGGCTCGAATACATAAGCTTGCGTACAAGCGTCAGCGGAAGCATCAGATATCTGAGTACAGATATGAAACAGAAACAGAAAGGCCTTTAGAAAGGCGGGGCAAAATAAAACACTACGATCGAAAGGCGTAGGCCTCCTGCCTGGGACCCTCCGATCCTACTCCTGGTCGTCAGTCAACTCGTAGCAGTAACCATCCTCTGGGTAGTAGTAGCGATCGATCGACGGGGCATCTGTCTCAAGGGGCTCCGTCCTCTGGTCGCGACAAACTGATATGGGGAGAAAAGGAAAACAAAGCAACCGTGAGTACTCAGAAGTACTCAGCAAGCAAGGATCTACACTACATAAGCAACATTTTCAAAGGAAGGCTGTATATGTGGACTGGGCTGCAGAAAAGCCAGAATAGAGAGGAAAGCCTAGTCCTATCGAAGACTAGCATCTTCAGCGGTCTTGCAGAAATAGAAGAGGGTAGAACAGTACAATATAATGTAGCAGTATCATTAAGTCTCATCCTCACCCAGAGATCCTTTCTCGACTCCCTGCGAGAAAGCAATCCCAGAGCCATACAGTCATCAACCTCGTCCTGAGATCCCTTCTCGACTCCCTGCGAGAAGCAATCCCAGAGCCATATATCCAAGTATCCAGTTCTAAAATTGTATCAATCAGGATACAAATCCGAGTGTCCGTTACCGTAGGACAGGCAATCAATAGAAGTTTTCTTCCCTGCAGGGGTGCACCAACTTACCCAACACGCTCGATTAACTCCGGCCGGACACACTTTCCTGGGTCATGCCCGGCCTCGGCCAAACGACACATCGCAACCCTACCTATAGCTCAGCAGAGAGGTCCCCGCCGGTCTACATCCTAAGCGCAAGGGGGTCTTGGCCATCACCCCTCACCCTCCGGGTCGTTGCGCACACGGTGAAGCCAGGCACCAACACTACAGGAAGGCACCGGTCCGTCCGTGCCGCCATGCTGAACTAGACGTCTGACAGAGCTTTCGGCTGATGCATACGATGCAGAACGCCCATACTATGCCCACGTGATGGTTAGTGCTATCAGACCAGAGGCCTGCTCGGATCAAATATCCAAATCGTTATGACTAGGGGCTTGCGGTAACGAGCAGAGACTCACGAAAGATGTGACCCCGTCGCCCCGTCTCGAGGACTTGCTGCAAGGGTTAAGAATGCCCGGCCGCACCTCGTATTCAGCACTCGGGCACCATACAGGCACCCGTCTTCACAACACTCGCCTCTCAGGCGCACGCGGGTACCCCTCAGGGTCGACCCGCCTATCCAAGTAACAGTGTAAAGTCCAAGTATCCGGGTGGCCATAACATCAGGGGAATCCGAGGTATCACCCTCGTTGGATTCCTACTCGATGTCTCCGTCAAGGTGAACTCGAAGGAATCACCCTCGCTGGGTTCACACTTGAGGTGTTGTACGACGACGTCGTTATCGGAAGCGGTGAAGGAGGAATCACCCTCGATGACCACGACCGAATAGCTACTCTATAGAGTTAACATCAGGAGTGCTACAAGAGGTTTCACCCTCGGCACTCGATAGTAACGCTGCAGTGTCGTTACAACTAAGGGGGTGATGTGCGGTGTCGGGGCCTGGTCTTCAATCCCGTTGATCGGGTCTTCGGATAATCCAGCGGGGCAATCGGGATAAGTGGGGTCACTGATAGGTCTCTACCCAGCCTATACTAAGCAGTTTAGGATATGCAGGTAATTATAAACAGCAGGTTACAATAAACAGGCTATGCATCAGAATAGGTAAAGCAGTAGCAGCAGCAATTCTAATGCAAGCATGAGAAATAGAATGGGCGATATCGGTATGATCAAAAGGGAGGGCTTGCCTGGTTGCTCGACGGCAAGGGCAAGGTCGTCAGTGGAGTCTTCGGTCTCCGGAGCTGCGCCGGTCTCGGGGACGACATCGGGGTCTAACGAGAGAGAAGAGGGGGAGGAAACAGTATAAATACACAGCGAACAAGTGCAGCACAAAGCATAACATGGCAATACGCGGTGACAGAGGTGATCTAACGCAGTGCCACGTGATACTGGCGAAGGTGGGATTCATCCGGGAATGTCTTCCCGGTTCCGGACATTTGTCAGACAGATGACCGGAGAGGGACGGTTGCATGTTCGGATAGTTAGGGACGTGTGACGGACGAACGGACCGCGCATTCAAATTCGTCTCGTCGTTCTGAGCAACTTTCATGTACAAAGTTTTTCGATCCGGGTTACGGATTATTTAATATGAATTTATAAAGATTTAAACAATTTCTGGAATTTAATTAATTATTTAAATTAACATTATCCGAAACAGTGTTATGCTGACGTCATCATGACGTCAGGACCAGTGGGTCCCACATATCATTCTCACATTAGGCTAATTAGGGTTTGATTATGTTAATTACAGTTTAATTAGACTAATTAATTAATTAGATTAATTAAACAGAATTAATTAAGTTAATTAGTTATTTTAGTTAATTAATTAATTGTTATTATTTATTTTTATTTTTAAAATATTTTTCTTTTTTTTTACAGGGGGCCGGGCCCATAGGCCAGTGGCTCAACTGAGCCACTCGGGCGCTGGGCGAGTGGGTACCAGCTGCGCGGGTGCGGGCGCCCGTCAGGGCGGACCCGGGCGACGGCGTGGCCACTGCGGGGCTAGCCGGCCGGCCGTTTCCGGCGACGGAAGCCGGCGCTGCAGGGCACGATGGGCAGCGGGCGGGGAGGCGGCCGCGCGGCGAGCAGTAGCAGCAGCTGGTGGTGGCAGCAGGAGGCGCGGCCGTGGGCGCACGGCAGGGGCTGCCGGCGACGATGGCAGGCGAACAGGAGGCCAGCGCGGGGCGGCCGGGCGCGGCCGGCAGCGGCGCTGGGGATGAGCTGCTGCGCGCGCGAGGCAGAGGCGCGACGGGGGCGCACTGCGGGCGCAGGGGAAGGCAACGGGTGGAGCGGGCGCCGGGGCGCGGAGCAGAGGGCGGGGTGTGACGGATGGCGAGCAGCGGCGCGGTTGCGGTCTCGCACGGGCGTGGTGTAGGGGGAGGGGAAGGAGAGGGGGAGCTCATGGGAGGGGCCGTAGGGGACTGGGCAGCGGGGCGCGGGGAGAAGGACGGGGACGACGGCGTCGGAGACGGGGAGGCAGTCCGGCGGGGAGGCGTGGTCGAGGCGGCGTTCCGGGCGACGGCGACGTGGTCCAGCGGCGCTGGTGACAGGGGCGAGCGGCGGGCGCGGTGGATCGAGCCCCGGCTTCAGGAAGCCGGCCGACGACGGCGCTCGGGGCGACGATGCCCAGATCGAGGCGGAGAGAGGAGTGGATCGGATCGGGGGGGGGGAGAGTGGGGAACTGGGGGTAGGTTAGGGTTACGGGTGGAGGGGGAGATGGGCGTAGCAGGGGGTGGGCCGGCCTGGGGTTGGCCTGGTGGCCCAGTTGGGCCGGGAGAATTCTTTTGCTCTCCTCTACTTTTCTGTTGATTTTATTTTTATTTATTTCTTCACATATCTCTGTTTAGTAAATTGTTAGGCCTCATATTGAATTTGTAAAACATGGCAAATGTTCCAACAAATACTAGGCATTACCTACCACTACCAAAAACTGGTTTGGAGACAATAGGAGTTCCCACAATTTTTATAATAAATGAAATGCATTATTCCTTACTGTTTTAATTATGTTAGTGCCACCTAATTATTTTATTATTTGTTGGTTATAATTTTAGAATGGTCTCTGGAATATTTGCGATTTAATGAACACTTTAGTTTTTATGTTGCACAACTTTTATTTTCCACTTTCATTTGAATTTGGATTTTGACTTAGGAGTTGAAATGCAACATAATGCTAATGATGGTCATGCACTGTTAAACACGATGACATGGCATAATCAAAAGGGTGATTACTGTAGTTAACCACTGGGGATGTTACATCTCACTATTAATAATTTTTCTTATCATGCCCAACCCAGGATGACCCAGTCTATCATGCCAAACCATGAATGATTCTGGGTTCTCAAATACTATTTTCATCGCAACATATTGCTCTATGGGCTTTATTTGTGTGTAGTACAACCCAGATATCAAGGAAGGGAATTTTTCAATCACAATTTTCTTGTACCCATCAAATTTGTTCTTGAGAAGATATTCAGCATCTAGCTCCTTTTCAGTTTCCATGTGGAAACCATTTGCACGGATATCTTCAAAACATAGAAGGGTACATGTTGAATCAGGATACAAGAGGGCATCCTCGATCACTATCTCAATACCCATAGGGAGAATTATTGTGGCTCTTCCGGAGCCCACAATATGAGCATTGCTTCCGACAATGCTCATAATATTTCCGGTTCTCTTAGTCCAAGGCTAAAAAATATTTTGTTTCCATAAGAATTGTATTTGTGGTGCAACTGTCTATGAGACGGATCTCCGCATCCTCCATCGGGTTATACGAGCCTTGCTCTATATTAGAGTATATTCAAACTTCAGTAAGAATAACATAAAATAGAACAGTACAAAGGAATTAATAATTGAGCATAACTTTATTAAAGACAACTGCTCTTCAGGAGCATTGCATGACCATGTTCGACTAGAACTACAAACTGACAGTGCAACTCATGTAGGAAATAACTTCTAACTCATTAGATAACTAGGACATTACTTCAAGTCTCCATGAGGATCAGTATTCATATCATTAGGATCATCCAAAAGAAGGTCATCATAATCCAGCTTGAAGTCACCACTACTAGACTTGTCATCGAGAAGCATGTCATCTCGCTTCTCGTTGTATGGGAGAACAGCAGGCTCTATAGCAAAGTTGGATTCATGCTTGTTGTTCTACGCTTTGCCACTTCTGGTGGACTACAGATACAACTCAACCAAGTGCTTGTGGGTGCGATAGTTCCGACACTAGTGGTCATCGCATCCACACCTAAAATAGTCTAGCTGTTTATTACTTGGTTCAGCACTTGTATAGGCCTTCTTGAACTTTCCTCTACCTCTTTGTTTAACTTTTCTTTTAAATGAGCTGCCCTTAATCTTTCCTTTCCATTTGTATTGCCCATGGCCCTTTCTACGGCCATGAGAACATTCTTTATTCTGAGTGATGGCATATGCTTCAGGCATATCCAAGGTCCTAGTGGGACGAGTATTATGATTCTTCATAAGAAGCTCATTTTGTTTCTTTGCAACCAACAGGACAGAGATCAACTCAGAATACTTGGCATAATTCATATGCCTGTATTGTTCTTGCAATACCATATTTGTGGGATGGAAGGTAGATATGGTCTTGTCAATAATATCAGCTTCGGTAACTTTCTCGTTACACAGTTTGAGATGGGAGACAATTTTATGCATGGCTGAGTTGTATGCTGTCACAGATTTGAAGTCCTGGAAGCGTAGGTTTATCCAATCACTTCGTGCTTGTGGAAGCATGACGGACCTCTGCTGGTCGTAGCAATCCTCCAGGGATTGACATAGAGTGAGTGGATCTTCCTCAGTCATATACTCAGTCTTTAGGTCTGAGTTCAAGTGGTGTCTCAGGAAAAGCAAAGTCTTCGCCTTTTCAGCGGCAGGAGGACCAGTTGTACTAGCTGCAGGCCGGTTGATAGTCTGGATGAGGGATTGGGATGTAAGACTAATCTAAACATCCATAGCCCAAGTGAGGTAGTTGCTGCCATCAGAGGCAAGCTTGAAAAAAATTCTTTTGATGCGATCCCTGACATTTCAAGTATCATCATGCACATATATAAATAAAAGGCATGACATGAGTGCAGGGTAGCATGTATAGGTCTTCTGTGCAACAAACAAGCACCATAAATATCTTTGCGTGCTCCTGTCCATGATCTAGGACATCAAGATACTTCAGGATCTAGTTGAGCATGCCCTCACAAGGCTTGGTGTTCTTGAGTTCAGTCACAAAGAACAACAATGTAAACTAGCAAAGGGACATATTGACATACCGTTGCCAAGAGAGTGATTCGTGTTGATAACATGTTGTGAAACTTTGGGGCTGACACCGGAGTCATTCGATCTCAGTTGCCAATCACACAAAAGAACTCATCGCACAATCATGAACACCAAAACAATGAACACAAGATGTAGGGAGAGAAAACATGGGAGCTCTTTCTCATTAATATTTGGTCTATCCTTGCACAAGATCAAGTGCGCTACTCCACACACTTGTGTTGTGTTGTTCTTGTCTTATCTATAAAACTATCCCCAAAGGAGGCTATATATAGCCATCCATTTCTTAGCCTCCTTGGTCACCAAGTTATTTCACCTCTCAAAGCTTATCACATAAGATACTCCCTCTGTCCGGAAATATTTGTCGGAGAAAGGGATGTATCTAGACGTATTTTAGCTCTAGATACATTCATTTTTATCCATTTCTCCGACAAGTATTTCCGGACGGAGGGAGTACATTGGAGAGGAGGTAACTTGCATGGCAAGTTTCCTTAGTTGAGAAGGGAACTTGTATGACAAGCAAGCTTAGCCATGGAAACTTGCATGGTAAGTTTTCATACGTAAGAAGCTTGATCCTAGATCAAGGGGTCTACTTATATGAGCTAGATGTCTGTATTTCGATATTCGCCACATAACACGTAGTTTCATAACATTTTTTTGAGAGACCCATCTAATGTTTAAAAAAACCACCGACTCACAGCTATATAAAAAAAATCATCCCCATTTATCTATACCTACTAATAAAGGGATTAGTGTATCTGCCCGTCCGTCATCCTAATTATCTCTGAAATTGCTAATAATTACCCTCCAATGCCATCATAAGTGAAAAAACGCCGGGCTGGCGCGAGCGCTATGTCTCAAAGAATAGAAAAATTAGGACGAAAAATGAGGGCACGCGCGGGGATTTGATCCCTCGTCACTTCGATAGCGCAACGAGCTGCTAGCCACTGCGCCACTATTGTGTTCGTGGATACACAGGAGTCGCCGACTACTTGAGGTAAAAGACCCGAGTTTTTTTATTTCTCTGTTTTTTTTTCTTTTTTTGGTTTCTTTCTCCGTTCGTGGTTCCAGAGGAGCGCGAACTACTTGATACATAGTCAACAGTTTTTCGTTTTTTTCTTTTTCTTTTGTTTCTTCTCCATTTTTTCATTTTTTTTTTGTATTTTGTTTCTTCATTTTTTGTTCATTTTTTCTTTTGTTTATTTTGTTTCTTCATTTTTTGTTCATTTTTTCTTTTGTTTATTTTGTTTCTTTTTTCAGTTTTCTTTGTTCTTTTGGTTATTATTCTAAATTTTTTGTATATGTCAACAACATTTTTCTAATACACGTCTAACATTTTCCAAATACAAATTAAACATTTTGTAATACATGGGCAATATTTTTCTTATACATATTTTTAACATTTTTCAAATGCTTGATTAACATTTTTTAAATACAAGATTAACATTTATTGATACATCGTCAATATTTTTTATACATTTTTTAAATGTTTGATTAACAGTTTTCAAATAAAAATATAATATTTTTTTAATACATGGTCAATATTTTTTCATACACATTTAAAAATTTTCAAATGCTTGATTAACATTTTTCAAATACTTGTTCAATATTTTTTTCAAATGCCTGATTAACATTTTTATATACATGATCTATTTTTTCATCATTTTTCTAATACATGGTACATGTTTTTTATACACATTTAACATTTACCAAATGCTTGATTAACATTTTTCAAAACTTGTTCAACAATTTTTTTCAAAATGCTTGATTAATATTTTTATATACATGATAAAAAAATTCATCATTTTTTTAATACATGATCAACAATTCTTCTATTTACATTCAACATTTTTCCGAATGCTTGATTAACATTTTTCAAATACTTGTTCAACATTTTTCAAATACTTGTTTAAATATTTTTTCAAATGTTTTTTGTAATATATATATTTAGAATATTTTAACGTATAAACCAAAGTACAAAAATAAAGCAACGAACTAAAACAGAAAACAGAAAAAAAGAAAGAAAAAAGAGCCTGTAGCCTGCCTCGCGCGTGAGCCGGCCCATCTCGTTCGCACCTTCAGCGAGTCTGAAGGCTCATTGTGATGCCCCCAGGCTGGAGCGAGGCGAGCGAGCGAGCCTGCCCGGCTGGATGGGCCAACTCCGACCCATTGCTCGTATATATAAAAAAACAGCAGCGAGGCATGTGCGTACGCGCGCACACGGAGACCGTCAGGTCCCTCTCACACACGTACGTACGTGGGCAGGTGCGTGCACGCTTTTTTTTTGGCGGATATCACGCAGTTGACTTTGATCGACGAGAGGATGCGAGGTCTCTAAAACTATCGAGAATTCTTTCTCCACGACCACAAAAGAAAGCATCGTTCGTTTTAATATAATATGTAAATAACTCCTCATGTGCCGGTGCAAAACAGCGAGGTTTTTTTTTCTTTCCAGAAACCAAAATAGAGAGGTTTCGCATATATTATATAGTCCCACCTTGCTCTCTTCCACACAATTTCACCAATTTATATGCATGTGCATGTTGAAATCGGCAAGCCGCCTAGAGAATCACCAAGGAGAGGGTAAAGAGTGGACCCGTTTATCCCAGACTTCTCAAGAAGATGAAATTAATGGAGAGAAAAGACACCGTTCAAGAGAGGAATTAATGGGGGATAAGGAGAGACCCTTGTACCGGCAGAATTCATGATGTGTTCCCGGCAAAAAAAGATTAAAAAAAAGAATCCGTGAGGTGAAATTAATGGGAGAAATAAGATCCCGATTAAATCGGCGGCTCGGACGGGCAAAATTTGTGAGGCATGATAAAATTAATGGGAGAAATAAGTATTTTCATATTTTTATTTATTTTGTATTGTAGATGTTAATATTTTATTCTATAAATAACCTTTGTCAAACATACATATATTTGACTTAAATGAAACCGATGCACCTTATATTCTGAAATGGAGGGAGTATAATCCCAAACCAGCAATTTAAGACATCCACACGTGAGCACACAGAACTGTGGCTGAAGACGAGAGGCGCCAAGGACGCACAATGGCGGGCGCGGGAAGGCAGCAGAAGGGCTCAGGTAAGGTAGCCACGAGCGAGGCGCGTCTCGACACAAAAGGGCAAGGCGGTGCTAGGAGTAGTCGGAATAGTGCGAAGGACTGCCAACCAAACCCATGGGCAGGAATTGGAGGTGGACCCTGTTTCAACTCGGGCCCTATCTAAACTCAACATCATTTTACATGGTCAATGGTTTTTTTTTCCGTTGCAACGCACGGAGACTGTTACTGGTCATAATAATGTAAAGCATATTTGTCGCCGCTGTACCGGGGCTGCCCACTGGCAGCAGGAATGGAGCAGTGGGGTCGGGCCATCCTTATCCGCCACGGCTGCCCAAAGGCCAGACTCGTCGTCCATCCAGTCTTATCCGCTCACCCTGCCGTCAAAATAAGCTACCCTCACCGGCACCGCGGTTTCTAGAGGCGACGCCACACTCCGGTCCTTCATTTGCTAGAGGTGACGCTGGTCGCATGTGTAGCTGCGCACAGGTGTCTATGTATTACGTGTGGTCTACAGCGGTAACACAAGACGACGGTAACCGCATGCATCTCCGTCGATCCTTCACGATTTAAGTAAGAGCCTCTTCCCCAGCTGGCCTCACTCACTCGGGCAGCTGTGATTGCCTGATCTTTTCGGTGGTACAAGAATATCATTCATCGATCAGATGAGATAACAACTTGTGCACAAGAAGGAAGATGCTGGATAAGCTGTGGGACGACGTGGTGGCCGGGCCTCCCCCGGAGACTGGCCTCGACAAGCTCCGCCGGGCCGCCGCCACCCAACCCCTCGCCATCAACACAGGTACCTACCTACCTAGTTTGTACATACTCTACGTTACCATGCGGATCCTTGAGTAGTAGTTTTTGGAAGAAGATTTGTTGGATTTATATATTATAACTGATGGAGCGCGATTCACATGGATGTTGGTGGAGATGCTGCAGGCCAGGCGATTAAGCAGTCGCGGTCGACGCCGACAACCCCGACCACGCCGGTGACGCCGTCGTCGTCGCGCGGCGGCGACGTTTGGCGGAGCGTTTTCCACCCCGGGAGCAACCTGGCAACCAAGAGCCTCGGCGCCAACCTCTTCGACCGCCCGCAGCCCAACTCGCCCACCGTCTACGACTGGTACCTCATCCATCATCTAGCACCATAATAACATACTTACTGTATATAAAATCAGTTTTAATTGCCACGTCTAATGGATGCATGGATGAACAGGCTTTACAGCGACGAGACCAGGAGCAACCACCGCTAAATCAGAGCCGGCCGTCGACCGAACAAGAACGACTTGTGCCGGCCACGCCACGCCATGTTTGCTGCTCCATTCGGTCATTTATAATCCTACATAGTAGTACTCCGTACGTTGCTGTCCGAGCTAGGCTGCATGTAGTGTGTCCTAAGCTTTAATAGTAGTAGTACTACTGCTTGTAACATCCTTCTCTAACGTCTGCTCGCTGCATGCTTGTATGTGTGCGTACGTGTACGTCCCATTTGTGTGTGTATGTGTGTACTTTGTGCGTGCACGTTCCATGTGTAAATTCGCTCCAATAACAGCTTGAGAGCAAGTTTTTCTATTTTCATTTGTTTTCATTGGGTACGCGTATTATTAAGCATAACGGCGGAGGGCTTCCCTCCCTTTTCGGAAAGAGGGGGGAAATGAAAAGAAATTAAAGCTAAGCACTACGAAGGCACTACACCATACAAATATGCTAATCATCGATACTAGATAGATATGAATGGATCATAAGTCAAAAGTAGTTCGAATCACTTGATAAGCGCGGTGTCCTAATCAGATTCTACCGTGAATGGTTGGTGATCGATTGTGACGCGTAACCGCATATGGGAATTGTGATACATTTTCAAGGGAGCAGCGAAATAGATTATCTTCTTCTTTTGAGGGGGATTACAGCTATCAAAGGGGGAGTTCGTGGTAGACAAATTAACTGTTCAACGCAACTCATACGTGGCTCCCCACGATAACGTCGTCTCTTCTCAATCCTTACTCACACTAGCGATCTCTCGGAGCATATATATCTGTGGGACTGGCCACACGTCCGTCAGCGATGCTTGGGAAATTCGGCTGTGTTCTCCGTTCTGGCTACTTCCTGATATGCTTGGCTCATCTTTTTTTTTAAGAAACACAGCATGGACGCGGACGCTCACAACACGCACGCACATACGCACACCATGCCTCTATGAGCACGGAGGCTCGAGACGAGCCTGGCTTTGAATCAATTAAGCCATCAACAGGTGAGGATTACGACGACCAACGAACTAAGAAACAAACAAAAAAGGTTGAAAGATACGCTGTGTTTTTTTTTTTTTTGCGAATAGAGCCTGTATTACTCAAACATGAAAATTACAATCAGCGAGACACCGGTCCTCAACATCCTCAGGACCAGAGCATAACCAAACTGCAGTACGACCACTACGTCTAGCATAGTTAGCTAAGAAATGACTAACGCTTTGTTTGGATGTCCGTATTGAAGAGCTCCATATTGAATTGGACTGAAATTCCAATTCAGTGAGGAAACTGAAATGGCATGAATACGAATTCGCCTGTTTGGTTGTTCACTGAATTGGCCCTTGAAATGCCTCTGAGATTTCAATACCGAATCATGTTTGGATGACAAACTTTGGAATTGCATAGCTACATCACAATGAAGATTATACCTTGTTCTACATGACTCAAAACTGAAATCTTCTTACACATGACTATAATTAAATGAATATATAGCGGTAAAAAATAATAAATATTCTACCAGATAGTACTTCTGAGGTGCACAAACAATCACATAGATACAGAGTCATCTAATTATCAATCCACAAGCAGTCTATTAGCAGCACAAGGTCATCACAATGTGTACTGCTGAAATCTAGAATAGGGCATCCAGCTTGATACTACTCAAATTACGCATACGCAAGCACTGTACTACTTCACCTATCTAACATGCAATGTTCATTCAGTAAGAAAGGCAATCACTGAATATTTCTGGTACACATGAGCTTCAGTAAAAAATTCAGCAAGTATTCAAGTCCTCAAATTACCTATCTGCACTAACTGCAGTTCAATCCATTTGCTAGTTCACTATGTACAGATAATGGGCAGCCTGCCACGGTCACCTCCGGTTATCACCCCTCGCACCTGTACCTCTATCCTCTTGCTTCACATGGCCATGGGGACGGGATGGTATGGTGGTCGCCGCCGCCGTCGGACAGGATGGTGGACGCCGCCGGGCTTCCTCTTGTCCACCTGCAGGCCGGGGTGGGGATGGAGACCGGTCTCGATGGTGGTCGCCGCTGGAGACGGAAACCAGGAGCAGAGGGGTGCGGTATGGGCGGAGCAATCGGGACAGGGGATGGGAAGGAGAGGGAGAGACGGGGGAGGAACAGATCTGCGCCGCCGCCGAGCGCCGCGGTTTGTCGCTGCCGCTCTGATAGCTAGGTCGCCTCGAGATCCCCTCTCGTCTTCCTTCTTTCCTTCTTTTCTTTTCTGGTCGCTGGGATCGAAGGGTATGTTTTGCGGGATATGGGCAATTCAGAGGAAAATGGAGCGGGAGCCCTCCGAATCGTGGGAGGGAGCTTTACGTGGGAGGCAAAACAGCCCTGAATTGGCCTGGTGTTTCCAATACGAATTCGGTGTACAACCAAACATCTGTATTGAGGTCAGATGATTACCAATTCGATTTCCTGGACTGCAATGGAGACATCCAAACGGGGTGTAATAGTATTTTGGTTACTCGAAATATGAGTAATACAAGTCTGACGAGATTTCATAAGTTCCTTAATTTCCTCAATCAATGTCCTGTAGCCTGACAGGTCTTGATCCTCCTGCTGAACCCAGTTGACGAGCTGTAAGCAATCCACCTCGATTATGACAGGAGTGTTACACCATTGAAGAGCCAAAGAAACACCTTCACGCACTGCAGCAAGCTCAGCTTCCAAAGCATCCGAACAAGAGTTGAGATATCTGCAAGAGGAGAAGATAATTTTCCCAAGATGGTCTCTTAGGATCATGCCAGTGCCCGCAATGCCTTCTGCTGAATAGGATCCATCGGTATTAAGCTTATTCTAGCCCAAAGCTGGTGGAATCCATGCATGCGTGTGAGCAGAAGAAGTGCATGACTGGGATGGAGGAGTAATATGGCCATCAATAGAAAACTTGCCTTTGATGAAGTATCAATGCCCTCTGCAGCAATAAGTAGCTTTGACTAAGAAGAAATCTTTTGGAGACATCAACAGGAGGTGGTTGCTTGTTGTGGACAACCTCGTTACGAATAAACCAGCAGCGCCAAAACACCATTAGAATTCTATCCAACGTGCAAGTATCAATGCCCTCTGCAGCAATAAGTAGCCAATCTCTCCCAGTATTTCTAAAGGTTTCCAACTTAGGCAAGTTCCAAATATCCGACAAACTACGCCACAACATAACTGAAAACGAACATCTGACGAAAGGGTGAAAATTATCCTCTGCTTCTACTCCACATACCGGGCATTGATCTGAAAGTTCTAGGTTCCTCTTATGCTTGTTACGCCAAGTAGGGAGAGAATCATCACACAACCTCCATGCAAAAGTTTTAACAGTGGGTGGCACGCAGCTCTTCCATATGTTATTCCAGATTTGCCTACTTCCGTCAGGAGCAGAACTAGTACTAGTTGCTGTCGAGCTCCAGCATTCCTCCATAGACATTCTGTAAGCACTCTTAACAGAGAAATAGCCTCTTTTTTCAGGCGCCCAGGCTAGACAATCATCCAAACGAAAAGACGGGCGAAGCTTCAGAATTTCAGCGATATACATCTGCATGAAGTACTGGTGCAGTACGTCCAGCTTCCAATTACCAAAGTGGTCTATGAGCTCTGAGACGAACCTCAACCTACATCTACGCTTTGGTGATACAAGCTTATATGAGAATGGTCTCTGGATCCAGGAATCTCTCCAGATACGGATACTTTGTCCATTACCCACCCTCCAAACTAATCCTTTTTTCAACAGATCCAAACCATATGAGATAGCTTGCCAAGATGATGAAGCATTGCCACTAAAAACAATATCCTCAAGACGGCCATTAGGGTAATATTTGGCTTTCAACACCTGTGCGCACAAGCTATCCGGCCTCATAAGAAGTCTCCAAGCCTGACGAGCCAGCAAAGGTCGATTGAAAGCACGAAAATCCCGGAAGCCCAAACCCCCCTGTAGCTTTGGTTTCTGAAGATTTTCCCAAGATCGCCAATGTGTTTTCCGTTTACCTTCAGCAACACCCCAATAATAATTCTTGACCATTTTAGTTAGTTCATCACAAAGGGAGAAAGGAAGTTTAAAAACCCCCATAATGTATGTTGGCAAAGCCTGCGCAATTGACTTAAGAAGTACCTCCCTTGCTGGTTGAGATAGCAGACCATCATCCCATAAGAGCATTCGCTTTGCTAATCTTGCTTGCAAATTTTGAAATTTCCCACGTGACATACGTCCATCCGGGGTAGGCAAACCGAGATATTTCTCCTCGAAAGCTTCAGAAGTAACATCCAAAACAGATCTGACATCATTCCGAACAGCATTAGGACAAGCATTACCAAAGAATATAGAGCATTTCGAAGGATTTATGAACTGTCCAGTGGCAAATGCATATGAATGCAAAACTTCATGGACTCGAAGGGCTTGATCATGTTCAGCCTTAAAAAATAGCAACGTGTCATCCGCAAATAATAAATGGGAAATGCCCGGAGCCCTTCGGCATACTTTTAATTGGGATTAATTCACCATTGTCAACTTTCCTAGATAACAAAGCAGAAAGCCCATCAGCAACAAAGAGGAACAAGAAAGGGGATAAAGGATCTCCCTGCCGAAGCCCACGGGACGGTGCAAATGAATCCAAGAGGGTTCCATTAAACTTCACTGAATACCTCACCGACGTGACACAAAACATTATCCAGTCAACCCATCGATGAGAGAAACCCAACTTTTGCATCACCTGCCTCAGGAATTTCCAGTCAACCCTATCATAAGCTTTAGATAAATCAAGCTTGTAGGCACAATAGCTTTTGGTGGGATCCTTCTCCTGTTTTATTTGATGAATACACTCAAAGGCAACCAAAGCATTATCCGTGATCATTCTTCCCGGGACAAAGGCACTCTGTACCGGTGAAATAATATCATCAAGCAGTGGTCTCAGTCTGTTTACCAAACATTTAGACACCACCTTGTAAATCACATTACAAAGGCTAATAGGTCTAAAATCTGATAGTTTAGTGGGGTTACCAACTTTTGGGATGAGAACAATAGAAGTAGTATTAGCTCCAGCCGGCATGACCCCAGTTCTAAAAAACTCTTTCACTGCAGCAATAACTTTGACCTTCAAGGTGCCCCAATGACGCTGAAAAAATCGAGCTGGGAACCCGTCCGGGCCAGGCACCTTCAGGGGTCCAATTTGGAACAAAGCGTCGGAAATCTCCTTTTCTGAAAACTCACAAAGCCTATTGTTTGTCTCCTCCGAAATACAAGGTTCAAAAAGATCCACAACAGGAGAAGCATTAAGGTTTTCATCAGCCATGAACAACTTTTTAAAATAGGCCACTGCCATAGATTGCATGGTATCCTCATCAGAAAAAGTATTACCAGATTCGTCAGTAAGTTTTCAGATTTTATTTTTCCTTGTTCTCCATACTGCCTTCCTCTGGAAATATTTCGTGTTCCTATCACCTTCCTTTAGCCATGCTATCCAAGATCGTTGAAGCCACATCATCTCCTCTTTATACAACAATGCATTCATCTTATCCTCAACATTTCGTATTTCCTGCCTATCTGCATTCATGTTCAATAGTTGTTGTAGCTGGTTACGAGACTTTTGAAGCTCCTTTTTTATATTACCAAACTTTTTGCTGCTCCATTTATACAAGGACTTCATAGTACTGTTTAAGGCAAGCTCAATATCTCCAAGGTCTATCGTCTGACCGAAAGCATCCCAAGCATGTTGGATGACTTCAGAAAGTGCCGGATCCCTCTCCCACATGATCTCAAACTGACGGCATTTATTCTTCCTTGGCTGTAGTTCCTTTGTCTCAGCACTCATAACCAGCACCACATGATCAGAACAAGGTGACACCACATGCATAATAGAATTGAAAGGAAACAGGTCTCTCCAGGAGTTGGAAGCAACGGCCCTATCCAGCCGAACTCTTACATTGGCGGCACCAGCACGCTTGTTGTCGTACGTATAAGGAACTCCTGAGAATCCTAAATCAGTCAAGGAGCATAGTTCCAAAGTGTCACGGAAAGCCTCCATCTGCAACTCCGCTCTCGCCGTCAAAGAAAAGTGTTCAAAGCTCCACATCGTCTCATTAAAATCACCAATAACTAACCATGGCAGATTATACCTAGAGTTGAGATCAAGCATTTGAGACCACATGAGGTGTCTATCTTCAACTCTTGGTTCACCATATATGCATGTTAACCTCCACAGAGGATCTGAATCAGAAATTCGAACCAAGGTGTCAATGTATCGTTCAGTTTTGTCCTTGACTTCCACTTGCAAAGATTCGTGCCAATACAACGCTAATCCACCATCACTATCAACGTTACAAAAACCACGGAGACCAATTCTACTCCTAAGCCTCTTCATCTTTTCCTCCTTCTGTCTAGTTTCACAGAGAAAATCGATCTTGGGGGAATGCGACTGAACTAGGGTCCCCAATTCTCGAACCGTCCGGGAGCCCCCCCCCCCCCCCCCCCCCCCTCCCCGACAGTTCCAACTTAACATATTCATTGGTCCCGGCGGCGCTCCTCGTGGGAGCCCGCCAACAGGTTATTTGATTTAATTTTGTCTAGCGAAACACTTGATCCATTGCTTCCATGTCGTCGGCGATTAGGGTCTTCCATTGCCGACGGGCTAGGAGGTACCGTCATACCAGTACTAGGTAACACCAGTTGGTTTAAGGGCGTACCCATAGGCAGATCCTTAGCGTGTACTCCCCTCTTCCTGCTCAAAATAGACCCATCAGAAGTATTGGTCTTGTTGTTTATCTTGTCCAATTCCATGTCAACATGTAGAACTGAGCTTTTGAAAGCAGGAGATTCATTGGTCTTGTCCTCCTGGTTACTGCCAGTTCCTCCATCTGCACCCCTCATACTCCATGCCGGCACCTTGATGTGATGGACTTGCTTTCTCTTATGCCCTGTAGCATTGTTCTTTCCTGATGCTTTAAATATAGTTCTTGCCACAATTTTATTGACAGTTTTCAGCCACAAAGGTCTGAAACTGCACTTCAGATGTGTTTTTGGTCTCCCAATACACTGCACCAACAAGC
This sequence comes from Thinopyrum elongatum, assembly GCA_011799875.1. NCBI lineage: Eukaryota > Viridiplantae > Streptophyta > Magnoliopsida > Poales > Poaceae > Thinopyrum > Thinopyrum elongatum. The sequence goes on from CM022303.1 coordinate 15,048,081, forward strand.
AAACAAAGCCACCTCCTTATTCTAAGGGAGATTGTATTCAGTACAAGTGCCAACTTATTTGGAACATGGTCAGCTATTTGCTTCTGTTCGGCTAAAAGTTTTACAGATAAGCAAAATCCACCAGGATCCGGTTCCTCTTGCAGCAGGACTCCATGAACAAAGCGAATATGAGATATCTTCATATCCCTAAACTGTCCAGCAAATTTCCAAAGCAGTTGTTTTGTCTTGCAAATCTTAAACTGTTGAATTCCCAGGCCATCATTAGCACATAGCTGAACAGGGCACTGCACCTCTGAACGAATCCGAACAGCTCCATGATTCGGCCCCAAATCTACTTGCACTTCTGCTGCTTTAGCATCAGACTGACACCACCCAGGAGGACCGGCCGCAGGAGCAGCAAGCCGAGCCCCAGGCGGCACAAACGTCGCTATGGCACCCTGCGGAGGAAGAGAGATTTCCCGCGAAGAACAGGCCCCTCGTCCTGAAGACACATCGGAATCCAGGAAGGAACTCGCCTTAATCCGCATCAATTGGAGGCTTCTCGCTGGATTCTTTGACTTGCGAACGATCTCAATCGCCCGCGCCTTGAAGCGCTCCATCTCCGCCAAGTCCATACCCAGATGACCGCCCGTCGTCAGGGGAACAGCCGCAGGCTCTCACCGGATAGCGTTGTCGCCAACAAGCTCGCAACTCCGCCGCCGGGATCACAAACCAAGAAAAGAAAAGGGAATATTAATTAGAAGAGGGGTTGAAAAGGTAGCTACGAGGAAGTAGGATTGGAATTATGGGCAGAGAAGATGATTGAGGAGTAGGATTCGAAGAAGAAATTGGAGAACAGGGGAATGAAAAGGAATCAGGGGAAGGGATCGGCAGAACGCCTGGAAATCGCCATCCGGCAGACAAGCATACTGTAGCAGCCAACACCTAACAAGCCTCAAACAAACTACAAGCAAAATCTGAAATCTAAATCACAAGTCTAGTTTGAGGTCGTAGAGGGCTTCATCGCGGAGGCAGCGGATCTTGAGGAGAAGAAAACAACCTGTAGGTGCAGAACACACCTTTGTCAGCTCCATGTGTTGGAGCCGACTCACCCTCTGCGTCTCCAAAGGGGGCTTTAATCCCCATCAAATGTTCAACTAGCCGTGCGTCACAATCATTAGCCGTGCAACTATATCCAAATAAACTTCAAATGTTCAAAGTTCAACCTAATCGAGTTCCATTCAGGCCTAGTCTGGCTGCAAGCAGGGCGAGAAATTAGAAAGTAATCTGGTTGGAGTTCCACAAATCGCAGTCACACACAAATTGCAAAGGAAAAAACCTAGCAGGAATGAAAGCTCACCGACGATTGGACTAAGGAACAGATCGAGCTTGACCCTGTGGCCCGAGGCCTCCTTGATCGCCAAGCGGCGCTCCTTCCACCTCCCCATCACACAAGACCAGGTTAGCACGACCATGCCGAGGAGTCGGGGGCGTGCACCTTCCCACCAGAGGCCCCTCCACGTTGGCGTCCGGCTCCAGCAGCGCGCTGCCAGCACCCAGGCACGTTGACAAGGAGGGCCAAAGTGGGCGACCGCCCAGGGCCCCGCACTAATTTGGGGCCCCCAAATCAGTAGCTAATAGGTATATGTTCGGGTTTAGTTAGGGAAAGAGGTGCAGGTTCCCAGCCAAACGGCCTGTACTTGATCCATACCTTCCACCCGATCTCTAAGGCGTTAGCTTTCTTTTTTTGACCAATCCAGATCGCTGGTTTCATTTCCTCTTTGAATCCCGATCGCTAAAAACGCAGCTTCCTATTTGCGTTGCCGCCGATAGAGAAGTCACAGGCGCATGCACGCACCATCCACAATCGCATCCGCCAACGTCGATCAGGGTATATTGTCTACTCGCTGTCGTCTGACCGGTAAGAAGATTTTCTTAAAATCAGATTTGTATAATCTCTTGTTCCTCGGTTCTTTGTTTAATTTAGATAAGCGGATCTTTCACATGATATATTTAAATCTAGTCTTTTAGGTTGTTTTCTAGCCATTATTGGAAATGAGCATTACAACAGTAGCACTGTTTCGTAATTAGTAAATTACAGCATTAGCCATTGTATTTTAGATAGATTAATAATTAATGCTTTATGCCCGAGAGTTCAGATAGATTTGTAAAACTATTTATGTAGTAGCTGGTCATACCACTACCGGAACAGGGCCCGATGCCGACGGCCGAACATATGCCGACGGCCTCCGTCGGCGTACTCAAGGATATGCCGACAGCCGGATCCAGGCCGTCGGGCTATCCCGAGATATGTCGACGGCCCCCGTCGGCATAGATGAGCCGTCGGCTTAGCCCAGGCTACGCCTACAGCGGCCGTCGGCATAGTGAGGGCCCGGCGACCCCGCTCGTGACGTGCGGCTAACAGCGTCCGATCTATGCCGACGGCCGAGAAAGGCGCCCGTCGGCATAGATGAGCGTGCCACGTCATCGATCCGAGGCGCACCAACCATCATCTATGCCGACGGCCGCCGTCGGCATAGATGCCACGTCATCGATCCGCGGCGCGCCGTCCATCTGCCCCTGGCCGCTGCCGTCGGCATAGTTTTTTTTTTGCATTTCATATAGAATTTTTTATGTTTTTTTACATATTATTATCTGATTAACTTACATGTAGCATGTGTTAATATAAGCATAAATACTTACTTTTCGATTCTATACGGAAGGGTGTGGTGTGAACCCCCCTCACGGACGGCGCCGCCGCCGGCCGACACCTGGAGGGGGGAAACAGCCGCATCGGGTCTATACGGAGTGGACGTTGCTCCCAAGTGTTTATATGGGATGACCTACCACAACCGGGTGGTGTGGTGGCATGTCTGAAGAGGCGGCACGCGTCTCCGGGGTGTGGCCCCCCTCACGGACACGGACGGGATCTTGCTGTGGGTTTGGCTAGGATGTTTCTCCCAAGTGTTCCTATGGGCTGACCTAACACAACCGGGTGGAGAGGTCCACTGGTCAAAGCCCGTCCGTGGAAAGTCAAAGGGCTAGATCTCGTGGTCAACCGCTCCAGGGTTAGGCGGGATGGTGGCCCTGGGGGGTAGCAATGCCACCGGAGCGTCGCACCGGGCCCTCATACATGCGGGGTGGTGTGGTGGCATGTCTGAAGAGGCGGCACGCGTCTCCGGGGTGTGGCCCCCCTAACGGACGGCGATGACACAGTAGTAGACGTTCTGCGGTAATGGTGCAGTGTGAATATTATTAAATACTCGGAGCAAGATAAAATCATGAGTTTTTTAGACGACGTGGGCACATGTGCTATAGGACTGATGGTAATTTTTCATATTTTTTGGTGATGGAGAAGTATCTGAACACTTCCCTCTACGCGGATTGCCCTTCGCGTGTCTACGACTGTGGCCGGCGGCCTCCGGGGGCTAGCATGCCGCCAAATCTTGCGTAGGCGGCCTCTCACAAGTCTGGAAGTGTTGTGGCGGTTGCGAACGCCCGGCACGCGTCTCCGGGGTGTGGGCCCCCTCATGGACGGCGCAGCCGCCGGCACCTGGAGGGGGGAAATGGACGCGTCGGGTCTACACGGAAGGGATGTTGCTGTGGGTTTGGCCCGGATGTTGCTCCCAGGTGTCCCTATGGGCTGACCTAACACAACCGGGTGGAGAGGTCCACTGGTCAAAGCCCGTCCGTGGAAAGTCAAAGGGCTAGATCTCGTGGTCAACCGCTCCAGGGTTAGGCGGGACGGGAGCCCTGGGGGTAGCAATGCCACCGGAGTGTCGCACCGGGCCCTCATACATGCGGGGTGGTGTGGTGGCATGTCTGAAGAGGCGGCACGTGTCTCCGGGGTGTGGCCCCCCTCACGGACGGCGCCGCCGCCGGCACCTGGAGGGGGGGGAACGGCCGTGTCAGGTGTACACGGATGCAGACTGCAAATAAAAAACACCGGCATCCATCATGGAAAACGGACGATTACTCTGAAACCTTCAGTGCCCGGAAACCGGACCGGTGCCCGGGCACCGAAAGTTTCAGAGTAATTGTCCGTTTTCCTAACGAAAGTCTAATGAATACCGGAGCTTGCTTCGTATGGATTAGCCAAGTATTAAACTGGTCAAATTGCTCTTCCTTTGGCGATGTGGTACTATTTTTCAGTTTTCAGATGCTATCTATGCTACTGCAAAAAAAGAGTACCTAAAGGGTTGGGAAGTTGTGTTTAAGGTGTCGCCACATGGTAAGCTACCGGACCCGAACGATGATGATTACTACAACATAAACCCCATGACATACGAGGGAGTGTTCTTTCAAGAGCAACATGATGACGTGCTACGAAACAAGGACGATGATGACTTGGGTTATGTTGACCTGGACCCAAACGATGACGACGCACGGATTGATGGTGAGGCAGTTGTGAATCAAAGAGACATAATTATACTTGAAAAGTTAAATGAAGACGCTGACGATGAGGAAGAGCCTCCACCTCCGTCAGACAACGAAGAAGATATGCGTGATAGTGATGATGAGACCGGTCGACAAATAGATTACAATAGTGATGATTCATATGGGTTCTAGAAAATGTAAGTTCTTTTAATGATCATTACAATAGTATGCTTAATGTGCTCTTCTGTTATTAATGTTCTTTCCTTTATGCTTGTTTATTTGATATCCTTACTAATTGTTTATTCTCTTCTCAATGCAGGTTTGCTAATCATGGGCAAGTCCAGCGGCGCCGATTTCCTATGTAAATTCAAAGGACTTACTCGGAGTGGACGAGCCCACAAGGTTCCCCCCCCTCCCCCGACTACACGAGGATGACACCTCACAGGGAGGTCGAGGGGTCGGGGGAGGAGACCCTAGAGGAGGAGGGGGTGGGGGGAGAGGCAGGGGGGTCAAAAAACTCCGGGCAGTGTCCGAAATAGGGGGGTGTTCTTCGATGCCCTCCTATATTGAGGCACCTTCTGAGTCTGAGGAGGAGGAGTATGTTCCTCAGGAGGAGGAGGGCGAGGAGGAGGAGTGCGAGGAGGAGGGTGAGGAGGAGGGTGGTGGAGGGGAGGGTGAGGAGGAGGGTGGAGGGGAGGTTGACCCCGAGTTGTGGGGTGACTTGCCGTCGGGTGCTCCGAAGGGGTGGCTGCGTGGTATTGCAGAACTACCTACACCACCTTCTATCGAGGCCAACAAGTGGCTCATTGAACCCAAGGGGACAGAGTAAGTGCCTCTCAATCATATTTTGAACACATGCCAACATTTTCTTAGTGTACACATGCTAATTCTTTGATTTTCTTTTGCAGGAACTGGATCCTTCACGGACAGGGCCGTAAACCGAACGGCCTTATCACTGTCCTGTTGAAGGAGTTTTGGCCGGGCCTATTCTACCTGAGGCCAGACAGGGACCCGGAGCTGCGGGTTTTGGCCACGAGCTGGGCCCACTACGAGGCTGCCAGTGTCACGGAGTACGGGACGGCCACTAAGGCCGTGATCACCAAATTTTGGGTAAGTTCTCTTCAGAATCACTTGTCTTCAGTTTCGTTCATAGTTTGTCATCGAATCACTCAACGCATGCTTTGTTTGCTTCTGGTTTTATGCATGATTGCAGCAATTCTATAGAGTTCTTGACGAGCACAAGGCCAGAGCCGACGTGGTCTTGCTGGCTGCGACGAAGAAGAAAGCTCGTCAGTTGCAGTACGAGGTGCACTGGGTTGCCATCTCGCACTACTACCACACCTACCTTCATCAAAAGATGAGCAAAAGTGAAGCGCAGAAGCAAGGACTTACCTTGAATAGGGAGCAGTACATGAAGGTAATATTAGAGACTTTTCATTCCAACGTATAAGCAGTCAATATCATCGTTTCGTGCTCACATGTCATGCTTCCATTATTTAGGTTATTCCTCCTTGGTGCTTTGGAAAGGATGATGGATGGGCGAGTTTGGTGGATAGGTGGCTTGGCGAGGATGCAGAGTGTGTTGCTAAGAGCAGCAAGGCCCGGGCTAACCGTGGAAAAGACAGGACACACGGCCAAGGAAACAGGAACCGCTGGGGCTTCAAGGCCATGAAGGTATATCTATATGCATGATGCATTTTTGTTCTTCTTTTTACCGTCATGTTCTTATGTATGGCTAACTTCTGTTTGACGTTGCAGGAGGACAAGTTGAAGAGGCCGCTCTCAGACATTGAGTCGTGGAAGCTGGCCCGCGAGCGGAGTGATCGCAAGGCCGGCAAGAGCAAGTACTACGGCAAGACCGAGGAGCACCTGGAGTCTTACACTCAGCAGTTTCAGAGGTTGCATCCTGGTTCGGATGCTCCTGACGTCGTCCAGTCTCAGATCGACGACATGGTGGTGGTGGCCATCCAGCCGAAGTCCCATGGCTGGTATCCGTGTTTTGATCGCTTGATCACTCCTTCGGTCTCGTACACACGGCTTCGGGCTACCAACCCGAGCCCGTTAGAGAGTACGGGGCGTTCGCAGCCTCCCTTAGCCCGCCAGCATGTTGTAAGTACTTCCCCTTTATCTTCTTTCTCTCTAACTTTCTCAGTTTATTTTCAGCATTGCTCACTTAGAAACAACCTAAATTTTGTAGGCATATAAGGCCTTTGTTGAGCATAGGAATCTCGAGGTGCGGGAGTACTTGCAACGAGTGAAGGCAAACGATGATTATAACCGTCAGATGATGACGGTTAGTTTTGCCCTCTTAAAACCAAGCTAAATTTTTGCACTTTCATTCCTTTTGACCTTCTAGTTTTCTTGTTTAACTAACATCCAGGCTATGTTGGCGTCTTGGAGTAACCGCACGGATCCACCACAAATGGGACCCCCACCACCACCTGCGGGAGAACCCCCACACATGCCCACGTTGGATGAATGGGTAGCACTAGGCAGTGATAATCCGGTTAGTACATTTGCCTAACTACTGACAAACTAGTTCTCGTTCATTCAACACTATCATATCATATCTACCGTTAGAATCTCTTCTCAAACATGTAGGGGACCGGTGGCTCGACTCCTGCTTCGTCGACCCCAGTCACTCCGATCTGGCAGAGTGGTGCTGGTCTTGGCGGTGGCGGTCTTGGCGGTGGCTTTCTTGGCTGATGTGTTTCGACGATGATGATGTTGAGGATCTTTAGATGATGAACTTTAGTATCTTTAGATGATGAACTTGAGTATCTCTATGATGATGATGATCTTGAGTATCTCTATGATGATGATCTATAGATCTGTCTTATTTCTGTGTGTATGTGGATATTGTCATATTTTCTGGTTTTAAATGCTGTCAAATTGAATTGAAACAGAGCAATTTTTTTTTAAAACAGGACAGATCTATGCTGACGGCTTTGCCGTCGGCATAGATATGCCTCGGAGCGCCCAGCAGCGGCCACGTGGCAGATTTATGCCGACGGCTTAGCCGTCGGCATACCTCTGCTACCATGAGCGCCCAACGGCTGCCACGTGACAGAGATATACCGACGGCTTGGCCGTCGGCATACCTCTGCCACATGGCAGCTCGTGGTTCGTCAGCGTGTTTGACTGCGCCATCGGTTGCCGTCAGGTGAGAATCATTGCCGACGGTGTAGATATGCCGACGGCCGTATGGACGCCGTCGGCATACATGCCTATGCCGACGGCTTTCCTATGCCGACGGTCTGACACATCTACGCTGACGTGATCTACGCCGACGGGGGCCGTCGGCATAGACCTAAGCCGACGGCAGTGGGCCTATGCCGACGGCCGTCGGCCGTCGGCTTAGAGGGGCAGTCCGGTAGTGTACACAATAGTTGCTGATTCAAATTTCAAGGTTTGGGTTTTTCCTAATTTCTTATCTTGCTAATCTTAGAACACATATATTATTTGAATCATTACTTCCATTAGAATATATATGATGTTTTTTTTGTAGAACATTAGGTCTTTTATGACGTTAATACCACATCTACTCTTTTAGCATTTATATTTGATTTATTTATAGATACTATACACATATTTGAAGTTATATAGTTATGCGAGAGTATGCTATAGTTATATGATCCTTTTAGAATTTAGGGCTCCATTTTCCATTTCGACCCAGGGCCCCGAATTCCTAGAGACGGCCCTGCCAGCACCTTGATACGTCCATTTTGCATCACTATTTTTTATTATAATTTACTCTTTATCGATGATATTTTGCACATCATTGCTCAATTCTAATGCCTTTTTCCCTCTGATTTGCATGTAAAACACAGAGAGGGAAATTCTCAGGAAATTACCGGACAGCTGGAAATCAGGGTCAAAAATACAACAGAAGAAAAAGTATTTTTCCGGAGCTCCAAAAGCGACAAAACTTTTACTCAAATTTTTCTGAAGATATGGAGCCACAGGCCAGAAGATGGGCCAGGTGGGGCCCATAGGGCCTCCACGCGGTAGGGCCACGCGCCCCCCAGGGTGCGTGGGGCTGGTCACCGCCTTCCGATGCCCTTTTGCCATAAATTCCCATCTGACCTAAAAAGTCTGTCGATTTTTTCTGGTATTTTTCCACCGTCGCTGCGAGGCGGAAATGAGGCAGAGCGATTTTGCCCTCCGGCAGGCTAATTCTGCTGGAGATCCATCCCTCCGGGAGGGGGAATTCGAAGTCATCGTCATCACCAACACTCTGAGCATCATTGGGATCACCATCTTCATCACCATGTTCATCAGCGCACCGTCATCTCCATCAACCCCCTTCATCCCATCTATCTGATATATGAACTTTTACCTCGGATCTTCGGCTGAGTATTGTTTCTGGTGTTGATTACTCCTTGTAGTTGATGCTTAGAAGTTTTATCGGTGAAAGATTCATATGTTTAGTGTGACGCCCCCGGCTCAATCGTGCACTAATCATACACGCAAATGCACACGATCAAGCCTAAGGACTCATGGGAAGATATCACAACACAACTCTAAAACATAAATAAAGTCATACAAGCTTTATATTACAAGCCAGGGCCATCGAGGGCTCGAATACATAGCTCGATGGCATACAAGCGTCAGCGGAAGCATCAGATATCTGAGTACAGATATTAAAAGGGAAACAGAAAGGTCTTTAGAAAGGCGGGGCAAAATAAAACACTACGATCGAAAGGCGCAGGCCTCCTGCCTGGGACCCTCCGAACCTACTCCTGGTCGTCTTCCAACTCGCAGTAGTATCCATCCTCGGGGTGGTAGTAGTAGTCGATCGACGGGGCATCTGTCTCAGGGGGCTCCGTCCTCTGGTCATGACTAACTGATATGGGGAGAAAAGGAAAACAAAGCAACCATGAGTACTCAGAAGTACTCAGCAAGCAAGGATCTACACTACATATGCAACATTTTCAAAGGAAGGCTGTATATGTGGACTGGGCTGCAGAAATGCCAGAATAGAGAGGAGGCCTAGTCCTATCGAAGTCTAGCATCTTCAGAGGTCTTGCAGCATTAGAAGAGTGTAGACAGTACCATATAATGTAGCAGTATCATTATGTCTCAACCTCACCCAGAGATCCTTTCTCGACTCCCTGCGAGAAAGCAATCCCAGAGCCATACAGTCATCAACCTCGTCCGGAGTCCCTTCTCAACTCCCTGAAAGAAGCAATCCCAGAGCGTCATATCCAGGTCTCATCTCAAGTTCTAGCTGTATCGATCGGGATACAACTCCGAGTGTCCTTTACCGTAGGACCGGCTATCGATAGATGTGTTCTTCCCTGCAGGGGTGCACCAACTTACCCAACACGCTCGATTAACTCCGGTCGGACACACTTTCCTGGGTCATGCCCGGCCTCGGACAAACGATACATCGCAACCCTACCTACAGCTCAGCAGAGAGGTCCCCGCCGGTCTACATCCTAAGCGCAAGGGGGTCTTGGCCATCGCCCCTCGCCCTCCGGGTCGTTGCACACAGGGTGGATACCAGCATCGCCTCGGGTGGCCGACACGATCCGACCGTGCCGCCATGCTGAACTGGACGTCTGACAGAGCTTTCGGCTGATGCATACGATGCAGAACACCCATACTATGCCCACGTGATGGTTAGTGCTATCAGGCCAGAGGCCTGCTCGGATCAAATATCCAAATCGTTAGTACCTTGGGCTTGCGGTAACGAGCAGAGACTCACGAAAGATGTGACCCCGTCGCCGCGTCTCGAGGACTTGCTGCAAGGGTTAAGAATGCCCGGCCGCGCCTCGTATTCATCACTCGGGCACCATACAGGCAACCCGTCTTCACATCACACACGGGTACCCCTCAGCGTCGACCCGCCTTTCCAAGTAACAATAGTACAGTCCAAGTATCCATGTGTCCATAACATCAGGGGAATCCGAGGTATCACCCTCGTTGGATTCCTACTCGATGTATCCGTCAAGGTGAACTTGGAGGAATCACCCTCGCTGGGTTCACACTTGAGGTGTTGTACGACGGCGTCGTTATCGGAAGCGGTGAAGGAGGAATCACCCTCGATGACCACGACCGAATAGCTACTCTACAGAGTTAACATCAGAAGTGCTACACGAGGTATCACCCTCGGCACTCGATAGTAACGCTGCAGTGTCGTTACAACTAAGGGGGTGATGTGCGGTGCCGGGGCCTGGTCTTCAATCCCGTTGATCGGGTCTTCGGATAATCCAGCGGGTCAATCGGGATAAGTGGGGCCACTGATAGGTCTCTACCCAGCCTATACTAAGCAGTTTAGGAGATGCAGATAATTATCAACAGCAGGTTACAATAAACAGGCAATGCATCAGAATAGGTAAAGCAGTAGCAGCAGCAATTCTAATGCAAGCATGAGAAATTAGAATGGGCGATATCGGGATGCTCAAAAGGGGGGCTTGCCTGGTTGCTCGGCGGCAAGGGCAAGATTGTCAATAGTGTCTTCGGGCTCCGGAGCTGCGGCGGTACCGGGAACTGCGTCGGGGTCTAACGAGAGAGAAGAGAGGGAGGAAACAGTATAAATATAGAGCAAACATAAGTAACACGGAGCAGGCTATGCTAACGTGCAGTGCAGGGTTGCCTGAAGACATGTCCAAGTTATTTAGTTATTTTAGGAATTTGTTTGGATTTATTTTATTAGAGTCATGCACTATTCATCTATCTGAAACAGGCAAAAAGTTGCATGTTCGGTTAATTAGAGGCACCTGACAGGTATGTGGGTAGCGTATTCGGATTCGTCTCATTTTTCTGATCATTTTTCATATATTAATTATTTTCATCGGAGTTACGGATTAAAAGATATGATTTTCTAAAGTTTTATTGATTTTCTGGAATTTATTTAATTATTAAAATTCGAATTATCCAAAATAGTAAAAGATGATGTCATCATGACGTAGAGGTGACGTCAGCAGTCAACAGTGCAGCTGACCAGGTCAAACCTGACGTGTGGGGCCCACATGTCAGCCTCTGTTAGTTTATTAGGATTAATTGAACTAATTACTAATTAATTAGGGGTGCGGGGTCCACTGGTCAGTGTCTAATTAACTAATTAAATTAATTAACCTATTTAACTAACGTTTTAACTAATTAAGTGGTGGGCCTACATGTCAGCGGCTCAGGGGCTAATCCCGGTCAAACCTGATGCTGACCGGGGTTTGACCCTGCGGTAGGGCCCGCTGTCAATGGCTGTAGGGGGATCTAATTAGCGGTGATTAGGCCTAATGACAGTGCCACGCTGGCACTCCCAGGAGCTCGGCCGGCGACGACCAAAGCAGCGGCGGCGGACTCGCCGGACTTCGCTACGGACAGCGGCTGGACGCGTAAAGACCACCAGAAGGCAGCCCGCGCTCGTGCCGATCCAGGGGAACAAGTGGCTGGGTGAGTGGTGGCCGGGGCTCGCTGGAACTGAGCTCGCGGCGGCTACCGGAATTCGGGTGAGCTTGGGTTTTTGCACACAGGGCACGAGGGGAGGAGTTGGTGGGTGCGTTTGGCGCTGGGGAGCTCCAGGAACTCGGGGCAAAGCTCGGTTTCGAGCTTAGCGTACGGTGGTCACGGCGGAGCCATGGCCGGCGGTGAGAGCTTTCGGGTTCGAAGGAAAACGGCGGCTACGAGGCACGGGGAAAGCACTAAGAGGTCGGGGAGAAAGGCGAGCTCACTGTGAGGCTCGCGGAGGGGCTCAGGGGAGCTGGGGCGGTCGGAGCGAGCAGATCGATGCGGCGGCTCGTCGCGGATGCCAACGGAGGGAAACGGCGCAGGCGACGACGGTGATGCCCCACGGCTCCGATCCAGCGGCGCAGATGAGGTAGGGGAGGGCGACAGAGCTGCTGGGCATGCTGGCGTGGCTCGAGGTGGCTCCGGTGCGCGAAATCGACGGCGGCGTGTCAACGGCCGAGCTCGAGCGAGCTCGTGCGAGGGGAAAGAGGGGCGAAGAGAGTGACCAGTGAGGCTAGGGTTTGCCGCAGGGGATGGGGGGGCCTTAACCACCGGGGCGAGCGGCGGGGCGCGGTGTCGAGCTGCGAGGAGGGGGGCCAGTGTGCGCGGGTGCTGCGCGGGCGACAGCAGGAGAGAGGTAGAAGGAGAGGGGGAGATTGGGCTGGGCCGGCGCCTGTAGTGACTATGGCCCATGTGCACAGTAGACTAGGCCTTTTTCTTTTTCTTCCTTTCCTTTTCTGTTTTCTCCTTTCTTTTCTGTTTACAAAAATGTTTAGGCCATCTATGGACTTTTGTAAAATATAAGAACTGGTCCATAAATCACAGTGCAACATTAGCCACTGCTAGAAATTGGTTTGGTGTCCATATCTTTTTATTTGGATTTTATTTAATTGAAAAAGGATTAAATAGTGTTGTTTTGCTGCTGTTTCTTGTTGTTTGAATCCTTTTACAATTCCAATAAATGTTGCAATCATTTTTATAAATGCTATGGGAATATTTGCAACATGATGCACATTTTAGTTTTCAGGTTTGGTCAACTTTTATTTTCCACTTTAGTTTTAATTTGAATTTTGAATTTGGAGTCTGAAATGCAATATGATGATTAGGCACTAATAATCATGATGACATGGCATAATCAAAAGGGGATTACTGTAGTCAACCACTGGGGGGTGTTACATTTAGATTGTTAATCATATATTCATCCCCACTGATCATGATCCATATGATGTGTTGTGAGTAGTCCGTTACATTCTTGAGGACATGGGATAAATCTTGTTACTAGTAATCTTGTGAAGTTGAATCTAGTTCAATGTTTTGATATTATGTTGTAGTATTATTTTATAGTGGTGTTGTGCGAACGTCGACTGCATAACACTTCACCTATTAGGGCTTAGAGAAGAGCATCGTGTGATTAGTTCATTTATGGTTGGGTGGCCGGAGTGACAGATATTACCGTACCCTAAGTTTATGAACTGTTGCATGAGGGGTTATGAAACCCTAGACTTTATTGCTATTGTTAGATTGTTATCTTAATTACTCTCTTGTATTTGCGGATGCCTGCATAGATGTATAATCATAAGTGGGTTGCTTGTTCAAGTAAGAACAACACCTTATTATAGGTTTGACCGCACAACAAATTATCAAAACAATGAATAGTAACTCAATGAATGTTGATGAAAGTAACTAGATGAAATTCCCGTGTGTTCTCGAGAATGCCTTGATCCATATAAGTAATATAACCGGCAAGTCCTTAGCACAATTAAAAATTGGGTCACTTGCTGCAACTTTGCAACTCTTGTTACTATTTACTTTCTTGCAATTACTCTTACTTTCAAACAATCCATCAAACACTCTTTTCAGCATATACAGTGATCTTTTGCTAGTTTCCAAAAACCAATTCCTTCTGCTCCTCATTGGGTTCGACATTCATACTTATCGAAAAGGCTATGATAGATTCCCTAAACTTGTGGGATATCACATCTCCTGCAGTAGCTCCAGTGGCGTCCTTCCTATCGGGGGCCTCCGCATTGGTGCCCGGCTTGAGCAGCGCGTGCACGCCCGCCCCATGGTTGTACCCCATCGCGATTTGCAATAGCGTCAACCCATCGTCGGTGCACGCGTAGCCTACATACACCCGCTCGGTGAACGTGTGCAGGCACTCCTCGGACTCGGGCCCGTCGCGAACTACATTAACATGCTCCCGGCGCCCCTGTGCGTCCTCCGCGTCGGCCCTCTTAACAACTTCCTGTATCTGACGAGGTCGATGAGGTTGGGGAAGAGGCCATCCACTACAAGAAAATTTGCCTGTAGAGACGTCATATTCCATAGCTAGTGACGTGTTATTTCATCTCTAGGCAACCATAGAGTCGACTTAGTAAAGCGTCTTTGGAGTGTCTCCCCATGGACTGTCTCAAAATATGTAGACACGCTGGCTAAGCGTGTGTACATGACATGAGACGCTATATTGAGACATTCAAAAGCGCCTCTAGATATGAGACGCTATATTGGGACGTTCAAAAGCGCCTCTCGTTATGAGACGCTATATTGGGACGTTCAAAAACGTATGTACATATGTAGAGCCATTGTGTTAGATGCGCTTATCACGTCTCTACTCACAGAGTCGTTTCATTCATCATGGGCCCTGACCCCATTCTTATACATGCTATGTAGAGACGTTATATTCATCTCTAAATATACACAAGCTTCTTTGTAACTACGTAATATTTAACTTTAAACATTATTTGATTTATTTTGAAGTTGTATTTCATCATTTCAAATCTAGTTACTTTATCACGGCACATGCTTGTGCAGAATGACCAACAAATATTGTTATATAAAGGCATCCACCCATATCGCCAACCACATTCATAGGCAACAAATATCATTATATAAAGGGATCCACCCATATCACAAATTGTATTCACAAGCATCTCATTCGCACAATTCAATCCGTAGAAACAAGCACCTTGAGTTCAGATATGAATCAAATCAGACATTCATATGAAAGATGCAAATAATTAAGAAAAGATCATAGAATCAGAACTAAGTTTTCCTATGAAGCTAAATCCTTTACATAATACATAATATTTGTCCATTTTAAAACTAATTCTTCTGTAGTTGCTCATGGCTCCTGCAATGCACTCCTTTTGAAAATCTTGAGCTACCCTAAAAAAGAGAGATAACAGAGAAAAAATTAGAACGTAAGCTTTAAGAGTAGTGTGAGAAGAAATGTACTTTGATGAAATTGTAAGAGAGAGGTACCATACCAATGTTTGGAATTATACCAAGTGTACAGCTAGATCATGTCACTAAGAAGGCATGTATGTATGTACATGCATGTATGTACATACATACATACATGCCTTCTTAGTGACGCGATTTAGCTCTACACTTGGTTTCAGGACCACCTTGCTTGGTCGCATTGCTATTTTCAGCCTGACCAGTCTTTGATTCATGACCATCATGTGCTTTCTACAGTTGAGGCTCAATTCAGTTGTAAGTAAATTATAGAAAACGTAGACATTGTTTGATAATAAAGCTGAAATTTCTGTGCGTGCACACACACACACACCCCTTAGCAATCATGTGTTCACATGGTGAAGATAAACTGGTGCAACCCTATTTTGTTCTCGCGTAATTGCTAGGATGCAATTCCTGGTTAGTGAAATGCTTGTCAGGTAAAGTTGATTCTGCACAGCCTTGATTGACCCTATCAAGTTTTTCAATGTGTGCTTTCTACAATTGAGGTTCAGTTTGGTTGTAAGTAAACATAGACATTGTGTGACAACGAAGTAGAAATTTATGCACTATAGACACACCTTAGAAACCATTTGTTCATGTGGTAAAGATAAATTGGTGTAACCGTCTTTGGTTGATTCTGCACAACCTTGATTGGCCCTATCAAACTTTTTAATGTGTGCTTTCTATAATTGAGGTTCAGTTCAGTACTACGTAAACATACACAAAACATAGGCTTTGTTTGATAACGAAGCAGAAATTTATGCACACGCACACCTTAGCAACCATGTGTGGTAAAGATAAACCATTGCAATCCTCTTTGATTCTCGCAGAAAAGCTAGGATGCAATTCCTGGGTAGTGATATGCTTGTCCGGTAAAGTTGATTCTGCACTTCCTTGATTGGCCCTATCAGACTTCTCAATGTGTGATTTCTACATTTGAGGTTTAGTTCAGTTGTAAGTAAACTTATACAAAACATAGGCATTTTTTAATAAAAAAAAGTGAAATTTATGCGCACACACACACACACATTAGCAACCTTTTTTCATGTAGTAACAATAAACCGGTGTGACACTCTTTGGCTCTCACACAATTGCTAGGATGTGCTTCCTGCAACTTATGGTGAACAATTGTTTTTAAGTATGAGAATAAACTAGAATATTTATTAGTGAAGAAACTATTACATCACCTGCATAGTACTCAATGGAGCATATTGCCAGGTGATTCTTCAACTATGTTATGTGATTCATTTGGGAGGTCATTGCCAACAACTCTTTCGTTGAGATCAACCTGAAACAAGAACATGGTAATAATATATTAATACTCATACTTTTATCTTTGCAGAAAGAAATGTGGTTTAGATACCAACTTCATCACTTCCTGCGGTTACAAATCCATTTCTCCTATCCTTTCTGGGGAATTTCACTTCAGGAATGAACGCATCATAGCAAACTCATCTGTCATGTTTTCTACATTTTCTTCTAGTGCCCGCAGTGCAAATTGAACATTTTCTTCTTTCTCAGAATGCTGAACAAAAGGCAGTCCCTGAGAAACTCATCCGTCATGTTTAAGCTTCGAAGCTCTCGAGGTATCCTCAACATAATATCTTTTCCAAACAATATTAAAATCATATGTTAAGGTCGTGCATAGAAACATATTGATACAAATTGATGATACAGAGAATCTACTTCTAGCAAATGGTACAGGTTGGATAGAAACATATTGGTACATATTTTTAAAGAGAATCTACTTCTAGCAAATGGTACAGATTGGATTCCAACCATTAATAAGGTGATCTTCCGGCAAAAATGGCCTATACAAGCCATGTAATTGAAAAGGGAATGCTAGGAGGTTCCAACAGATCTTTTGCAGTACCAGGAATATCTGTCTCGGGTAGACAATAATGAAGCTGTAAAATACAAGATATCTGAAGAAAATCTAGTTGAATCAAAACTAACAAAATAGTGGTACTGCACAAAGATGAGAGAGGAAATAGGACAGAATAAAATTACTACAAAATAACAGAGTATGCAGCCTGCACAACCAAACAATATCATGTTTTATGCTCCAGCGTAAATGGACTGTGAGGTTATTTGGCCAGTCTATCTAACACCACTTGTACTACTGTTGAGTCTTGCCATGTAAAATTTGATTGGACCAAACAGTTGCTCAAATATTTTTAAGAAAATCTGTCTGAATTGAATTCTAGTCAAGCAAACAATTCAACAAACACTTAGCGTGCATTGCCTACAGGAAGGAAGTAGCGAGACAAAGGAGAAGAGGATCGAGACTTGAGATGCATAAATGAAGGAGACCACTTTGGTTGATCTAATGATAAAACTGTAGGGGCTATGGGAATCAAGGGATCACCTGCTTGATGTGGTGGAGGTTGCATATGCTGGATGGAGGCGAGAGCTGCTTGCGGGGCGGTGTATCAACGGAACACGCGGTGGAACCTCGGGTGAAGGATGAGACCAGCGTGGATGCGGCTTTGTGATGGTGAGGACGAGGTCGGGAGGAGCACGACTTCTTGACGGTGATGACGACGGACGTTGACGAGCCGGGCGGGTCCAAGTAGCGAGCTTGTTGATGGAGGAAACCGGGAGTCCGCGGCGGGTGGACCTAGCGGCGGAGGGCAACGCGTGAGGGTGAGGCTGCCACTGCGCGGGGTGCGGGATTGGGCGGCGCGAGGGATGGTGATGGCGACGCAGATTGGAATCTGGAGGTTGGATAATGGGGAGGTGGGGGAGTTGGCGCTGAGGAAAAATATTCAGCTATATATGGAGATAGAAAAGAGAGACATGGGAGTTTGCGCGGCAAAGAAAACAATTTGTTGCGCCAAATTTTTTTTAGAGCGAAATTAGTCTGGGAACGTCAAATTTTGGTTATTTGGTTAAGTGGAAATAGTTTTGGAGCGCCAAAAGGAGTTTGGTTATTTGGTAACCAAACTAAAAATATGGATAAATATTTTTTTGAGGTGTTTATTTTATTGGATAAATCCGTACTCTTTGTTCTTTTCACCAAAAAGGATCAAACTTAAATGTCCGCATACATTTCGAACTTATATGGACGCGCATACGGGAGCCGTTCATTCAACACTATACCCTAAATGTCCGCGCACATTTCGAGCGTAAATTGAACCAAATGAAGAAATTTCACGCAAACCAAACGAGTTTCATGCAAACCGGATAAAAGTTTGACATATATTTACATAAACTAGGCGATATTTCGTCTGTTCAACTGAAATTAGAGAAAAATTTCGCGAGGTAGTGGACGATAACATCCTACACGTGGACGCATTGACCAGCTGGTTGCTGATGTGGCGCCGACGTCTCCGCGGTGGTCCTGGACCGGTCGCGGGCCCAGGCCTCCGCGTGGTCGGGGTGGCGGCGAAAAACCCTAGATCCAGGCCCGTCCTTCCTTTCTCGTGGCGGCAGGGCAAGGTGAAGGGCGGCTCTAGATCCTTCACCGAGGTTGCGGCGGTTCCTGCCATGGCGGGCGCTGAGGGGCGCGACTTCCGTGGTGACAAACGCGAGGCCTTAGAAGCGGGACGTGTTGACCATGGAGCCGGCTGAGGTGCTGGTCGCAGAGCAGGCCGTGTCGACCGCGACCGAAGCAAGTACTATTGGAAACACGACGATGGTGGCGACCACAACAACACTTCCTCATCCAACATCGCCTCGGCTTCTGACGACATGTCGCGCTGGGATGCGGCGGCAGCGGTGGACCACCGAGATCCCAAGTCTTGGGGCCTTTGGGTGGAGAAATCCCAACCCTCGTCCAGCTCTGGCGGCAACAACGGTGGTCGTCCTCAGGGAAAAAAGAACTCTACTCAGGTGCATCCTAGCAAGAACTTTTGCACTTGCCCTATCTGTAAATCTTCTAACCTGTTCGATGCCTCCAAGCTTTCTACGAGCGTTGTAATAAGCTACGTCGCCTCACTTCCGTCTACACTGAATTCCTGCCATGGGAGTGCATTCCTGTTTATTCAGAATTTGTTCAATTTTTTTAAAAAAATTGAAAGGTCCAAAAAAGGTTCTCTCCTTTTCAAAAATAAAATCTCACTTTTTCAAAAAAAATATTGCATTTCATAAAAATGATTAAACATTACAAAAATGTTCGTTTGTTTGAAGAATTTTCTCAAAAAATTGAATTTTTCACATTTGAAAATACATTTTATCATGTTTTCTTGAAAAACTGATTGTAAAAAAGCGCTTGAAAAAATCGGTTTGCTAGAGTGTCAAGTGCTATGACACTCGATTTGCTAGAGGGGAAAGGGCTGGCCCAACCAGAGGGGGTGCCATGTGCGAAGTGTCAACATTTTGGCGCATGTCACACGAGCGCTCCCGTTGCGTTGGGACCCCCTATTTGGCAACCTGCGTGCCAGGGATCAAGCGAACTAGCAGCCCCAGCTAACCCATGTGCCCTTTTTGGCCAGCCCATGTACGGGGCAGGATGCCCACTTTTTTCTCATTTTGATTTTTCTGTTTTCTATGTTTTTCTTTTTTCAAATAATTCAGGATTTCAAAAAAGTTTTGAATTTCAAAACAAATTGCGAATTTGAAAAAACAAAGTCTAAAAATCATAAAATGTTCATGAATACCGAAAATATTCATGGTTTTGAAAAATGTTCGAGAAATCCTCCAATGTTCGTGATTTTGAAAAATGTTCACATATTCAAATAAATGATAAAAGCTCATGGATTAAAAAAATTGTCTATTTCAAAAAATGTTCAGGAATTTGAATTGTTCAAAAATTGCAAAAATATGCATAAAATTATAAAAGTATTCAGGAACTCCAAAAAAATGTTTTGTCAAAAACAAATAATGTTCCTGAATTTCAAATTTTCTCCCCAAATTTTAAAAAATATTCACTGGTTCAAAACAATTGTTACCAAGTTCCAAAAAATGATGGCGATTCAAAAAAAATGGTCATGTATTTGTTTTTTTCATGATTTCAAAAAAATTTCATGATTTTGCAAATGTTCAAAAATTTAAAAGAGAATCAAAAATAGATAAAAAATAATGAAAATGAATAAATACGAGAAAGAAAAATAAAAATAAAAAGGAAAACAGAAAAGAAAAAAAGTTAAAGAGAAAGAAAAAAAGGAAAAAAGAAATAACCGAAAGGAAAAAAAATTATTCAGGAAAGGTTCTAGAAACATCCCAAAACCATGGGCCAGGCCATAAGAATATAGCGCATGTGTTGGGTACGCGGCAGGTCGCTCGGTAGCGACTTGCATGCCAAATAGGAGCCACCCGTTGCGTTGGGGACCTCGTATAGGACGCTCGCTGCGTCAAACGGTCGACCGGTCGCACAGGGTGCGCCGCGATTAGGCCGGCCCATTTGTGTCGCAGCGAGTGAAGTGGGAGCACGCGCCTGTAGCGATCGACATTGTAGTGGCCCGCGCTGTAACAACCAGCCTTCTCTAAAAAAAGGCACTGCAGTGGACCGGCCTTCAGAGATCTGTACTGTATTTTTCAAAAAGACGAACAAAAATTAGAAAGCACAAAAGTATTTTGAATTTGTGAACAATTTTTTGGAAAACAGGAACATTTTTGAAATTCTGAACAAATTTTGAAAGCGCAAACATTATTTGAAGCTCCCCGAACAATTTTTGAATTTATGAACAAATTTTGAAAATGAGAACACTTTTTGAAATTGAGAACAAAATTTTGAAACCACAAACATTTTTTGAAATTCTGAACATTTTTTGAATTTGTGAACAAATTTCAAACCGATTTTTTATTGGAAATTCTGAACAAAAATTTGAAAATTTTGAAGCAATTCAAAATAAAAAAGAAAAATGAAAGAAAAGAAAAAAAGAAAAAGAAAACAAAAAAATGTTCAAAATTCATGAATATTTTTTGAAAATTGCGAAGAATTTTTGAAACAGAAACATTTTTTGAAGTCCCAAACATTTTTTTTAAAGTTGTCAAAATTTTGAACAAAAACATTCAGAACAATGTTTTTAACACACAAAATATTTTTGAAAATTCCCGAACAATTTTGAAGAATGCATACAGTTTTTGGATTTTGAACTTGTTTTTAAAAACACGAATATTTTTTATATTTCGAACATTTTTCTAAAAGCACAAACATTTTCCAAAAATGCGAACATTTTTTGAAAAAGAAACATAAACTTGAAAAACAAAAAATAAAAAACAATAAAGAGAAAAGAAAAGAAAAACGAAACAGAAATAGAAATAGAAAAAGAAAGGAGAATAAAAAACCGGTTCAGGAACCTTCTAGAAGGTTCCCAAAACCAGAAAAAACCAGCTGGGAACCTCTAGAAGGTTCCCAAAACCGGGAGCGTTGGAACGGTTAAACGGGCCGGCCCGTTGCGTCGCTGCTCGGTCGCTCGCCTGTGCGATGCGCCAGCAGTTTGACGCAACGAGCGGCATATAGGATTTTCCGTTGCGTTGGTCTTTTGTGTGGGGGGCGTCTATGTATTGCTCGTGTGATCCCTATAAAACATGTCGCATGGAACGCACTGTCAGATGGGCCAACCCCAGTGCACGCGACTATATGCCCCAGGCGCACCTAACAAACACATAAACAGTTTTGTTTTTTTAGATCAGTTTTTCATGTGGTTTTTCTGTTTCTTGGCCTATTTTTTCTCCAGGTTTTCCTGTTACAGTATTAGTTTTTACTTCTTTTAAAGTGTTCATTATGTATTGAAAACAAATTTTAGCAGTGTAAAAACAATGTTAAACGTGTATAAAAAAATGTTTGTCGTGTGTACAAAAAATGTACAACATGTACGAAAAAGTTAGACATCAAAAAATATATTTGAAAAAATATAATCATATATTTAAAATATTAAAGTGTATAAAAAGTTGTTCCTGATGTATACAAAATAAATGTTACTAATGTATACCAAAAAAGTACAATATGTATACATAAGGTAAACATGTGTTTGAAAAATGTAGTCATGTACTAAAAAATGTTAAACATGTATAACAAATGTTTATGGTGTATACAAAAAGAATAATAAGTGTATGAAAAAGAATAGACATCAAATATATATTGTAAATAGTGGAAATCATGTATTTGAAAATGTTTAAAGTGTATTGAGAATGTTTCATATGTATAAAAAATGTATAATATGTACGAAAAAAGGTAGAAAAAATATATTTCAAAATGCTAACAGTATAAAAAATGTTTTTTAGCAATATGAAAAATGTTCAGTATGTATAAAAAGAAGTAAACATTAATACATTTGTAAAAAAATTAGTCATGTCTTTGAAAAATATTAAACATGTATGGAAAAATGTTCATATAGTATATGAAAAATGTACAATAAGTATGAAATAAAAGTACACATGTAATAAAAAAACTAAGAAAACCGATGAAAGAAACAAAGTATATCATAAAAAATCAATGAAAGAAACAAGGTAAATAATAGGAAATCGAGAAAGAAAAAAGAAACCCAGAAAAAAATGTATACGAAGAAAAACCAAGGAAACCGAGGAAAAACCGAAGGAAAATAGAAAAAATGAAAAAAAAAGATGGAAAACTGAAGAAAACCCTGCAAAACAGGTAAACAGAAAAACCATGCTATTGAAAAAGGGCCGATCCTGTAGGGCACAAGCCGGAGGCGAGACCGAACTCGCCCCACAATGGACGATATATAGCTGTAGGGGACATGCTATTTGACGCTGATTGCGTCAAATTGGAAGATATTCACACGACTGGGCTGACCCATTGAGGCCCCACACTTGAACGGTATCGAACATGCCACCTGCAGTTGGGGGCTGTTTGGTTCGCTACCTGAGCTACTTGCCTGAAAAAATTGAGCGCTCTCGTTACTTCAGCCTGTCAGGCAGCCTGAAAAAATGTTCGTTTGGTTCATTCCTAAAGCCTTCCATGAGCCTGAGCAATATTAAAATAATACTCACACAGTTTAGAGTGCATGCATGCGCGCACTGATTGCTCCGCCTGAGTCAGGCCTCCTATTTTGGTGGCCTGGCTCCGGCTAACTACGTGCCGGAGATGCTCAGGTCAGGCAAGTCGAATGGTGCTTAGGCACCAACCAAACAAGGTGCAAGCAGTTGTCAGGCTTGCCCCTTGCCAGGCAAATTCCTCTCAGGGTAGCAACCAAACAGCCCCTTGGTAACTGAGAGTTGCTAGCCACATGAGTTGATGTTGGTCAGTGACGGATTCACAACGTAAAATAATGAGAACAAACTGTAGCGGTAGATAATATTTTTTAATTCTTTTGAACATTTTTTGAATATGGTGAATAACGTTTTTAGAAAATAACATTTTTTGGATAAGATAAAGTTTTTTCGACATTTGTGAACTTTTTTTAATTTTGAACAACTTTTGGAAATTTCAAACATTTATCGAAATTGTGAATAATTTTCTAGAAAAAGAAAAATTCTTGTACTCCCGATCATTTTAGAAAAAATAGATCTCTGTCTTGGGGAGCGCAGCGGTGTGAGATCTACGGGAGCGGGCGAGCGACGGCAGCTTGAGAGCTCTTGTGGGGCCAAACGGAGGCGGGAGGCCGGCGGCTGGTGCCGAGGCGCCGAGGGGCAGCGGCGCTAGCTGCTCATATATCTTTTTCTTTTTAGGGAGCTGCATGTCACAAAGTGGTAAAATAATATACATCAGCCCTGCCATACGACGACTGATCAGATTGCGTCGTGTGAAAATCGTACCTGCTTTCATCGTACATAGAGGAATTCGCAATATACACAAATGAACATTATAGAGGGGATGATTAACGCGACAATCAAATAACAAAGTATTATTCAAAGTTTAGTACAGCTAATTTTAATATCTATCCGAGTTACGAAAATATGAGTATTCAAAGTTTTCTTCAGAATAGAGTTGCACATTAAAACATCTCATAAATCGTCTGGAAGAACAGAGTCGCACATTAAAATGTCTCAAAAATCGTCTCTAAGAACAGAGACACACATTAAAACGTCTCACAAATCGTCTCTAAGTTAATTAAAATTAAATACTTATTTCTTTGAAGGCTAATTACAATAAAAAAAGTTTGTGGCGCTGCGTAAACGTCTTAAGAAGCGTCTTTAGGTTGCTAGTGTTCAAGGGCATAGAGACGAATAAAAAAGCAACCCAGGAAAAGCGACCATATGTGGTATTTTTGTTGTAGTGATCAGATCAAAGCATCTAGCATCTTTGGTAGACCTTTCTTGAATAGTTGCGGTGCTGTTGTTGATTGTCAAAAAGAAAGGTTTATGTTAAGTTTGGAGAAGATGAAATTTCCTTTAATTTCTCTAAGTTTACTAAACAACATCATACTAAAGATTTACCTTGTGTGGATGAGATAGAAAGAATTGTTGCGATTGTTGTTCCTCCTACAGAACCTTTAGAACAGTATCTGCTAGAACATGAAAACTCTTTTAATATGCGGGAGAGGAATGAAATTGATGATATTTTCCTCAGTCAAGTACCTATTCTTAAACATAATCTGCCTGTTGAAACTTTGGGAGAGCCTGAGCCTCCTAAAGGTGATCCTATATTTGAATTAAAACATTTGCCTAGTAATCTGAAATATGCTTATTTGGATGAAAAGAAAATATATCATGTTATTATTAGTGCTAACCTTTCAGTGCATGAAGAAGAAAGATTACTCGTTGTTCTAAAGAAACATCAAGGGGCAATTGCTTATACTCTGGATGATCTTAAAGGCATTAGTCCTACTCTCTGTATCCACTAGATTCATATGGAACCCGATGCTAAACCTGTTATAGATCATCAACATCGCTTGAATCCTAAAATGAAGGAAGTGGTAAGGAAAAGAAATTCTCAAACTCCTAGAAGCAGGCATAAGAGAGGCGATTTCCTATGCATGGCGGTAGCTACGCACGCATGGTGACAGCTACACACCCTTTGGCATAAGTGCCTTTTTATATATATGAGGTGTCAGGTTTCTTATGGCATTGGCACAAGTGCATTTTTGTTGTATAGAAATGACTTTTTCTCACTTCTCTTTGTCTTTTTTATTTCCTTTTTGACAGAAGTGCCTTTTCGTTGTTTGGAATGGGCCTTTTCTCACTTCTCTCACTCTTTTTGCTTGCCTTTTTGGCATAACTAGCGGGTGCACCCGCGCATTCGCGCGGCTAGAATTGG
The DNA here is from genome assembly GCA_011799875.1 of Thinopyrum elongatum. Taxonomy (NCBI): domain Eukaryota; kingdom Viridiplantae; phylum Streptophyta; class Magnoliopsida; order Poales; family Poaceae; genus Thinopyrum; species Thinopyrum elongatum. The sequence continues at coordinate 15,073,234 of CM022303.1, forward strand.
ATATGTATTTTTAATAATTGGTACGATGATGTTTGAATTTATAATTTTCAACATTTAATGTTCGGAACTTTATACTGTTGTGTATTGAGCACTTCTTATTCATTTTTGTAGCTTCTTACAATCATATTTACTTTTTAAAAAAATTCAGTGTATTTAATTTCAGAGATTTGAACATTTAATGTTGGTAACTTCATATTATTTTGAATTGAGCAACTCCATATTCATTTTTGTAGCTTCACATGGTCATATTTATTTTTGATTTTCTCCATCTATTATACGCTTTACCAAATCTTATACCAGGTAGACCCATTGTTCTAACTTTCAAGAGAAAAATTTAAAAATCCTCAACTTATTGTCACTCATTCCTCACACAAGTGTGAACCGGATTAATACTCTTTTAGTAGAACATGATGTTTCCCCAGCTTTGCGCAGCCCAGCCCGCGTTTTTCTTATGGGTATGTGCAGTCCACGTATGAAGCCTACTTAGTAGTATAGGCACCCTAGAAAAGTAGTATAGGCCAATAGGACGTGATGGAGGCCCATTTTGATACATATCATTTCTCTCAAATTAGAACGCTGGTGCATACTGTATGCATACAACATTCTACCATTCCCCGTCTAAAAAAAGCATACCATCCTTTCGTCCCAGTCGACCCCCTTCAGGTTGCTCATCCACATGCATGGATATGCCACCACCTTCGATTAGCAGCCAGCCAAGGAAGATGTTGTTGCTACCTTTCATCAAACTAATCCCAAGATATCCTGGTTGTATTTCTCTCTTGTTTTCTTCAAATTCTTCTTTCTGTGGTTACTGAATGCGAACCCTAATTGTTGTGACCTTAATTGGGGAAAGCAGCAATTGTGTACTTCCACGGCTGTAGTGTTGCTCTTTTCTCTCAAAGCCTAGACTAATAGTGTTGCTCTTTTTGTAGCTTTCACATTACTGTTATGGTAGTGTCAGGATGCATTGAAAAAAAAACATGCTTTATATTTCAATATCAGAAGAGTTTTGCCATAGTAGATATCTCAAGTTAAAATATTAGAAGCAAGGTTGAGCTATTCAAATGAGATCAAAATGCAGAAGTACACATGAAGAATTGCACGTGAATGTTACCAAAGGTTGATGGTGTTGATGTCGTGACTTCAGTTTGTTGGATGTTTTCTTGGTGCCTTCGATTGTCTCGGTGTCTCAGGCGTATATTGGATGCAGGTTGCTGGAGTTGTTTCCACTCCTTTGGTTTGTCGGGCGTCTTGTGTGTTTGATTGTACGGCCATCTTGAAAGCTATTGAAGAAGTGCGTCCTGGATCAGATCCAAGAGTTTTATCATGAATGTCTTCTTGTAAAATTATGGTTGAATTATTATGTGATATATAGCACACATGCCCATGCGTTGCAACAGGGTAATAAAGATATAGACTTGATTTTACCGGCAAACATTGATCACAACACCTGTACGAATTTCATAGAAATTTTGTTAAGAAATCTTCGGCAATGCATATAATATCCACTTCTTAACCTTTAATCAAAAAAGACGGAGGTAACAAACTCTTATAACTGTGGATAAAACTACAATATATCAGCCTTATTTAAATTGTAGTACATCAATTTCTGTACACTCATGGCTCCAAAAAGATTAGATAGTTAGCTCACAGAAGTTGCCTTCCAATATGAATTCGGTCAATTACTTTGTATCACCTATATAGAAGCAGAAAAGGTCATCAATCATTTTCCTACATCTATATACTTCATCTTTCTAAGCCTTAATTTGGATCAATATCCAGCCATGAACTGTCCTTGTTTCAACCATTTTCATATTTAATATAGAACTATAAAAGGCAGCTAGTTTAACCAAAAAAAAAACATACTTTCAATACTGCAAGGATAGGAAAGTGACGTGCAATTTTATGCGAATGGTATTTTGTGAAATTCAAGCAGCCAAGGAGTAAGAAAAATATAAAATAAACATGTCTTTTGTTTTGTTCTGAGCAATCATAATTAATCTACACTCAAATTGGTTAATACCAAACTTGCAAGTGGCCTATCTCTCATGCACATTGTTGATCAAGTTATCAATGTGCACCTTCTGTACTTCTACCAGATCGCATTTGATGACGTACGCATACACGTCCATCCAACTTCTTGCCAACAATAAGGAAAATCTCATAATCCCTTGTCCTGCTCTTGATACTCGCACCTTCTTTTTTTTTACTACCCCCCAGTTTCTTGCCTACGGTCAATTGAAACACTGAATCTTATAACATGTAGAGTGTCGCTCCTTGTGTAATGGATAGCCTCACGGGACGTTGCCGATGACGGTAGTTACAACAACGACAGCCCTGCCCTGGCGATGCAATGTGAAGCATATGTGCACGGACGTGAGATACGAAATAGCATACCTGATTCTCAACAGTCAGTGCCTGCTTCTGCTGCCCATAATTCTAATTTACTTTTCTGGAAATTCACAATTTAGCAATCAAACCTGGAGCCGTGAATGCATGCGTGCATGTAAAACTGGTACGATGGATCCTGCATGTAGAATTGGATTCCATGTACGCACATGCTGGCATGTCCGGTACTTTCCATGGTTTTTTTCTTTTGCTAGAATAACTGCAAAGAAAGCTTTTGGTCTTCAGTCACAATGGATCACACTGGAATTATTGAATTAGCAGTATGCGTCGGTGTTGGTGTAACTTGGAGAGATCAGGGAGGGTTAATCGCCATCACCTATCGGCAAGAGGAACGATCTTTTTCCAAGAAAGCTTCTTCTTAGCATGCATAGTTGATCATGAATGATATCCTCCCTTCTAATCCTCATCTCCATCAAGCACAACGGCAGTGACCTCCTCCGCGACGGTAGATCCTCATCGGCGACGATGCGCACAAAGGCTCCCATATATGCGTGTGTGCCTGTGCGTTTCTTGCGAGAGCCGACCACCGGGCGGAGCTACACGCATGCATGCGCCGTGTACGGGCTGGCCGGCTTGGCATGCACCGCCGGCTAAGATCGAGATTCCGATACGATGCTATGTACGATCTGCCAGCTAGCTTGCTTTTCCCTTTTTTTTTTCTTTATATTTATGAGATGAGATCTCCTACGGGGTTTGCTAGGGCCCGTTGCCTACAGGTGATGGCGTGGTCTGTTAGGTTCCCTTTTTTGAGAGCGTATTCTGTTACGATTCTGCAGATATGGTGTGTTCCAAATCATCTTGCGTGTTCCGTTTTTGGTTTCCCTGTTTTTTTTTTTTTGCTAGGGTGGACATACGAAGTGGGTTTCAGTTTTTTTTTATGTTAGTACTTGCCTAATCTTCACCGTTGATACATCTTAGTTTTTAAAATGTCAAATCATCACCGTTCGTTTTCTATCGTTTTAAGTATATAATAGATTGCCTGTTTGCTTGCCTGGCTGGTCCAAAGTCACGATATTTTCATTATAGAGTTATTTTTCATAGTCCAAAATATTTAACCAAAATAATTAGAGATAAAAATTAGGGACGTGCGTAGCTACCATCATGTGTAGCAAATTATTTCCGGCAGGTATAATCTATCTTATATCTGATAGTAGATGGGTAAGTCATGTTCATTGTGTTTTTAAGAAGAAAGGTATTACTGTTGTTGCTAATGATAGAAATGAACTTATCCCACAAAGAATAGTTACTGGTTATAGGATGGTTATTGATTTCAATAAATTAAATAAAGCTACCTGGAAAGATCATTATCTTTTACCTTTTATTGATCAAATGTTAGAGAGATTATCTAAGCATACACACTTTTACTATCTTGATGGTTATTCTGGTTTCTCGCAAATAGCTGTTTATCCTGAAGATCAAGAGAAAACAACTTTTACTTGTTCGTTTGGAACTTTTTCTTATAGACATATGCCTTTTGGTTTATGTAATGCTCCTGCTACTTTTCAAAGATGTATGACTGCTATCTTTAATGATTTCTGTGAAAAGATCATGGAAGTATTCATGGACGATTTCTTCGTCTATGGAACTTCTTTCGATGATTGTTTGCACAATCTTAATATTGTTTTATAGATATGTGAAGAAACTCATCTTGTCTTGAATTGGGAGAAGTGCCACTTTATGATAAATGAAGGTATTGTCCTTGGGCACAAAATTTCTAAAAAGTGTATTGAAGTTGACAGAGCTAAAATTGACTCTATTGAAAAGATTCCTTACCCGTCAGATATTAAAGGTATACGTAGTTTTCTTGGTCATGTTGGTTTCTATAGAAGATTTATTAAAGACTTCTAAAAAAATTCTAGACCTCATACTAATATTTTGCAAAAAGATGTTTCATTTCTTTTTGATGATGATTGTAGGGAAGCCTTTGAAATTCTTAAGAAAGCTTTGATCTTTGCTCCCATAGTTCAGCCACCTGATTGGAATTTGCCTTTGGAAATTATGTGTGATGCTAGTGACTATCTTGTTGGTGTTGTATTAGGACAGAGAGTTGATAAGAAATTGAATGTTATTTATTATGCTAGTAAAACTTTAGATGCTACTCAAAGAAATTATGCTACTATTGAAAAAGAATTTTTAGCAGTTATCTTTTCTTGTGATAAATTCAAATCTTATATAGTTGACTCTAAAGTTACAATTCATACTGATCATGCTACTATTAAGTATCTTATGGATAAGAAGGATGCTAAGCCTAGGCTTATTAGATGGGTTTTGCTTTTACAACAATTTGATTTGCATATTGTGGATAGAAAGGGAGTTGATAATCCAATTGCTGCTAATTTGTCTAGAATGGAAAATATACATGTTGATCATATTCATGTTAATGATAGTTTTTCGGATGAGCAATTAGCAATTGTGAACGTTTCTTCTCGTATTAACCCTTGGTTCACTTGTTATGCAAATTTCATTGTTGCTTAGTATATTCCACCTAAGTTCACTTATCAACAAAAGAAAAAAAATCTATGATTTGAGAACATACTTTTGGTATGATCCACATCTATATAAAAAGGAGCAGATGGTATTATTAGGCATTGTGTACCTGAACATGAGCAGGAAGAAATATTAAGGAACTGTCACTCCAGTCGTTATGGAGGACATCATGTTGGAGATAGAACTGCACATAAGGTACTACAATATGGTTTTATTGGCCTACTCTTTTTTAAGGATGCTCGTAAGTTTATTCTTTCTTGTGATGAATGTCGGAGAATTGGTAATGTTGGTAGACATCAGGAAATGCCTATGAATTATTCTCTTGTTATTGAACCTTTTGATGTCTGGGGTTTTGATTATATGGGTCCTTGTCCAACCTCAAATGGCTATACTCATGTTCTAGTTGTTGTTGTTTATGTCACCAAGTGGATAGCTGTCACCAAGTGGGTAGAAGCTATTCCAACTAAAAGTGTTGATCGTAAGACTTCTCTTAAAATGCTTAAAGAAGTTATTTTTCTGACGTTTGGAGTTCCTAGATATCTTATGACTGATGGTGGTTCACATTTTATTCATGTTTCTTTTAGAAAAGTTCTTGCTAAATATGATGTAAACCATAGATTAGCATCACCTTATCATCCCCAATCTAGTGGACAGGTTGAATTATCTAATAGAGAGATCAACTTAATTTTGCAAAAGACTGTCAATAGATCGAGAAAGGATTGGTCTAATAAACTTGATGACGCACTATGGGCTTATATAGCTGCTTATAAGAATCCTATGGGAATGTCACCCTGTAAAATGGTTTACAGTAAAGCTTGTCACTTACCGCTTGAACTAGAACATAGAGCTTATTGGGCTCTTAAGCAACTTAATTATGACTTTAATCTTGCTGGTGAGAAAAGACTGTTTGATTTGAGTGCTTTAGATGAATGGAGAAATGAAGCTTTTGAAAAGGCTAAGATGTTTAAAAAAAGTATAAACTGTGGCATGACAGGAGAATTTAGAAACATGAATTTAAAATTGGTGATAAAGTTCTCTTGTACAAGTTTTGTTTCAGACATTTTGCAGGTAAGCTTCTCTCCCAGTGGGAAGAACCGTTCATCATCGAAGACGTTTATTGGTCTGGAGCTATCAAGATCAACAACACCGAGGGGTCCAAACCGAGAGTGGTTAATGGCCAAAGACTTAAGCATTATATTGCCGGTACCCCTCTGGAGGTAGAAATCGATATTATACAGGTAATAACACCGGAGGACTTTATTGAAAATAAATTTCGAAAGCTCTAGAACCCTAAAAAAGAATAAGTATGTGTTCAGGTAATGAAACGGTCTCTGAAAAATTGGGTAAAATTTTATTTGGAAGATTTATGATTTTTAGGAATTATTGGGCAAAAGAGGCAACCGGGAGGTGCTCGTGGGCCTCATGCGATAGGCCCATGCCCCCCCCCCCCCCCGGTGGCGCGTGGGGGCGACGCGTGGTGGCCTTGGACACCGCCTCGACTCCATTTTCTTCTCGATGATTCCTCTACATGCAAAAAATAATTCTATAAATTCCCTGGATTTTTCTGAGCTTCTATCGCACTTTTTCTCCTGTTTTCGTTTTGAGCTATTTCTGCCAGGGTTTTCCAGGATCTAGATCATGTCTTCCGACAGAGTTGAAAGAGAGGAGGAGCCCATGAGCGAAGATGATGCTGCTGAAGACTCGGTGGAGGAGTTATCCTTTCATGAGAAAGCCATGCTTGCCAGCATGTCGACAAGTCCTTTGTCTACCAAGGTTAAGAAACATAAGTCAGTGCCGGATCTTTAGCCAGGTCAAGCAGAAATCCTTTTCACAATTTGGTTCATAATTATGGAGTGGAAAACACCTCTTTGGTGGACATGTCGTCGAATTGGGACATCAACCATTTCGAGGAGACAAGTGCAAATAAAGACAATGATTGGGGCCCTTCGAACAAGAAGCTAATGTTGGGTATCAAGCATAATATGATGATGATTTAGGGACTTGCAAATCGTATAAAGGATATGGAGAATATTCTTTTGGAAATTAGAGATAGTGTTACCCCAGAGTCCCCATCATCATCATCATCATCACCGAAAGATCACAATTGAGTTTATGGGTAATGGCATTCTACTTGGCTTGTTCCATGCTTGGGGGAGGTGGCACGGTATCTTTTACATCATTCTTATTTTTCTTTTTTATCTCGATCCCTTAGGTTATATCTTGATTAGAGAAGTTAAAGTTTGGTATAGAGGTTTGCAATATGTTCTATCTGCTCCTTCAGAGCAATTATCAATGTATCCGTTGGTGTGAGGTTATATAATAAAGAGATGGCATGCGACTTCCTTTTGCTTTTTCGTTGTTATATATTCTAACACTGCAATTCACTTTTGTAGAATTATCTTATGGAAGGTCATGACTTTACATGCTGGGTATAACAAATAAAAACTATTGAGAATTAACAAACAAGCATTGGTCATATAAACAATTTAATGAAGCTTAGTATAAGGAAGAGAGGTTTTACATGCAAATATATCATCTTGGACATCTTTTGTGATTGTGAACTCTCAATGAAAAGTTTCAAACCTGAACATAGTGTTTTGGCTAGACAAGGAAGACAACCTGATGAATGTATATTTATGCATCTTTCTATTTATTTGTTATGGATCCTCCAACTTGCACTATTTATTTCATCCTTTGCTAGCCTGAAAATTATGTACTAAGCGGAGATACTGCTTGTGGATCCAAAAACCATGAGCCCAATTTCTTTCCACAAGTGTCCACTATACCTACCTATGGGTTGAGAAAGACCTTCCAAGTAAGTTGTTATCGGTGTAGGCACTAAAAAGTTGCCCTTCAATTAAAAGTATGAATTTTTATTGGAAGGAAATTGAAAATTTATGCAAACTTGTGATGGGGCGTAAAACCATAATAATAACGCAAATGGGCACCATCATAAGGGGCAATGTAAAGTAAAGTTCCTTTCTATTAAACTTTTATGCAACCAAAACCTCAAAAGAGCATGACAACCTCTGCTTCCCTCTACGAAGGGCCTATCTATTTATTTTTTATGTTGAGTCAATTATGTTTGCTTCTAATCTTTAAAGTAAATACTGCATGGTGGAGGAATATCCATGACATATAAACTATTGATGTGCATAATTATGTTATTCATTATTGTTGGCATTATCCTTGAGATAAGTAAGTTATATCTTCCTATGTGTCTGGTTGAAACAACTTTGTACTAAAATAAATTCTCCTGAGTGCTAGCTAATTATGCAAAGATTAAAAGATGATTGAGCATGTGTTACTTGTTGATTAAACAACTCTGACAAGGACCCTTCTGGAAGAATAATAGGAATGTGATTATTTAATGACTAAGAACATAGTTTGTTATGATCAAGAAACTTTTGTGGGTTAAACTCTTGCATGTAAAGGTGTCATGACCTCCTTATAAGAAGTTTTGTAAGAAGGGATTGTTGTTTAGAATGTTTAATCATAAAATTAAATAGTGATGATATCATTTCCGTATTCTTTATTATCGACTCCTCACTTCATAAACTTGTGGTCATGTTTACTAAGCTCAGATTTCGCTTGGGGACAAGCGAGGTCTAAGCTTGGGGGAGCTGATACGTACATTTTGTATCACTATTTCTTATTATAATTTACTCCTTATCAATTATATTTTGCACATCATTGCTCAATTCTAATGCCTTTTCCCTCTGATTTGCATGTAAAACACTGATACGTCTCAAACGTATCTATAATTTTTATTGTTCCATGCTATTATAATATCATTTTTGAATACTTTTTATAGCAATTATATTTATTTTTCTATACTAACCTATTAATTCAGTGCCAAGAGCCAATTGTTGTTTTCTGCATGATTTTGACTTTTCAGAAAATCAATAACTACGGAACTCAAAATACCATTGGGATTTACGGTAATTTTTTCTAGAGTATGAAGATTCCAGAAAGTGCCGGGAGGGGCCAGGGGGCCACACCTGGCCTCCACGCAGCCAGGCCAGGTGGCCAGTGGCCCACCCATGTGGGGTGGCCGTGTGGGGCCCACTGGCCCCGCCTTACATTGATTCCTTCGCCTATAAATCCCATATTTCCATAAACCCTCCATACCATTTTTCACGATTTTTCCCGCAACCGTAACTTCCTGTTCCGTGGAGATCCAATCTGGAGGCCTGTTCCGGCACCCTGCCGAAGGGGGAATCCATCACCAGAGCCATCTTCATCGACCTTGCTTCCACCATGAACATGGGTGAGCAGTTTACTTAGGACCTTAGGGTCCATAGCAGTAGCTAGATGGCATCATCTCTCCCTTGTGATTCAATACAAAGTTCCCATGAGCTGCATCACATGATCGGGATCAATATGACGTAATCGGTGGTTGTGTTTGTTGGGATGTGATGAATTGTCACTTTATGATCAGATTGTTTATTGAATTATATTGAATCTTTTGAAGTTTCCTTAATGCATATTTAAGTAGCCATGCATGCTTTCCGATCTATTTGTCGTCTCAGGCCAAGATTGATAGTTTGGTCTTCAGAGGGAGTTGTGCATGGTAGTGGGTTCAATCTTGCAGTGTATTTGATCCCAATGATAATTAGGGATTGGACATGTATTGTATTGTTACCATTAAGGATAAAACGATGGTTTCTTTATCACACTTAGATGATAGTTTTACTATCTACATTATGTCATCATGTTTATTGCAATGCTCTATTTATTGTAAACTTAATACTTCAAGATGCATGCTGGTCGGATAGCGGTCTTGGGTTGGAGTATTAGTTGTAGATGCAGTTGGATAACAGTCTACATATCACGGACATAATGCCTATGCAATATTATGCCATGAATGATCATAGTCATAAATATAAATATTGCAATTTAATCGCTGCCCAACTGTAATTTGTTCACCACACCACACTTATCTGCTTGGAGAGATGCCACTAGTGAACCTATGGCCCCGGGGGTCTATTTTCCATTACTGAAAACTTCAAAAAAAAAATTTATTTGTTGTACCATTTTATTTATTTTATCTATCTATCAATTCCTATGATACCGTGCAATTTACTCTTGTAACTAGCAGGACAAGAAGCTTGACAACCTTCTTGAAATGTTGGGGGCAAGAGTGTGTTGTGTTTTGTGTGCAGGTACCCGTGACTTTGTTTGCTGGAAGAACTCCTTCTGGTTCGATAAACCTTGGCTCAATCGAGGGAAATACTTATTGCTAGGTTACTTCACCCTTACACTTGGGGGTTACCCAACCACTCTTACGAGAGAGCAAGCAAGATTTCTGGCACCATTGCCGGGGAGTTTCTTCTCAAACAAACAGGTCCTACACATTACCACATTACTTTCTTATTATCTATCTTGCCTAGTTACTTTTTATTTACTGTTAGTTTGCTTGTTTGCTTTTTAAAAAATTTAAAAATACCAAAAATATTGAAATATCAGTATGGTTTCCTTATCATTGAAACACAAAAATAGAAAGGATAAATAATGGATATTGATCCTGCAATTTCTAAACTTTTTAAATATGCTACATACTTTGAACCAATAGCTAATAATGAAGAGGTTATAAAAGAAAAGGTTATTGGGATATGCTCATTGAATGAAAAGAATGATTGGAATAAACATGATAGTCATTATGATTCAAGTGATGAAGTTGACACACTTGATGAAAGTATTGCTTTTTATCGTGACACTATGTCTGTAGGCACTATTGAAGATGATTTTATTATGCCTACTACTTATTATGATGATCATGATTGGGGAGACAATTATGATACTTCTTGTGATCTTGAAAATTTATTTGAGTCTTACGATGAATTTATTATGGATAATAATGTTTGCAATACTATTGAAAGAGTGGGTTTAGAGAGGTCATGACTTTAGGTAATAATGATCCCACTACTTTGGAGAGTGTTCAATTTTGTGATAATATTGTCAAAAGTGGTTTTGGAGAGGTCATGACTTTAGTTAATGTTAATCCCACTATCTTGGAAGATGATAAAATATATATGCATGTGGATCATGAAGAGAATGTGTTATATGATAGTTATATTATTGAGTTCGATTATGATTATACATGTAATTATTATAAGAGAGGCAAGTATGGTTATATAAATCTTCATATTACTAAATTACCTCTCTTTATGTAAAAATTATTAATGTTTCATTCTTCCTACTTGCGTATGCCAGGTATTGCTTGCCATAATAATTTGTTTGCTTATAAGGTTCCTATGCATAGGAAGTGAGTTAGGCTTAAATGTGTTTGTTACATGCTTATTAATGCTCTCTTTTGTGCTTCAATTCTTGTTTGTCATGTGAGCATCATTAAAATCTCAAGCCTATCTTAATGGCTATAAATAAAGAGCTTGTGGGAGACAACCCGAATGCTTTTTGTGTGTCTACATGATTAATGCTACTGTAGTAATCATGTTTTGTATCTTTGCTTTAAATAAAGTGCCAAGAGTAGCCTTTGGGATGTTGCAATTGCAAGTTTGTTATGTTCTATGCAGAAACAGAAACTTTTGCCTTCGGTATTTGAATTGTTTTTCTGTACTAGGACATGATCTTCTTCTGAAATTTTTACACAATACTATCATATAAGTTTTCTATTACGTCCTAAGTTTTCAGAATTTTTGGAGTTGCAGAAGTATGCATATTAATTAAATTACTACAGATTGTTCTGGTTTTGATAGATTGTTGTTATAGTTCTGTTATCTGCTTATACTTGAGTATTCATGGCTTATATTGGGGGCTATAACTTGTGAAAATGAAATTATATAGTAGCTAATGTTTGAAAATAATTATGTATCTTGTCTTGGTAGTACATGATAGGTGATTTATATTTATGTGTACTAACCTCTCTAATAAGCTTTGCGAAGTTTTGTGTGGATGAAGTTTTTAAGATCGAAGGAAGACATCGATATGAGAGGAATAAGGGAAGACAAAAGTTCAAGATTGGGGATGCCCAAGGCACCCCAAGGAAATATTCAAGGAGACTCAAGCATCTAAGCTTGGGGATGCCCCGTAGCAGCCCCTATTTCTTCATCAACAACTATCGGTTTGTCTCGGTTGGACCTATGTTTTTATTCATTCACATGATATGTGCTATCCTTGAAGAGTCTTTTGCTTTTTATTTTTGTTTTGGTTGCTGGTCATTACAATCATCATATTCTAGTCATACACTTTGGGGGAGACACACATGAGTCATAAATTTTTAGAATACTCTATGCACTTCACTCATATCTTTTTGAGTTGTGGTAATTATAGAATTGCTCTTATACTTCACTAATACATGTTAGAGCATGATGGAGAAACATGCTTTTGTAGAAAAGATTAGGACTCTCTTGCTTCACTTATATCCTTTTAGAGAGTTGAATAGTAATTGGTTGTTTGCATGAATTATATGTTGGTCCTAAAAATAATAGGTATTCATTGGTGGTGGTATAGATAAAAACTTGCATGAACTTGTAGATCATTGAACTTGATAACTGGATTCCTTGCAATATTTTTGAGATAACATGTGAGTAATTAATGGATGTGTCGATAAAAGAACTTGAGTAGAGTAGTGAAGAGGAGTTGTAAGGTCATACACATCAATACTTGTTGTCATTGAAGTGGAACTGGTTGTAAGGGGTCTAAGTTGAAGGACATTGTAAGTAACCGCTTATGTAGCATGGGTCGGGAATGCGCAACGGGCTTAGGCTTCACCAAACACTTCCCCTAGATGGTAATCGGTCTCATGGTAAGCTCGATGTAGACTGAAGTATTAGTAAAGTGTTTGAGTTATGAGTTGCAGTCTTCTATGCACTTCAACCTATCCATATTTGCTAGCCTCTACCGTACTGTGCATTGCCCGCTCTCACATCAAGACTAGGTGCATACTTCACAGGTACATCCAACTCCGTGGGAGGACTTCCTCTTGTTCTCCTACACGTAAAACACATATCTCCTCAAAACAGCCACCATACCTACCTATTATGGCATTTCCATAGTCATTCCGAGATATATTGCCATGCAACTTCCATTGTTACTTTATTACATGACTTATGTGTTTCATTGTCCTTTGCTTTGCATGATCATATAGAGCTGACAAGATAGATGTGGCAAGGCCACCGTTCATCATTGTTTTACATGTTACTCTAGATCATTACACATCCTGGTACACTGCCAGAGGCATTCATGTGTAGTCATTATATTTTTCTGAGTTGTGAGTAAATAAAAGTGTGATGTTTTCTAGAGTGTGCCTCTACCTGTGAGAAAAGAAAGAAAGAAAAAAGAGAGCCAAAGAGCCAAAAGAAAAAGAAAAAAAGAGGAAGAAAGAAAAAGAGAGAATAAAAGAGAGAGGGGCACACTACTATCCTTTATACACACTTGTGCTATAGAGCACCATGCATTACATATAGAAAGTTTTCATATGTTTCATGATTATATTAGTGGGATTTTTTACATTATAGAACTTGGCTTACATATTCCCATGATGAGCTTCCTCAAATGCTCTAGGTCATCGTGAGAAAGCAAGTTGGATGCATACCCACTAGTTTCATTTGTAGAGCTTTCATACACTTATAGCGCTAGTGCATCCATTGCATGGCAATCTCTACTCCTCGCACCAATATTGATTGTAAGGCATTTCCATTGCCTAACGGTTAGCTACATTGGTGTGAGACTTTCTTAATTTTTGAGTTCTTTTAAAACCTCCATCATCATTCTATTTGCCATTTAAGTGCGAAGATTTAATGCTTGTGATTTGGCACCAAGCGAAGTGCTGAGTACTTGAACAGGGAGAGGCATGGTTCGGTTACTTGACCGACACTCTCGGTCGTGTTATGATAAGGTGTTTAGATATGATGAAGCCTTGAGCATTTGGAACCAGGAATTTGATACATACGAGTATTGATTGGTATTACATGAAGACATTGAACCATGAAAAGCAATAGTTATTTTATTCGCACATTTTGATGTTACTTGCTTGTTATTAATTATAGACTATTGGCTTGAATCACTTTTATCTTGAGTTCACAACACTTACATCATTAGATCAAGAACATGCTAGGTAGCATTCCACATAAAAAATTATCTTTGTCTTATCATCTACCTACTCGAGGACGAGCAGGGATTAAGCGTAGGGATGTTGATATGTCTTAAACGTATCTATAATTTTTGATTGTTTCATGCTATTATAATATCCCTTTTGAATACTTTTTATAGCAATTTTATTATTTTTTCTGGACTAACCTAATAATTCAGTGCCTAGAGCCAATTGCTATTTTCTGCATGTTTTTGACTTTTCAAAAAATCAATATCTACGGAGCTCAAAATACCGTGGGGATTTACGGTGATTTTTTCCAGAGTATGAAGATTCCAGAAAGTGCCGGGAGGGGCCAGGGGGGCACCCCTGGCCCCCCTGGCCTCCACACAGCCAAGGGCCCACCCGCGTGGGGTTGCTGTGTGGGGCCCCCTGGCACCGCCTTACGTTGATTCCTTAGCCTATAAATCCAATATTTCCATAAACCCTCCGTACCATATTTTTTGCGATTTTTTTTCACCGCCGCAAGTTCCTGTTCCGTGGAAATCCAATCTGGAGGCCTATTCCGACACCCTGCCAAAGGGGGAATCCATCACCGGAGCCATCTTCATCGACCTTGCTGCCACCATGAACATGTGTGAGTAGTTTCCTTAGGACCTTAGGGTCCATAACAGTAGCTAGATGGCATCCTCTCTCCCTTGTGATTCAATACAAAGTTCTCGTGCGCTGCCTCACATGATCAGGATCAATATGATGTAATCGATGTTTGTGTTTGTTGGGATATAATGAATTGTCACTTTATGATCAGATTGTTCATTGAATTATATTGAATCTTTTGAAGTTTCTTTGCTGCATAATTAAGTAGCCATGTATGCTTTCCGATCTATTTGTCGTCTCTGGCCAAGATTGATAGGTAGTTCTTTATAGGGAGTTGTGCATGGTACTGGGTTCAATCTTGAGGTGAATTTGATCCCAGTGACAATAAGGGATTGGACACGTATTGTATTGTTGCCACTAAGGATAAGATGATGGTTTCTTTATCACACTTAGATGATAGTTTACTATCTACATTATGTCATCATGCTTATTGCAATGCTCTGTTTATTGTAAACTTAATACTTCGAGATGCATGCTGGATGGCGGTCTTGGAGTGGAGTATTAGTTGTAGATGCAGTTGAATAACGGTCTACATATCACGGACGCAATGCCTATGCAAGATTATGCCATGAATCATCATAGTCATAAATATAAATATTACAATTTAATCATTGCCCGACTGTAATTTGTTCACCACACCACACTTATTTGCTTGGAGAGATGACACTAGTGAACCTATGGCCCCGGAGGTCTATTTTCCATTAATGAAAACTTCAACAAAAATACTTTTATTTGTTGTACCATTTTATTTATTTTATCTATCTATCAATTCCTACCATACTGTGCAATTTATCATTGTCACTAGTAGGACAAGAAGCTGGACAACCTTCTTGAAACGTTGGGGGCAACGGTGTGTTATGTTTTGTGTGCAGGTACACGTGACTTTGTTTGCTGGAAGAACTCCTTCTGGTTCGATAAACCTTGGTGTTGGGGAATGTTGCATGGAAAACAAAAAAAATTCCTATGATTTCACCCAAGATCTATTCTATGGAGATGCTAGCAACGAGAGGGGGAGTGTCTACGTACCCTTGTAGACCGAAAGCGTTAACGATCTAATGATCATGGTTGGCATTGTCGTACTCACTTTGCGATCCAATCCGATCTAGCACCGCACGAGCGGCACCTCCAAGATGTGCACACATACGGCTCAGTGAGGTCTCTGCCTTCATGATCCAGTAAGCGAGGGTGGAAAGGTAGATGGTATCTAGGCCAGCACGACGGCGTGGCGGTGGTGGTGGCAACGGAACTGCTGTAGGGCTTCGGCAAGCACTACGCGGAGGAGGAGATGGAGTAACAAGGAGGGGAGGTGCCTTGGGATGGATGGGCTGCTGCCCTCCTGCACCTCCCCTCTTTATATAGGCATGGGGGAGGGGGCTTGGCCCCTCCTCCAAGCCCCTTGGGCCGACGGCCAAGGGGGGGAGGAAATCCCCTCCTTTCCTTCTCCATCGATCGCGATCCCCCTTCTTTAGGGATCTTGATCTTATCCCTTTGGGATATGATCCTATTCCTTCTAGGGGGATCTTGGTGCACCTGGACTAGGTGTGTGGGTCCCTCCATGTAGGTGGGCCCCCACTCTGAAACCTTGTAGAACCTTCCCAGTACAATACCAAAAAATCCCAAACTTTTCCGGTAACCTTGAAAATACTTTCCTTATATAAATATTTACCTCCGGACCATTACAGAGCTCCTCGTGATGTCCCGGATCCCATCCAGGACTCTGAACAATATTCGGTCTCACCATTATGAATATCCCAGTACTACCCTAGTGTTACCAAACGTTAAGTGTGTGACCCTACGGGTTCGAGAACATGCAGACATGATCAAGACACCTCTCCGATCAATAATGAATAGTGGGACCTGGATGCCCATATTGACTCCCACATATTCAACAAAGATCTTTATCAGTTTGAACCACGATGTCAAGGAATCAGTTAATCCCGTATACAATTCCCTTTGTCTAGCGATATGTTACTTGCCTGAGATTAGATCGTCGGTATCGCCATACCTAGTTCAATCTCATTACCAGCAAGTCTCTTTACTCGTTCCATAATACAAGATCCCCATGACTAAACACATTAGTCACATGCTTGCATGCGTGCATGCTATTCATGATGTTGTATTACCGAGAGGGCCCAGAGATATCTCTCCATCACATGGAGTGACAAATCCCAATCTCAATCCATGCAACCCAACAAACACTTTTTGAGATACCTGTAGAGCACCTTTATGATCACCCAGTTACGAAGTGAGGCTTGATTACCCACAAAGTATTCGTCCGGTATTAGGGAGTGGCATGAACTCATGGTCTAAGGAACAGATACTGAACATGAAGAAAGTTGTAGCAATTAAACTATGTGACATGATCAGATGCTAAGCTTATGATCAGTCCTGTCCATCACATCATTCTCCTAATGATGTGATCCCGTTATCAAATGACAACTCATGTCTATGGCTAGGAAACCTTAACCATCTTTGATCAACAAGCTAGTCTAGTAGAGGCTTACTAGGGACACGGTTATTCGTTTATGTATCCACACATGTATTTAAGTTTCCGGTCAATACAATTCTAGCATGGATAATAAACATTTATCCTGAACAAGGAAATATGATAATAACATTTTTATTATTGCCTCTAGGGCATATTTCCAACAGTCTCCCACTTGCACTAGAGTCAATAATCTAGTTTACATCGTAATGAATCTAACACCCATAGAGTTCTGGTGCTGATCCTGTTTTGCTCGTGGAAGAGGTTTAGTCAACGGGTCTGCAACATTCAGATCCGTATGTACTTTGCAAATCTCTATGTCTCCCTCGTTGATGTAATCATGGATGGAGTTTTTAGCGACCCGACCCGAATTGATCGAAGTCTCTATGCATAAGTGTCATCCCTGGATCGGTAATGCTGACACACACAGTACTTGAAGGATTTATAACAAAGTGCAATCACACACTTATTACATCGAATGTCTCAAAAGAGAACTTATTACAATAATATGGCTTAAGGCCATCTAAATAAGATAACAGCGGAAGCATCGAAGGTAAATGAGTCCATCAACTCCAACGGCATAGCTGAGTGCACGACAACGACCTAGCGCACCTTACTCTTCGTCTGAAAAGTCTGCAACATGATATGTTGCAGCCCGAAACGGGTCAGCACATGGAATATGCTGGCAAGATAACACTATAGAGCAATGAACAAAGTAAATGCTATCACTATATGCATATATGGCTGGTGGAGGCTCTAAGTTTACTTTTGCATAAAGCCAATTTTTCCCTACAACAAAGGAATACGTAGTCTCCTTGATCGAGAAAATGGCGTAGTGAAGCCCTTCTAGTGATTACCCCTTCGGATCCCTTCCGGAGGCTAGGGTTCTTGATTGTGGCAAAGTTTCTGATCTCTCTTTGCATCCCCTCCCTGATCCAAAGGTAGGGGGTATTGTAGTCGACCAGAGGGTGGCGGTGGCGGCTGGTACGAGCGCTCATGCTCATACCAGACGCCTTCTTCTCCTCTGAATCCCCTGATGCGGCTGGGTTTTGCCCCATTTGACTTGTGCTCTTTATGGTAGGTTCCTATGATGCAAATCAACTTGATTTTCACCCCATATCCTCGGGATTTCTTCCTTATACTTCAAAACTCCTCCGCGGTCAAGATCCTGATGAAATCAGATGAAAAGGGGCATGCAAGCATGATAAAATTCCGTAAACCCAATGAGTAAAAAGTGATGCAATTTTGGACTCACCAGTTCCCCCGGTAGTGGCTTAAGCTTGAGAGGCGGGAGTTCTTCATCTCCCTTCTTATCGGGTACCTCACAAGTTTCATTCATCCAAGATTCTAAAGGTGGTGCTTCATCGAGATACTGATCGAGGGCCTCCTTCTTTAGATCTTCGGGGCCTTGTTCGTATTCAGTGAGGCTTCTACCTAACTCGTCTTCTAGAGTTACAAAATAGATGGCGACAAGTTGGGCTATCGTTTTCTCTTCCATATTTATGTCTTCTTTATAAAAAGGGTGATTTTTTAATTTGGAGAAATAGAACTCTCTCTCCTCTTCCCCGTATCTGAGAGAGACTACCTTCTTTTTGCAATCAATCTTCGCAGCTGCAGTATTCAAAAAGGGTCTTCCAAAGATAATAGGACAAAAATCATCTTCGGGAATTTCCATTACCACTAAATCAATTGAATAAGTAAACGTGCCATGGAGGACATGAACGTCTGGGAGAATGCCACGGGGCATTCTAAAGGTTCCGTCTACTAATCTAATAGTTATGTCGATGGGTTGGAGTTCACTAGAATAGATTTCATCACGCATTCTCATATAAAGAGTGTAAGGTATAACATTAATAGAAGATCCAATATCACAGAGACCATAATAAGATGTACTTCCAAAAGAACATGGCAACACAGGTTTACCTGTATCTTTAGCCTTTATATTTCCTTTGAAAAGAGACGTGGTTTCCTTTTCCACCTCTATTATGTTATCACTTATCAGGTATCGTGATTTAGCCTTCTTTGTGGCCTTTGGTTAACCATTATGGCACATTGTTCTACCTCTTTCTTTTTTAGCGCCTTCTTGTGCTTGCTTTCTAACTACACCATTCTTTCTGAAAATGGCAACTAAGGAACATAATCATACATGTCTTCCATGGGTAGCTCCTGCAGTTCTACGGTGGACACATCTACCATTTCCTCATTTGGTTCATCAGTATAGTATTCGTATTTTTCTTTTGGTACCTGTAAATGCTCAGTAAAATGTTTAACAATCTGCAACACAATGTCACGGTCAACACAAAAAAATTCACTTACTTTGTCAACTTTAATACAATCACGGTCTAGTTCTACTCCTCCTTCTCCACCTTCATCCATCCCCCAAGCTTCATGATTAGCGTGTATATTGTCTAATAATTCCCAAGCTCTAGGAACTTCACAATCAGTAAAAGCACCTCCAGAAGCGAGATCTACCTCTGTTTTGCATTCATCGTTAAGCCCTCCATAAAAGAATTTTCATACCATCTAGGAAGGTAATCTATGATATGGGCAATCATCAAGCAAAGAACGATGCCTCAGGTATGCCTTTACAAGGCTCTCACCTGGTTTCTGGTTAAAATTGATGATCCTGCGTCTTGCAACGTATGATTTCTTTTCTGGAAAGAAATGTCCCAAGAATGCGTTGCATAATTTTTCCCAAGTGTCGAAGGTACCTACGGGATGAGATAATAACCATGCCTTTGCCTTGGCAGTTAGTGTTTGCCCAAATAATTTTAACTTCATCTCATCATAAGTAAAAGCATTCAGTTTAAACGTCTCGCATATCTCGTCAAATAGCTGCACATGTTGGTAAGGGTCTTCTGTCTCATCAAATGTAAATTGTTTACTTTGTAGCAATTCAAGGAGACTTGGATTAATTTCATAAGTTTGACCATTAGGTCTCGGGCCCAAAGAAGTGAAGATTTCTTTGATAGGTGGCCCCGAGAGCTTTATTGCGGTGAGTTGGTAAATGTGCACCAACTCGGCCATGGTTGCCTCGAACCTTCAAAATAACTTTAGTACACAATATAAACCAAAACTTAAAACAAAGACCAAAAGCGATTAGTGTCGGTGTCAAAACCGGCGGATCTCGGGTAGGGGGTCCCGAACTATGCATCTGAGAATCAATGGTAACAAGGGACGATGGGGACACGATGTTTACGCAGGTTCGGGCCCTCTTAAAGGAGGTAAAACCCTACGTCCTACTTGATTATATTCGATGAGTATAGGGGGTACAAGAGTTGATCTACCTCAAGATCGTAATGGCTAAACCCTAGTTGTCTAGCCTATGAGAATTCTGATAGCCTCTATGGACTAAACCCTCCAATTTATACACACACCGGAGGGATCTAGGGTTGTACAGAGTCGGTTTGCAGAGGAAGGAATAGTACATCCGGACACCAAACTTGCAGTCCACGCATATAGGAGTCCTACCGGACACGGGGGATAGTCTTCTATTTTTATCTTCACGGCCCATTAGTCCGGCCCATATCAAATAGACCGGACACCCGAGGACCCC
Source organism: Thinopyrum elongatum (assembly GCA_011799875.1). Classification (NCBI taxonomy): domain Eukaryota; kingdom Viridiplantae; phylum Streptophyta; class Magnoliopsida; order Poales; family Poaceae; genus Thinopyrum; species Thinopyrum elongatum. The sequence continues at coordinate 15,093,880 of CM022303.1, forward strand.
CTAATCGAGGACTCCCTCAGTAGCCCCCGAACTTGCCTTCAATGACGACGTAGTATCCGGCTTATGTCTTCGGCTTTGCAAGGCGGGTTCTTCTGCATACTTTGGATTGATGATAGTCCGGCCCTGACCTGCATGTACCGCCTTTATGATTCCTCCCTGTCGTCACCTCGATTCCCATGCGCCGGGCGAATGCAAACGGTCCATAATAATATATTTTTTACAGATACGCCCCTGACTACATAGGGATGGCGCCTATATAAAGAGGCTAGATCCCCAAATGCCATCCACATCGCGCAGAGAACATCAAGACCAGCCACGAAAAACTTCAAAACATGGCCAGTGCTCCTAGCTCTTCTTCGCGCCCTCATGGCCCTCAAGAGGGTAATTGGCGGAGCTGCTCAGTGTCTCATCTTTAGTTGAGCCGACTTCAGATGCAGGGATATCTCCCTCCCGCAGATCTAATCTCTGGGCGAGCGGGATTAGCCTCGATCGGCAATGATGTGCTAGCAGAAAATTTCCCCAACCCCAACAAGGAGGAGAGGGTGTGCTTCATTTCGTTTCTTCTGTGGGGCTTAGGATTCCCGATCCACGCCTTTCTCAGGGGCCTGTTAGAATTCTACGGGATCCAGCTGCACAATCTCACTCCAGGTTCTGTTCTGCAAATCTCGGGTTTTGTTGCCCTTTGTGAACTGTTTCTGGGCTGCGAGGCTCATTTTGAACTATGGAGAAAGTTCTTTTGCCTCGTTCCTCGTCATCGAGGGGGTTCCATATTCGAAGTGGGCGGCACCAAAGTATGGCACATAGCCAGATCAGGTTACCCGATCGGAACTCCCAAGGAGGCATCCCAAGAATGGTCTTCGGAACGGTTTTATATTGAGGACGTTCCCCTTCCGGACCCCCGGAGTCCCAAGGAAGAAGACAGTGCGGAAGTGAAGAGGTTGGTCAGCAAGGTCAGAGTACTTGCTCATTCTGGGCTTTCGATAATTGAAGTTATGGCCATCGCGATAAAGCGATGTATTCAGCCTCTCCAGTCCAGAGTGACCCCTTTATGGTGTTACAACGGAGAGGACGACGCATCTCGTTACAGACGCAAATGCCCAGATACCCTGGCCGAACTGGCTATGATCCTGGCCGATCTATATAAGGGGGAGAAGGAAGACTTCCTCCACTTAAACTGCCGAGAAGGCTTCTCTATGTACAACCCCATTGAATGGGTAAGTTTTTGTAACATCCCAAAATTCTAAATTTTGGAATGTTATAATAATTAAAATATATGATTGTTTGATTGATTGTTGAGTGATTGATTGAGTGAAATTGATTGGAATTTTAAACTTTTGAAGCTTTGAATGAGAGGGAACAAAAGGACTTTCCAAAAAAAATGTTTCTGTTTGAAAATATTTGAATTTGGAAATATTTCAAACTTCATGCCACTCAATGATCCTCATGATTTCTTCAATGAAAGAGAGTGGGAAGTAAAGAAAATTTTCATTTAAATTTTGTTTTTAACTCAAAGTGGCATTTGAATATTATTCAAAAACTTTTCTGACAAAGAACACTTGAAATAAAAGTGTTGAGAGGGAGTAACATGACACCCCAAAAATGTTGGAATAATTTTTCCTTTGAGTTTTGAAAGTCATTTGGATTTTTGTTTGAATTTAAAAAAATGACTTTTCAAAAAGTTTTTAAATTTTCCTCTGTAAAGTATCCCATTAAATTGGGCTTATTTTTCTGATCATTTTGATATATAATACTCCTATATTTTATTTTATTTTCTATAATGATTTTTTCTTCACGGGTTATTTAAAAAAAGGAAAGGTATTTTTTTGGGCCAAATCCAGCCCGATCGAGACAGATCATCTCCTTCCTCACGAACGGGATTTCGTTGCCGAGCACAACCGTGCTGGCCATCGCCGGAGATCGCGGGATTCGCGAAATCCCTTGCCCCCTCCTCCAAACCGACCTCCCCCCTATAAATAGCCACCTCCAGCATCCATCCCCGCCCCTAGAGCCGCCTCTCCTCGCCCCACGGTACCGCGCCACCTCGCCGGAGTTCGCCGGACCACCGCCGCCATTGCCGCCCCGCCCCGCCACCCACCGACCCCACCACTCGCTCCGCCCCGCTCTGCTGCCCCCGACCGTCCCTTCCCCGACGCCGGAGGGCCACCGGAGGACGTCGCCGGAGCTCCACCAGAACCCCATCACCGGAACAGCTACAGTAAATCCCGACCTACTGTTCAATTTTTTTTCCTCTTCGTTCTGTTTTTAAAACAGAATAGTTTCAATCTTGTAAAATCCATAGTTAATTATCTACGAGGTATTTTTGAGTGATTCCAGCTGCGTTGGATCAAAAAAATTATGAAGTTTCTGTTAGTACAATTGTATTTCATATTTGAGCAGTTTAAATTTGGGTTTGTATGAATTTACTCAAATCACTAGATTTGAGCTATTTTGAGTTAGGAATATTATTTTTCACCGATTCTTTTTGCTACTGGTTTCTTATTAGACTAGCTACGCAGTAGTGTTTAGTTTGCATGCTAGTGATTTATTTAAATTAGCTTTTTATTGTAAACAGTACTGTTTACTCTGTTTTTAGTCCTGTTTGTAATTTAATTATTATTAATTAGTTTTAATTATTTTCTTTTGCTAGTTTTCCCTAGTGTAGCATATATTCTGTTGTTTAATAGTAGGTAAATTTTAAGATTTATTAGACTGAGTATTCTTGAGGTTCTAGGTGTTGTTTGTTGCATGACTATATTGCTAGTAGTAGTAATAGTATTATTTTATTGTTTTGCTAGAATTTTATTATAGGAAAAATAATTTCTGTTATTTAGTGAATAATTATTTTTACCTTGTGTTAAGTAATTGTTTTAGGCTTTTTACTTGTTGTTAAGTAGAGTTGTTGTGGTGTAGATTAGCCCTATAAGTTTATTTGAGTGATTTGGAGTTTTATTTGGTTTTTGCCTTCGATCCTATTTCGATTTTGTTGTTATTTTGATTGTTATGATTGAGTGCTAGAATGTTTGCTTTTGTGAATACTATGCTCGCTTGTATAGATTTCATCGGAGAGTGACGACTAGTTTATCAAGTTTCTGAGAGCATTTTATCTTCATCAAGTAATACCAGGCAAGTTCACTTTGACCATGTTATTCATACCCATGTTTTTATTGCATTTAGTGTCACCATTCATGATCCCTCCAGTAGTGTTATTGACTTCTTGTAGTTGAGTAGAATGCATGAGGTAGGAACCCATCTCCCTGTTATCAAGCCCGGGACGTTATGTAGTTTAAATGCTACGCTATAGTAGACGGGGTTGGTATGAGTGCTCGGGAGTGGTGTGAGTATGAAGGACCCCCTACGTCAATGGCGACAACTTCACGATTGCATTGGCAAGGACTACATCTTCAGGACTTCAAGACCTCAAGATTTCGAGACTCGAGACAAGAATTCAATACGCACTACTGGGTGAAGGACGGATTTGATGGGCACCCTGGATCAACCAGTGGATGGCCGGGATGCATGGAGAAGCGCCATGACATCTTGCGGAAAGCTTCACCCAGACTCAAAGAGACGGAAGAATACTTCATGCCCGGAAGCTTACCTGTGCAACCGCAAGTCATTATGGGCTCTGGCTTGGTTAACCTTAGTTGTGACTCTGGCTGGGACGGTGCTAGCAGATGTAGAACTACGGTAGGATTGGATGAGCACCGGACAGTGGTCAGGGGAACTCTTCGGAAGACCATGTTTCGGTCGTCTTGTTCTCAAACACCCTGAAGTGCGAGAACATAAAAAGAGGGATCGAATCTTGCGGGTAAAGTGTACAAACCTCTGCAGAGGGTTAAAACCTAATCGATTAGCCGTGTCCCCGGTTACGGACAACTTGAGCCTCTGGACTTAGATCTATCTCGGAACTCTCAACACCGGACTGATAACTTAATTGTGGGCAACTTATGATGATTTGGGCTATAAGACATCGGTTGGCGGAACCATGTCATGATAGATAACTCCGTAGTACAGACTCCGGTTATTTCCTTTGATGTAGGAAAAAATAAAACCAGCTTTTACGCAAAACAAAACTCAGACCCAGAGCTACAAAGCCATATTGCATATAGTATAGCTTTATTATCTGTTTTTCTTATAGTGATCTTGCCGGTACATTCAATGTACTGACCTACACGGCTGCAACGTCTCATGTTGCAGATATTTCTTCGACGAGTAAGAGTTACGATACAGGGTTACGGTCTACACTCAACTTGCCGATGGCGTTGATGGGACTCCACACCCGATTTATTGTTTCTGCTGAAACTTATGAGGTATATATATCAGTTTTACGTTATTTCTACATGTGATTGCACTTTGATATATACATTGAAGTACTATGTGTGCCAGCATACTGATCCAGGGATGGCACAGATACACAGAGGCTTGACCGTCTGAGGTCGGGTCGCTACAGTTTTTGATTATCAGCATTGTTTTTCCTCGTTATCGAGGCGTGCTAATCAAATTGTTCTTGTCGTTAAATCAGTCATGGAGGAAGATGGTGGAGGACATTCATTGTCCCTCCCCGCAGCCAGAGGATCATGCTTGCAATGAAGACCCCGGCTTCTGCGAGGATCCGGATATATACATAGAGTTCGATGATGGAGTATTTTATCAGGCGAGCCTTGACGATTCGGAAGTGGCTATTACGGCCGACAACCCCCGCCTTTACCCTTTCTCCATTGTAAGTATTCAAAAAGCCTCCTCGAAAAGAGGCCCTTATTTGCACCTTATCCATTACACTAAACTGTACTTTATAGGATCGGCGCTCGGCAAGCCGCACTCCCTCGAGAGCGGCCTCTACGCAGGGCAATCGTTCGAAACGAAAGGAAACGGGGGGCGCTATCGAGCCCCCTCCCTCTTCAAAGAGGTATGTCCGTTGATATGTGCCTAAGCATGAGGTCAGATTGTTAAATTTCCCCTCTACCTTTATTTCAGGAGGAGCACGCGGCAAACCGTGGGAAAACGCCCTGCTAGCCGAATGTCAGCTAATCCGGCGCCGGACTTGTGGACCAGGACGAGAGCTGATACAGTGCCAGATCCGCCCCCTCATGAGGATTCGGATGACGTATCTATCCTGAATTCCGAGGTGGAGAGCATGATGAATCATCGTCGACTGAAACAGGCCATGCGCGCTCCAGTTTTCTCTGATCAGGAATTTATCGCACTCAGCTCCGTGGATGCATATATCCGAGCCGCCCGAGATGGACTTGCTGGAGTTACTCAACTGTTCTCAAAGTATATGCAAGTAATGAGTTTGTGCAAATTTAATAGATGTATGCCAGTAGCCCCCGAGACTTGAAGCGGTTAGGCCAACCGATTTAAGGATCGTTATGACCTACAGGTTCTCAAGGAGAAGAACCACACGCTGTCCCAGGAACTGAAAACAAACCAGACACAGCTGAATGCCGTCACCACAGAACTTGCGGAGATGAAAAAGGCCACAATGACCACTGGTCAGAAGAACAAACTTGAGGAGGAAAAAGACACACAAGCCGAAGAGATAAAGAGCTTAAAGGCTCAGCTATCGGCTGCGCAAAAAGAGAATAAGAAGTTGAAAGGCGGCATATTCGGTATGATCTCTTGAACCATCAGAGAGACTCATACTATCCCATAATTCGGATTGTCACAACTCGGTTGCTGCAGGTCTATTAACTTGTCGACCTGAAGAGGAAGTGTCCGGATTTCGAGGCGACGTGCTTAAGGAGCTATCCGTGGTGCATGAGCGGGCCCGGAAAGCCATGAGAAATATGACCAAGGCTTTATGGCCATCCGATACCCCTCCAGAAAGTATGGAGGGGTTGGCGAACCTGTTCAAAGGTGCCCGGCGCCGCTTTGAACTATGGAAGGCGTCCGCATGTCATGAAGGTGCACGAGAAGCATGGGCGATGGTGAAAACACACTACACCGGACTCGATCCGAATCACATGGCCCGAGTTGGACCTCAGGGACCACAATGAAAGGAGATTCCCGTGAACTTGGTATATGACCAAGTGATGATAGCTGCGAAATATTCGGAAGAAGACTGTAGTTTAGATAGTCTTATAGATGGTATAGAGAAAGGGTAGGCGTTTGATTCAATGTATCAATGTACTTTATTATCGAACTTATCTCCAACCGAACATTTCGAAATTTGTCATCGCAGGCCTTCGGCTTCAATCTCCGAACCAAGATGGTGGAGTGTTTCTGGATACCATGTTGGAATGTGAGAAACATTCATTATGTCCGGAAACCAGGCAATCTGGCAATATTGCTCAAACAGACAAAAAATTTGTTCGGGAGTTATGTTATATTACTATTTAACGTAAGAAACATCTTCCAAGGAAAATAGTTCCATTAAGGGTTCCTTTCCTAGGCTTTGATCCGAATTACGGGGAGCCGATCCCATATTTGTTTAGAAGAGTTACAAAAACGTAAACAATCCGTCATTGCTTGCAGACCAATTATTCTCTTAAGAACGCTAGCTTTCGGCTTCACCCGTCTGAGGTACAGATCCGGATTACCCGGTTGTAGCAATCGCAGAGGTGCTCCCTTTACACCCTAGCCGAACAATTGGGAACATAGGGTATAAACACAGGAGCGAGGCAACCCAGCTTGGCAAAAACTTAAGTCATAGAGGTGCATATAATGGCAAAGGTGTATAGAACAAACGACGTGGACAATACAAGCTACAAGCTTTTAATAATGGGGTGTATACATTTAAAGCTGTGTACCCTACCAGTTCGGTAGATCCGAACATACCCTGGGATGTATAAAACAGAGATTAAAAAGAAGAGTAGAAAAAAAGGAAACTAGAAAAAATAAAAAGGATGCGGCCGAACTATCCGTAGAATCGTCGGAGCCGAGCAGTGTTCCATGGATTCGGCTCAAGGCGATTATCCGATGCATTACGAAGGCGATAGGCTCCTCCTGTGAGAACTTCATCTATGATGAATGGGCCCTCCCATTTTGGTTTGAGCTTATCCTTCTTCTTCTCTGGGAGGCGCAGAACGAGTTCGCCGACGTTATAAGTCTTGGCCCGCACATCTCTGCTTTGGTATCGCCTAGCCTGTTGTTGATAAAATGCGAAACGGGCTCATGCAATGTCACGCTCCTATTCAAGGCCGTCTAAGTCGTCCTGCCGATCAAGCTCGGCTTCTCTCTCTTCGTACATGCGCACTCGAGGTGAGTCATGAATAATGTCGCAGGGCAAAACAGCTTCTGCGCCATACACCATGAAAAAAGGTGTGTATCCGGTCGTTCGGTTAAGCATGGTCCGCAGCCCCCAGAGCACGGAATCGAGTTCCTCAACCCATTTCTTATCTGTGTGACGCCCCCGGCTCAATCGTGCACTAATCATACACACAAATGCACACGATCAAGCCTAAGGACTCACGGGAAGATATCACAACACAACTCTAAAACATAAATAAAGTCATACAAGCTTTATATTACAAGCCAGGGGCCTCGAGGGCTCGAATACATAAGCTCGCATACAAGCGTCAGCGGAATCATCAGATATATAAGTACAGATATAAAAGAAAACACAGATAAGCCCTTAGAAGGAGGGGCAAAAGAAAACACTACTATCGGAAGGCGCAGGCCTCCTGCCTGGGACCCTCCGAACCTACTCCTGGTCGTCGGCCAACTCGTAGTAGTATCCACCCTCGGGGTAGTAGTAGTGATCGTCGGCGAGTGCAGCTCTATCAGGGGTTCCGTCATCTGGTTGCACCACAAGGATATGGGGGAAAAAGAAAGCAAAGAAACCGTGAGTACTAATTCGAAGTACTCAGCAAGCAAGGATCTACACTACATATGCAACAATATCAAAGAGAGGTTGTATGTGTGGACTGGGCTGCAGAAATGCCAGAATAGAGAGAAGGCCTAGTACTATCGAAGACTAGCATCTTCAGCGGTCTTGCAGCATTAGAAGAGTGTAGGTTAGTACAGTATAAAGTAGTAGTATCAATAAGTATCAACCTCACCCAGAGATCCTTTCTCGACTCCCTGCGAGAAATCAATCCCAGAGCCATGCAGTCATCAACCTTGTCCAGAGATCCCTTCTCGACTCCCTGCGAGAAGCAATCCCAGAGCCATAGTATCCAATTCTAGTTGTATCGATCGGGATACAACTTCGAGTGTCCGTTACCGAGGATCCGGCTATGCATAGATTAGTTCTTCCCTGCAGGGGTGCACCAACTTACCCACCACGCTCGCTTAACTCCGGCCGGACACACTTTTCCAGGTCATGCCCGGCCTCGGCCAAACGACACACCGCAGCCCTACCTAGAGCTCAACAGAGAGGTCCCCGCCGGTCTACATCCTAAGTGCTCAGGGGTCTTGGGCCGTCGCCCTGTGCACTCCGGATCATTGCGAGCAGGGTGGATACCAGCGCCAACGGCATGATCCGACCCGGCCACAATGCTGAACTGGACGCCTGACAAAGCTTTCGGCTGATGCATACGATGCAGAGTGCCCATAACTTTCCCGCGTGATGGTTAGTGCTATCGGGCCAGAGGCCCACTCGAATCAAATATCCAAATCGTAGTGTGTTGGTAGTGCGGTAACGAGCAGAGACTCATGATTGATGTGACCCCGTCACCCCGTCTCGAGGACTTGCGGCAAGGGCTAAGAATGCCCGGCCATGCCTCGTATTCTCACTCGGGCACCAACCAGGTCAACCCGTCTCCATATCACTCGCGGGTAACCCCTCAGGGTCGACCCACCTTCCAAGTAACAGTGTAAGTCCAATTATCCATGTGTCCATAACATCAAGGGAAATCCGAGGTATCACCCTCATTGGATTCCTACTCGGTGTAACCGTCAAGGTGAACTTAGGAGGAATCACCCTCGATGGGTTCACACTTGATGTGTTGCACGACAGGGTCGTATCGGAAGTGGAGAAGGAGGAATCACCCTCGATGACCACGACCAAATAACTACTCTACAGAGTTAACATCAGGAGTCCTATACGAGGTATCACCCTCGGCACTCGATAGTAACGCTGCAGTGTTGTTACAACTAAGGGGTTGATGTGCGGTGCTAGGGCCTGGTCTTCGATCCCATTGATCGGGTCTTCTGATAATCCAGCGGGGCAATCGGGACAAGTGGGGTCACTGATAGGTCTCTACCCAGCCTATACTAAGCAGTTTAGGATAAGCAGGTAAGGTATCAATAGCAGGTTACAATAAACAGGCTATGCATCAGAATTCTAATGCAAGCATGAGAAAATAAAATGGGCGATATCGGGATGATCAAAGGGGGGGGGGGCTTGCCTGGTTGCTCGGCGGCAAAGGCAAGGTCGTCAACGGTGGCGTCGGGCTCCTGAGCTGCGTCGGTCTCGGGGACAGCGTCTGTAGCGGGGTCTACCGAGAGAGAAGAGGGGCAAGAAACAGTAAATATAAAGCAAACAAGAGCACGACATGACAATACGTAGAGCTAGGGATGTTCTGTCGCGGTGCTACACGATATAGGTGAAGAGGGAAAACATCCGGGAATGTTTTCCCGAAGTTCGGCATTTCGGACAGATGAAACGGAGGGGGACGGTTGCATGTTCGCTATGCTAGGGACGTGTGGCGGACGAACGGACCGCGTATTCGGATTCGTCTCATCGATCTGAGCAACTTTCATGTACAAAGTTTTTCGATCCGAGCTACGGATTATTTTATATGATTTTCTGGAATTATTTTTATTAATTAAACCAACATTATCCAGAACAGTAACAGATGATGTCAGGATGACATCAGCATGACGTCGGTGGGTCAACCACAGCTGTTCAGGTCAAACCTGACTGCTGGGACGCACATGTCATAGACACAGTGATTAACAGAGGTTAATTTAAACTAAACAGAACTAATTAGAGGGTGGGCCCCAGGTTTCAGTGACTAATTAGCACTCAGGTTCATTTCAAAAACTAATTAACTTAATTAACCGCAGGGGGCCCACAGGTCAGTGGCACTGTGCCAGCCCAGTCAGCGTTGACCGAGGTCAACGGGTCAAAGTGGGGCCCCTGGGCCCACCAGTCAGTGGCCCAGGCGGTGCCACATGGGCGCCACGCTAGCGGTGGCTGCCGGAGCTACGCCGGCGAGCCCGAGACCGGCGGAGCACTCCGGCGAGCTCGGGAAGCGTGTATGGTGGCTCATTTGCGACGCGGTTTGCTGCAATCGAACGGCCAGTGCGGTGCGCGTCGAGTGGTGCGATCGGTTGGACTCGAAGGTGGCCGAAACTTTGCCGGCGACAAGTGTAGGCGGCGGTGGTTTTCGGGTGCGAGCGGGAACGCGGCTCCTGGGTGTTTTCGAGCGAGCTAAGTGGCTGGGTGGCCTTCTGGGCGCGCCGGGAGCACGACGGGCATCGTGTGGCGGCTCGGACAGGGGTGCTTCGAGCCGCACGCCGGCAATGGCGTCGCCGAGCTCGGGCAAAAGTGGAGTGGCTAAAGGAGCGGTAGGCAGAGCAAGAAAGGAGGGGAAGGACAACGCGGATGCTCACCGTGCGGCTCACGAGGGCCCGTGGGAGCTTAGTAGCGCAGAGGAGGCGACGGACGGAGTGGAGGAGCTCCGGTGATCCACGGTGGTCGCCAGCTCGATCCGGGCGATTCAGTGGCCTTCGGCTCAGACGCGAGGTCGGGGAAGAAGGAGAATATGTCGGCGGTGCTGGTGGACAGGTCAGAGAGGCGAGGGAGGCTCGGTGGCCACGACGGAGCAGCGGCGCGGCGACGGTGGCTTTCGGGCGAGTGGGGAAAAGAGAGAGGAGGGGCGCGGGCGAGCGCCTGAGGGGGCTAGGGTTCGTAGGGACGGGCGAGGGGGCTCTTATCCCCCCTCCACGACGAGCGTGGGTGTCGAGCAGAGGAGAGGGGGGGGCCTGGCGCGCGGCGACAGCGATGCGCGGTGAACAGAGAGGAAGGGGACGAGGTGGGGAGTGGGCTGGGCCGGCACTGTTTGACTAGGGCCCAGCCGCTGCGGCCTTTTTCCTTTTCTTCTTTCCTTTTTTGTTTTTCCTTTTTAGTTTTTGCTTTGCATTTTGTTTAGCCCCAAATAGACTTTTGTAAAATAGGTGAACTAGCCACATATTTATAGTGCAATTTTATTCACTGTTAGAAATTGGTTTGGAGGCAAATGAATTTTATTTGGATTTTAATTAAATGAAAATGGATTAAATATCTCTGTTTTGTTGCTGTTAGAGTCACATAATTTATTTAGTATATGTTGAATATAATTTTAGAATTGTCTCTGGATTTTTTACAATATTATGAACATTTTAGTTTCTGGATTTGAACAACTTTTATTTGCACTTTCAGTTTGAATTTCTATTTGAATTTGAATTTGAAAAGAGATATGATCCAAATGATGTTTAAGCACTATTGATCATGATGACATGGCATTATCAAATAGGGGATTACTGTGGCTAACCACTGGGGGTGTTACAATCTGACTCCCGTAGGGAGCGCACCAGTCTGGGTTTAATGCCGCTCATTATTAGACCATTGGCCCTTTCAACCTAACCGTTTGTTTGAGGGTGATAGACGGATGCATAGTCGAGTTTAATGCCCAAGTTGGCACACCAGCTTTTCACCTCATCGGCTGTGAAATTGCAGCCATTATCAGTGATGATGCTGTGCGGGACACCATAACGGTGTACCACACCAGATATAAAGTCGATCACTGGCCCTGCTTCAGCCGTTTTTACTGGTTTTGCCTCTATCCACTTAGTGAATTTATCCACCATAACCAGTAAATATTTCTTCTTGTGGCTTCCCCCTTTAAGGGGTCCGACCATATCTAGCCCCCAAACCGCGAAAGGCCACGTGATGGGGATTGTTCTTAAAGCAGTGGGAGGCATATGACTTTGATTGGCGAAAAGCTGACATCCTACGCAACATTGCACAAGGGCTTGTGCGTCTGTTCGGGCCGTTGGCCGGAAGAAACCTGTCCAAAAAGCCTTTCTTACGAGGGCCCGAGCTGCGGCGTGATGGCCGCCTAGACCAGCATGTATTTCAGCCAAGAGCTATCGTCCCTCCTCTTCAGAGATGCGCCTTTGGAGGACTCCAGTAGTGCTTTTCTTGTACAGTTCACCTTCGTGAACTTTATAGGACTTAGAACGTCGAACTATGCGACGGGCTTTATTTTGATCATCAGGAAGCTCCTGCCTATTAAGGTAGGCCAGGAAGGGTTCGATCCATGGAGCAATAACGGCCATGATTTCATGGGCGGAGGGTGTTATTTCGGTACCCGAACCCCCGATGATATCCGTATTGTGCTCGGCTATTGGGGGCATGATCAGGTCTGGACTAGTGTTTCCGCTCTCATCTTGCCACACCACAGATGGCTTAAAGAGCCTTTCCACAAAGGTATTAGGCGGGATGGGGTTGCGCTTGGCGCCCATTCGAGCCAGGATGTCCGCTGCCTGGTTACTATCTCGAGCAACGTGATGAAACTCGAGCCCCTCGAAACGAGCAGATATTTTTAGTACGGCGTTTTGATACGCCGCCATTTTTGGATCTTTTGCATCGAACTCTCCATTTATCTGGGATATTGCGAGATTTGAATCACCACGCACCTCTAGGCTTGTATGCCCATGGAGACAGCCATTCGGAGACCATGTAGAAGTGCCTCGTATTCGGCTGCGTTATTGGAGTCCGTATACATGATTTGTAGCATGTAGCGGACTGTGTCCCCCATGGGGGATGTCAAGATGATACCAGCCCCCAGTCCGGCTAGCATTTTAGAGCCGTCGAAGTACATGATCCAGTTGGAAAATGAACTGTACTCTTTAGGGAGCTCGGCTTCCGTCCACTCGGCGACGAAGTCGGCCAGCACCTGAGATTTAATAGCTCGGCGCGGCTTGTATGTTATTTCAAATGGTAAGAGCTCAATGGCCCATTTAGCTATGCGGCCAGTGGCATCCCTATTATTTATAATGTCATTGAGTGGTACTTCGGATGCCACCGTGATCGAACACTCTTGAAAATAGTGCCGGAGCTTGCGGGATACCATAAAGACCGCGTAAGCTATCTTTCGATAGTGAGGGTATCGGGATTTGCATGGTGTAAGGACCGTCGATACATAGTATACTGGTTTCTGGATGGGGAGTTTATGTCCCTGTTCCCCTCGCTCGACGACGAGTACGGCGCTCACTACCTGGTGAGCCGCGGATATATAAAGCAACATAGGCTCGCCAACACTTGGGGCGGCTAGGATTGGGTTGCCTCCTAACAAGGTTTTTATTTCTTCCAATCCGGCTGTAGCCGCATCTGTCCATTCGAAGTGGTCGGTGCGTCGGAGCAGTCGATAAAGTGGTAATGCCTTTTCTCCTAATCTGGAGATGAAGCGGCTTAAAGCTGCCACGCACCCTGCTAGTTTTTGGACCTGCTTTAAGTCTGTTGGTATGGCCAGTTGCGACAAGGCTCGGATTTTGGCTGGGTTTGCTTTGATTCCTCTATTGGAAACAATGAACCCTAGTAGCTTTCCGGCTGGAACGCCGAAAACGCATTTCTCCGGATTGAGTCGTATGTCGTATGTTCGGAGGTTGTCAAATGTGAGGCGGATATCGTCCGCCAATGATTCAACGTGTTTAGTCTTAATGATCACGTCGTCCACATATGCTTCCACTGTCTTGCCGATTTGTTTTTCCAAACATGTTTGAATCATGCGTTGGTAAGTGGCACCAACGTTTTTAAGCCCAAAAGGCATAGTGTTGAAACAGAAAGGCCCATACGGGGTGATAAATGCCGTTGCGGCCTGGTCGGACTCCTTCATTTTAATCTGATGGTATCCGGAGTAAGCGTCAAGGAAACACAAGGAATCGTGTCCTGTGGTCGCGTCAATAATCTGGTCAATGCGAGGCAATGGGAAAGGGTCTTTGGGGCAAGCCTTATTGAGGTCTTTGAAATCGACACAAAGGCGCCAAGACTTATCCTTCTTCGGTACCATGACCAAGTTGGCTAGCCAATCTGGGTGTTTGATTTCTCTGATGAACCCGTCCTCGAGTAGTTGGCTAGCTCCTCCCCCATAGCTTGTCGTTTGGGTTCGGAAAATCGCCGCAGCCTTTGTTTGACTGGTTTGAACCCCTTGATTATGTTGAGGTTGTGTTCGGCCAGTCTGTGTGGGATCTCGGGCATGTCCGAAGGGTGCCAGGCAAAAATATCCCAATTTTCATGCAGGAACGCTCGTAGGGCGGCATCAACCGTCGAATCCAGCTGTGCTCCAATGGACGCTGTTTTGTTAGGATCCATCGGGTGCACTTGAAATTTGACTATTTCATCTGCTGGTTTGAAAGAGGTGGATTTGGGTCTCTTATCGAGGATCACATCATCCTTGTCCATCGTGGATCGCAGGGTGGTTAGTTCTTCGGCCACAAGGGCTTCGGATAGTGCCTCAAGGGCCAAGGATGCGGTTTTGTTTTCGACGCAGAGTGCTATATCCGGATCACTTGTGACTATGATTACTCCATTGGGCCCTGGCATTTTAAGCTTCATGTACCCATAATGGGGTATGGCTTGGAAGCATGAGAAAGTGTCCCGCCCCAAAAGGGCATGATACCCGCTATTGAAGGGAGCCACATGGAAAAGCAACTCTTCGGACCTGTAATTCTCAGGCGTGCCGAATACTACATCAAGTTTGATTTTCCCCGAACATCGTGCTTCTCGACTGGGGATGATGCCTCGTAAGGTGGTACTGCTTTGCTCGATGCGTGCTCTGTCAATATGCATTTTGTCGAGCGTGTCCTCATAGATGAGGTTGAGCCCACTGCCGCCGTCCATGAGCACTTTAGTAAGTCGAAAGCCGTCCACAATTGGGTTTAAGACCAAGGCGGCAGGTGCTCGGACTGATCGGGCCTTTGGTTCATCGTCGGTGGTGAAAGTTATTGCCGCGTCGTTCCATGGGCTCCATGCGGTTACTTGGGTAATTTTGGCGAGGTCGTGGAGTGCCCTTTTACGCCGATTATTTGAGGAGAAGGTCTCGAAGACCGTGAAGACGTTAATGTCGTCATCCTCCAGAGAATGCTTCTCTGGAGTAGCGATGTTGAGGATAGCCTCACCGCTTTTAGCCACTTGCCGGAGTACCCAACATGCCCGAAGGCTATGAGTTGGTTCGATGCTCGGCGTTGCATGTATCTGACATGGCTTATCGAGGAACTCGTCAAGAACAAACCTGTGTCCCGTAAAGGGTTTATTTTTCTTGCCGGCGGGCTTATGATCGGATGCCTGGTAAGGGTGTATCCGTTTTGCCCGGGCAGTGCACTGCTTAAAGGCAGCAGGTTCCAATTGGGTTTTTTGGGCCTTCCATGTGCTTACCATCGAGTAGTACTTCCGTACTATGTGCGATAGTTCCGTGAAACTCTGTATGCAACGGCGGTCGAGGGCATTCCGAATTCCCTCATCGGTGCAATTCTGATGAAAAACCGAGACCGCATCGTTATCGCAGCAATCTTTGATCTTGTTTTTGACAAGTAGAAACTTGGCCCAAAAGTGATGGACCGTTTCCTGAGGTTGCTGCCGTACATACATCAGGTCGTATACGTCAGGAGGTCCTGAATTGCTTGGAGAGTATTGATTGTGGTGGGCGGGTGGGCTAAAACTTGAATCCCTGCCTGAAGTTGTGTTCGGAATTTGTAAAGTCTCCAAGGTTACCGGTTCGGGTCCGGGAAGATCCAAGCGCTCCCCGGACCCTAAGTCCTGCCCTGAGTTCGGGGGATGTGGGGACTCCTCCGAAGGAAGAGTATCCGGTTCAACAGGTTCGGAGACCCAAACATAGCTGGTTTTTAACCTAGGGGAAGAAGTGTTCTTGTCTCGTTCCTTGACGACTGTCACCAAGTGAGTGATCGGCAGAACATTGATTTCCCTCTGGTCAGGTTTAAGCCCGATCTGATCATAATCCGTTGAAAGCCCCAGGGCGGCGATGCGATCTAATAGCTCGTTTAAGGACGAGATGTCTATCGGATCCATCTTTTCGGAGTGTTCGAGACCGATGCGGAGGTGATGTTGGGCGATCGCGGGGGCGCTGTCGGCTCGATGGCCGTGTGGGCGCCCACGGTAAAACTGCCGAGCTGGAGGACCTGTCCTAAAGTTAGGTGCCTTCTAGAAGTGATATCATTGTTGATGACAAGGCGAGCCATCAATCCTTTTATCGACAACACAGTGGAACTCTCAATGAAAGCACCAATGTCGGTGTCAAAACCGGCGAATCTCGGGTAGGGGGTCCCGAACTGTGTGTCTGAGGATCAATGGTAACAAGGGACGATGGGGACACGATGTTTACCCAGGTTCGGGCCCTCTTAAAGGAGGTAAAACCCTAGGTCCTGCTTGATTATATTAGATGAGTATAGGGGTTACAAGAGTTGATCTACTTCGAGATCGTAATGGCTAAACCCTAGCTGTCTAGCCTATGAGAATTCTGATAGCCTCTACGGACTAAACCCTCCGGTTTATACACACACCGGAGGGATCTAGGGTTGTACAGAGTCGGTTTGCAGTGGAAGGAATAGTACATCCGGACACCAAACTTGCAGTCCACGCATACAGGAGTCCTACCCGGACACGGGCGATAGTCTTCTGTTTTTATCTTCACGGCCCATTAGTCCGGCCCATATCAAATAGACCGGACACCCGAGGACCCCCTAATCCAGGACTCCCTCACTTACCTCCCCGGCAAAGGCACCAGAAAAAGCATGATGATCTGCAAGTGCATAGAGTACAATTGTAGCTTTTTTGAAGGAAGAGTATTAATCCCACAGGGAACATAGGAAATGGTCTTTGTCACTTGTAGAGGTTTACGCAGACGTGCCTGCAAGTTAATTACAGTCCAAAGCAAAGCGGAGATGGAAGTTTGAAATTGTTGCAAGCGATTGGGGGCTAAAAGTAAAATGCAGGATTAAAGTAAAAGGGCAAAAAAAAAGAGAGTAAATGACGATGATGAAATCGATAGGGCTAAAGTGGTCTCAGGGAATCTGGATTCCCCACTAGTACGTGTCTAACGTAACATATGTGAATGCATAGTTCTAGGTTCGGATAACTAAGCCACTATATATGTTTCTATAAGTGGGCGTTGTTAACCGAGATGCAAACGACTAACAAAATGGATTCGAAGCCACCTAGCCAAGTACAGATATGTGCATACATGCCGCAGCCACGTATCACATACGCCACCCCCATTCCTCCCCACAACAGGTTTCAGAATAGTGATTAAGGGTTTCCCCATGGACGCAGCTGAAGGCGGTCTCTGGTAATTGAGGGAGTCCTGGATTAGGGGGTCCTCGGGTGTCCGGACTATTTGATATGGGCCGGATTGATGGGCCGTGAAGATAAAACTAAAGACTATATTCCCCGTGTCCGGGTGGGACTCCTATATGCGTGGATGGCAAGTTTGGTGTCCGAATATGTTATTTCCTTCTTTTGCAAACCGACTCTATACAACCCTAGGCCCCACCGGTGTGTATATAAACCGAAGGGTCTTAGTCCTTAGGGGCTATCAGAATTCTCATAGGCTAGACAGCTAGGGTTTAGCCATTACGATCTCGAGGTAGATCAACTCTTGTAACCCCTATACTCATCGAATATAATCAAGCAGGACGTAGGGTTTTACCTCCTTTAAGAGGGCCCGAACCTGGGTAAACATCGTGTCCCCATCATCCCTTGTTACCATTGATCCTCAGACGCACAGTTCGGGACCCCCTACCCGAGATCCGCCGGTTTGACATCGACATTGGTGCTTTCATTGAGAGTTCCACTGTGTCGTCGACAGAAGGATCGATGGCTCAACTTGTCGTCAGCGATGATGCTGTTTTCGGGGAGACCTTTCTCCCTGGTCAACTCTTCGTGTTTGGCGGCTTTGCTCTGCGTGCCAATTCAACTGGTCACCACGAGCAGATCGACAGCTACGCCCTGGTCATCAGATCAGGTTTGGAAGCTTGAATTACATCGCGGATATCCGAGGAGACTTGGTCTTCGAAGGGTTCTCGGCCTCGGCCGCCACTCTTCATCCACATGAAGGAAACCCGTCGGATTCATCGTCAGATTCCGCTCAAGGATCGACTCTCGTGCCGGCCCTGGCCTTAGATCCAGGGCGGACCACTTTGTCCGAAGACGGGAGGATAAACCCCGCCGGACTCTCTCCCATTACGGAGCTTCCTGCCGGAGACCCAGAGGTGACTATACTGTCAGCAGACCCACAGTCAAACGTGACTCTTCCTAACATCAGGGAGCCGGACTCGCCTCTGGACGTCAACTCCAAACTCTCGAGGTCTGCGTCCATTGAGCTCGGTCAAGTGGTTATTGTTGAACCTAGCTTCGCATATCATCATACGCCCGTCCGGCTTTCGCTCTTAAACGAGACACTGGACCTAATGCGATCTCTCGCCATCATGGAAGTATCACCTTTGAACTACGACCAGCCTAAACTGGGGGCTGGGAGCAGGGAATTTTACGTCCCACCCACCACCCACTTAATAGCCACTGTCGAGGATCTAACTGACATGCTAGACTACGCCTCCGAAGACATCGATGATATGGACGACGATGCCGGAGCCGAACCAGGTCAAAACCCGCCTATCACTGGGCGTTGGACGGCCACTTCTACCTATGATGTATACATGGTGGACACACCTGAGAAGCAGGACGACGATGGCTCTCAAGATCGAGATCAGGACAAGCCCGTCGATGATCCACCAAAGCACCAGCGTGAGCGGCGCCGCTCACGATCACGTCGGGCGAAGGACAGAAACACCGGCACCAGAGATGATGACACCCCGGACAATGCCGAAGACCCCGTCAACCCTGCGTTGGAGCAGGATGATAGGGAAGAGGGACAAGTCAACTCCGACGAACTTGCCGATCATGAGGAGTCAGAAGATAGTAACTATCTACCGGCCTCCGAGGAGGATGTTAGCCTCGGCAATAAAGATTTCATCATGCCAGAGGAACCCCTCGAACAAGAACGCTTCAAGCGACAGCTCATCGCCATTGCGAGGAGCCTGAAAAATAAACAACAACAGCTTCAAGCCGAACAGGATACGCTCAACGACAGATGGACCAAGGTCCTAGCTGCTGAAGAATACGACCTCGAGTGCCCGACAAAGAGCTACCCAAAATGCAAGCTACTACCACAATTTGACGACGAAGCCCTTGAGCCAATACCGTCAGGACACAATCATGCTGATCAACCGGACCGACCACCACGTGGACGTGACAAAGCGGCTAATTATGCCGAACACCACCCCGCGCCACCCCGCCGTAGAGGCAAAGAAGCAGTGGCTCCGGGCTACACATATGACTTATGTCAGGACCTGGACAATAGAGCCGGCTAGACCAGATCAATCTACGAATCAAGGGGACGTGCTCCAATACGAGACGACGGCCATCAAGCCTGGCGTGACAAGCATAACCAAGTTCCAGCCGAGAACCGAACACGGATGTCATCCGAACTCCGTCGTGATATTGCCCGATATAGAGGCGCCGCACACCCCATTTGCTTTACCGACGAGGTAATGCAGCACCAGTTTCCGGAAGGGTTTAAACCCGTAAACATCGAGGCATACGATGGAACGACAGATCCTGCTGTGTGGATTGAAGATTTTCTTCTCCACATTCACATGGCTCGCGGCGATGATCTCCACACCATTAAATACCTTCCTCTAAAGCTAAAAGGGCCAGCATGGCACTGGTTGAATAGCCTCCCAGAGAACTCCATTGGCAGTTGGGAGGATTTAGAGGATGCTTTTCGGGACAACTTTCAGGGCACTTATGTCCGGCCACCGGACGCTGATGACCTGAGTCACATAGTCCAGCAACCTGGAGAGTCAGCCCGTAAACTCTGGACTCGGTTCTTAATTAAAAAGAACCAAATTGTCGATTGTCCGGATGCCGAAGCCTTAGCGGCATTTAAACACAGCGTCCGCGACGAATGGCTCGCCCGACACCTCGGTCAGGAAAAGCCGAAGACTATGGCAGCTCTCACTTCACTCATGACCCGCTTCTGTGCAGGCGAAGATAGATGGTTGGCTCGTAGAAGCAACAGCACCAGCGACCCTGGCACCTCTGAGGCCAGGGACGGCAATGGAAGGCCACGACGCAGCAAAAATAAGCGTCGGAACAACAATGAAGAAACCGAGGATACGACGGTCAACGCCGGATTCAGCGGCTCTAAACCCGGTCAGCGGAAGAAGCCGTTCAAAGGAAATAGAGACTGTCCGTCCAACTTGGATAAAATACTGGATAGGCCCTGTCAAATCCATGGCACCCCTGACAAGCCTGCCAACCACACCAATAGAAACTGCTGGGTTTTTAAACAGGCCGGTAAATTACATACCGAACATAAGGGGAAGGGACCTCAAAGCGAGGACGACGATGAACCCCGCCCTCCGAGCACCGGGGGACAAAAGAAGTTTCCCCCTGAGGTGAAAACAGTGAACATGATATATGTCACGCATATCCCCAAGAGAGAGCGCAAGCGCGCACTGAGGGACGTCTACGCCATAGAGCCTGTCGCCCCGAAATTCAACCCTTGGTCGGCTTGTCCGATCACCTTCGATCGCAGGGACCACCCAACCAGTATCCGTCACGGAGGTTCGGCGGCCCTGGTACTCGATCCCATCATCGACGGATACCATCTCACTAGAGTCCTTATGGACGGCGGCAGCAGTCTCAACTTGATTTACCAAGACACTATCCGTAAGATGGGTATTGACCCGTCAAGAATCAAGCCCAGCAACACTACCTTTAAAGGAGTGATACCTGGCGTAGAGGCTCGCTGCATGGGTTCCTTAACACTGGAAGTGGTATTCGGCTCTCCAGATAACTTTCGAAGTGAAGAATTGATTTTTGATATCGTCCCTTTCCGCAGTGGTTATCATGCATTGCTTGGGCGAACTGCTTTCGGCCGCTTTAATGCAGTCCTGCACTATGCTTATTTGAAGCTCAAAATGCCCGGACCGCGCGGCGTCATCACAGTCAATGGAAATATGGAACGCTCCCTCTGTACTGAGGAGCACACCGCGGCCCTAGTAGCCGAGGTACAGAATGGCCTCAACAGCTCATCAGTCATCAAGACCCACGACACCGCTAAGCGAGTCCGATCAGCATTACAGCATGACAGCTCGGCGAATCCGGAGCTTGAATAGCAGTTCGGCCTCCGCCGATCGCCCCATAAGGTTGCAGCATACGTACCGCGCATGCATAATTACGCACTTAAAATACCTTGGGCAGCGCCGGAGGCATACTACGGAACAGGTCTATAGTACGGCTTGACCCTATTCGGACCTTAACTTTCTTTTTTTTCTTTTTCTTTCTCTTTTACCATAGGTTCATTAAAAACCTACCTACTCTACGATTGTACAGGGACTCCTTTCTAGGATCCCCTTTCTTATAGACGACCATCGACTCCTCCTCTTAATGGATTTCCAACCAAGGAGAAACGGCGCAGACGTGCAGCAGGGCATCATTAGGACCTTCAAGCCACTATTTTCTCAAAAAAAAAACCTGTATAAACCTTTCCCTTGTCTAAACTTTCAGCATGTAAAATGGCCTTGGCCTTTGGGCATTATCTGTAATGACACGTCTCGACGTATTAATCAGGGCATAAAGGAAGCAGTTGATCACCACTTTTGTTTGGTACTCATCTATTTTATATTATCATCTGTCTTCCCTCCCTACGCCCGACCGCCACACGTGCCTTAGTCCGGTCTTAAACACCGGGGGCTATATCCGGCCCAGCACATTTTAAAGTCCAAACTACTATGGGGTACTCTTCAGCATCCCGAATATTGCATTATATGCATCGGCTCCGAATCATGTCTTTGGTCTATAGTTGGGTTGCCCGGCTCCTGTGCTTACCACCTTACGTTCCGCTCGTTCGGCTAAGGTAGTAAAGGGAGAACTACTGCAATTGTATTTCTAGTTCATCCAGTCAAATACCTCAGTAGAGAAAGCCAAAAACTGACTGTCATGATAAAGCGAGAGCTGGTCGGCGATTCGGTGACTTAGTCTTATACCACAATTGTTGGCGATTTACTCCGTGTTATACGAGGGGCTGGTCTTCGTCCAAGCTACGTGGAAATGGCTATTCAGCCCGGATTGCCGCACACGCACAAGGGGCTAGTACTTAGCCCCACCGTCGAACTCCTATGGCTAAGTGAAAGTAATAAAGCCGCATAGTCTGATTGCCTGGTTCACCTCGCGGACACCTCCTCTACGGACCAAAACGTTGGATAAAGTGTGGTCACGCGTCACTACGAACACCCCTGTAGCGTCTATGTGGGGGCTGAAGCCGACGACTGGCAACTTTCAGAAATAAACGGCCGCACAGGAGGAAACCATTGCTTGAAACAAAAGGCGCAATACACATTACAAGCATGGGTTCATAACATAGTTTTTACAACCCGAATACATCTACTCAAATATGACGTCCTTAGAACATTGGCCCTCTACTATTCGGGCCCCTGCCAGGACGTCGTCGAAATATCTCTCCGGCCTCTGATGATCTTTGCCTTCGGGCGGGCCTGTGGTCACCACATCGGTGGCCTTCATCTTTGCCCATTGCATCTTAACGCGGGCGAAGGCCATCCGAGTACCTTCTATGCAGGCCGAACACTTCACAGCATCAATCCGAGGCAGCGCGCCCACGAGCCGCTTCACCAAACCGAAGTAGCTACTGGGAATTGGTTCAGCGGGCCAAAGTTGGACTATTAGATCCTTCATCGCCAAACCGGACACCCTATGCAGCTCCATAAGCTGCTTCATCTGGTCATTCAGGAGCACCGGATGCTCCGGTGCAAGAAACTGCGACCAGAATAGCTTCTCGGTCGAGTTCCCCTCCCGGGCTCGGAAGAACTGTGCGGCATCGCCGGCACTCCTCGGGAGGTCCGCAAACACGTCTGGAGAACTCCACACTCGAGTGAGCAAAGCATATCTTTGACCTCCAAAAATACTCTGCAAAGGAAAGGCCTTACCAGCCGCTATCTGCCTCGCTTGACGGATCTCTTCGCGAGCACTCCGGGACTTGCTCCGCGCCTCTTTGGCATCATGGAGAGCCTTCGCAAGCTCGGACGACTGGGCCGAAGTCTTCTGCTCCAATGTCTCGCATTTGCTGATGGCATCCCTCAGCCCTTGCTCGACTTCGGCCACCCGAGCTTCGTGTTGGCGGCGGGTAACTTGTTCAGCTTCTAGTTCAGCAGCCGCTTTATCAGCGGCTGCCTTGCTCACCTCGGCTTCCTTCTTGGCCTGGGCGAGGGCGCCTTTGAGGGTCTCGACCTCGGCTGGCCAACTATGCTCATAATCAAAGCATCCTGTGAGTTAACCTCTCAACTGACATGTCACTTCTGACATGAAAATGAATTTTTTCATCATGCACATACCTTGCATCTCATCGAACCGCTTGTTGATGCGGTCGAGCTCTTCATTGGCCGCTTCAAGCTTCCGATTGAGTTCAGAAACTTCTGCGGCCTAGGCGGTGGCTGCCAACAGGGAAACCTGTTGCAACATCAGAGTAGTATGATAACACACCCGAGTACTATGTGGATCCTCTGTCCGGTTCTTTTCAAACCGAACAGAGCCTCAGGGGCTACTGTCTATATACAGGTACATTCCTCTAAATGAAACAAAAATGTTTAGGACATTACGTCGCATACCTCAAAGCCTGTCAGTAGGCTGGTGAAGGCTTCATTCAGTCCGCTTTTTGCAGACTGAACCTTTTCCACCACCGCACCCATCAAGGTGCGGTGCTCCTCCACGATGGAAGCATATTGCAGTGCTTCCGCTAGAGTGTTCGGCGCCTCCAGATTAGCGGAGATCGCCGACGGAGCTGATGCTCCTCCCCCCTCTTTTGAAGGGGGCAGCTCACCTGATCCCGGAGTCGCATTGGTCTCCGGAATGGTGTCCGGCTGGGGCCCGGATTGTTGGGGGTCCCCACTGTCGGTTGTCATAGGGGTTGCCTTCCCTATGTCTTTGGCGACCGAGGTATTAACCTCGGGCGCTTTTTCGACAGCCTCGCCCGCCCCTCCATGGCCAGGAGAGGTCCTTCGGGATAACACCTCGGTGTCATCCATGGTGATAGGTGAGGGGGCTCGTGGCGGCGTCTCCCTCTCTGCCATCTCGGGTGGTAGAGAGTTCCCCTCCAATAACGGAGTGTTCGGAAGCTCGCGTGGAGGGCTGAAAGGCACACAACGAATGGCTTATATAATGGAAACAGGAAAACCGAAAAGATGAACTGGTAAGTCTATGAATACTTACGATTCGGCCAGGGGCTTCGCCCTGGTAGGTTTTTTGGAGACTAGTTCGGAATCCCAGTCCGAACTGTCCGGGAGGGTCATCTTCCCTCTTTTGGGCGCCTCCCCCTTCGCGTCTTCGGAGGCTGCCCTCTTCTTTTTCCTCCCCTTACGAGGGGAGTTGCTTTCCACTTCCTCCTCCTCTTCTTCCTCGTCTCCGTCACGGGAAGAGAGGTCTTCGGTCTCTCCGGATACTATGTCCACAGGACCCTTATGGCCGGGGCCGCTCTTGGCCTCCTTGCCCTTCGTCTTCTTGGCCTTCCTCTCTGGCGCCTGATATGGCGCCGGGACTAGCACATCTGTTAGCTGGGGTGTGGCTGGGTTCTCAGGCAGCGGTGCCGGACATTTGATCCACTCCGCCTTTGCCGTCCAGCCCTGTTCAGAAGGCAGGCAATATGACTTACATTATATTCAAACTGCTGACCGGATAAGTCTTCGGAAAGGTTATGCTTACCGGTGAGGCCGGGTTCTCGATGTCGAGTCCGATGTCCTCGGTCTTCTTCGGCCAAGTTTTTTGGGCCTTGAAGAGCTGCCTCCAAATATCTTCGTGCGTTGTGCCGAAGAAGCGCTTCAGGGTCCGTGGCTCCTCCGGATTGAACTCCCACATGTGAGAGGCCCGGAGTTGGCAAGGAAGAGTGCGGCGAAAGAGCATCACCTGAATCACGTTTGTGAGACCGGTGTTTTTGCCTATCATGTTAGTGATGCGTGTTTGCAGCATCCGCACCTCCGCTGTGGACCCCCAATCAAGGCCCTTGGCGGTCCAGGAGGTGAGCCTCATGGGAGGTCCGGATCTGAAGTCAGGTGTGGCCGCCCAGTTGGCGTTGCGGGGTTCGGTGATGTAAAACCACTCATGCTGCCACACCTTGACCGTCTCCACAAACGCCCCTTTGGGCCAGACGGCATTGGGGAGCTTGCTTACCATGGCCCCGCCGCAATCCGCATGCTGGCCATCGACCACCTTCGGCTTCAGATTGAAAACCTTAAGCCATAGGCCAAAGTGTGGTGGGATGCGGAGGAGAGCCTCGCACACGACGATGAACGCCGAGATGTGGAGGAAAGAATTTGGGGCTAGATCATGGAAATCTAGCCCGTAATAGAACATGAGGCCCCGGAAGAAGGGATGGAGGGGAAACCCTAGACCTCGGAGGAAATGGGGAATGAATACAACCCTCTCGCCAGGCTCCGGAGTGGGGATGACCTGATCCTTATTAGGGAGCCTGTGCGCGATATCCGCGGATAGATATCCCGCACTCTGGAGCTCCTTGATGTCCTTCTCGGTGATGGAGGAGGCCTCCCACTTGCCCTTGGAGCCGGATCCAGCCATGGCTGGGGGAGGTGGTGGCGGTGGGGAAGATTGAAGTTTTGGGCGCTGGAGCTCGAAGGTGGGAAGGCAGGAGCTAGAAGAAAGCGTGGGGAAAAAGGAGGAATCTTTATCCTCTTATAGGCAGTGAAATACCAAACGCCCCCCTCCCCCCTTCTCAAGCCTTAAAACACGCCTGTTCCCAAAGAGATCGTGCGAACAGCGCGGTTGGATTACCCAAACCACATTGATGTGAATCCCGTAATGGGCGGGCACGATATCTGCTTGGACAAGACGTGCCAATGAGAGCTAGGCCTCGAAACGCGAAACGGGAGGCGTGAAAACGGTTCAAAATGTTGAAGGGTCAAGTATGACGCTTCGCAGAAAAGTTGTCAGTAAAAGACACTGTTCCTATTTTGACATCTTATCTTCACGGCTAAGGGTAGTATTGATTATGCAGAGCCGGATATAGTTCCTTTGTGCAGGAAGCTAACTTAAAGTATTCAGGAGAAGGAACCCGCCTTGCGATACCGAAGACAATCCGCACACCGAACACATCGTCATCGAAGACTGGTTCAGGGGCTACTGAGGGAGTCCTGGATTAGGGGGTCCTCGGGTGTCCGGACTATTTGATATGGGCCGGATTGATGGGCCGTGAAGATAAAACTAAAGACTATATTCCCCGTGTCCGGGTGGGACTCCTATATGCGTGGATGGCAAGTTTGGTGTCCGGATATGTTATTTCCTTCTTCTGCAAACCGACTCTGTACAACCCTAGGCCCCTCCGGTGTGTATATAAACCGGAGGGTCTTAGTCCTTAGGGGCTATCAGAATTCTCATAGGCTAGACAGCTAGGGTTTAGCCATTACGATCTCGAGGTAGATCAACTCTTGTAACCCCTATACTCATCGAATATAATCAAGCAGGACGTAGGGTTTTACCTCCTTTAAGAGGGCCCGAACCTGGGTAAACATCGTGTCCCCATCGTCCCTTGTTACCATTGATCCTCAGACGCACAGTTCGGGACCCCCTACCCGAGATCCGCCGGTTTTGACACCGACAGTAATCCCCTGTCGAGTGGTCATGGAAGGAGGGAGATAGCTTCTGTCACTGCAGTACCTCCACAAGCCCACCATCGCACCGACAGTAATAACCTTCATGTCCCTAAGGACAAATGTTGAGTGGTCGACTTCACCCAACATCGGTAAGATTATTAACATAAACATACAAAGAGGATGTCGAATCCTATCGGTGTTCAGCACCTAAAAATACTAGGGTTCCTCCATATCCCCGAGAACTAGGGGTTTTACTCAGACATCAAGACAAACATCATCAAAGGGGTAATCATGGTAATCATGGATGAACGATCAAAGTAATACACGTAAGGATCCACTTAGGGTTTGGTATTACAAAGAGATGAATAGATGGATGGTGATGACGATGGTTGCTGCTGGAGTCTCCTTGATTGAGTTGATGGCATGGCAGAGCCCTTCTATCGATTCCCCCTCCGGATCCCTTCAGGAGGCTAGGGTTCTTGGTTTTGGTGAGGTTTCTGGTCTCTGTCATGCTTGTTTTCGCGATCTGAAGATACAGGGATAAAATAGTTGACCAGAGGGAGGCGACACCACCTAGTACTAGCGTTGGTATGAGCGGGCGCGCTCATACCAGGCGCCGTCTTCTCTCCTGGAAGCACTGTTTCGGCTGGAATTTGCTTCGGTTGATCGCTACTTTTTATGGGAGGTTCCCATCATGCCAATTAGCATGATTTTCACCCATATTCTTGTAGTTTCTTCTTTAATGCCCCAAATTTCCTCCACGGTCAAGATCCTGGTAAAATCGAACAAAAGGGTGAGCGAATGTGGTAAAATTCCGACAAAACTTACGACTATGGCACAAAACTAATAGTAAAAAGTGATGCAATTTTGGACTCATCAGCCATCTACTCAGTTTAGAAATCATTTATGTGAATGTGATCTGCTTTGTCTAGAAATCATATATGTGAATTATGTCTTGGCATCCTGTTTACTTAGACAACATATATGTGATGTATGTCATGCCATACTGTTTAGTTAGGCATCATACATGTGAATTATTTCATGCCATTCTTTTTCTCATTGTGTATTCCATATGTTTACAATGTTTGTATATTCAATTACTGTTCTTGTGTATCAGACATTTAGATGGAAGGGTGTGTTGGTAGCATACGGAGTAAAAACAAGGTCTTCAGAACATACATTGCTACCTGTCAAAGCAGATAGCAGTCCGGTTGCACTTGCCAAAGCACCAGCCCCACCACACAGAACCCACACTTTTGTAGATAGTACCCCTACTCCAATGGCCAGAGAACCAGCTAGACCCCATCGAATCCCAATGCCACCATATAGTAACCCAATTCCAGTTGCCACAGCACTAGCTCCACCACAGATCTTCCAAACATGAGCAGTTAGTAACCCAACTCCAGTGCCCAAAGCACAAGGACCACCATGGAGGACCCCAACTCCAGCAGGTTGTACACCCATTCCTGTGGACAAAGCACCAACAGTCATCCATAGTTTAACGAGAATGGCTTTTGATGTCATTAAAATGTATGTGCGTATCTTCCCATCGTGGAAATATTATACTAAAGACGAAGGCAAATGCCAACTTCCTATCTTTCTTCAGGAGTTATGTGTAAGTAATGTTATTCATGGCAATTACTTTACTTTGTCCCATACTTTCTAGCTCCCTGTCGGTTATAATCCAGCAATTGTTCCCACTTGTATCTATAGATAATGACCGATTTGGGCACTCAGGACGAGGCAACCTGTGCTATCTTCAAGAATGCGGTGCAGCAGTATCGGCATTACCTGAACAAAGCATACTTTAATGGCAAGGACATTCATGAAGTTCCCCTATTTCTCTAGAGAAACATTTACGAGACAATGATTGGGAACGCCTTGTTCAGCACTGGTTCCGACCCAAGAATCAGGTATGGTCTATGAGATCAGATCGCATTATGAACTACTATATATATCTGCATGCGTCTTACAGTTCTCTATTCTTGTATGCTAAGTTCTTAAAGCAGAAGAATAACTCTTCTCAGGTAAGATTCCAAAGTATGCTACGCACTGCTTTGCTCTTCTATCACTGTATTTACTCATACCAACTAATTTCAATTTTCAAGATCCAATCGAAACATTAATAGCACAACAGGTACCTTTTAAAAACATGTTTGTTTAACTGCTTTGCTGTTGTAACTTGCTCTATGTCAGTTTCAATTCAGTTGTCTTCTTATATCATGCATATTACTAGGATCGAATAGAGCCAACCATGTTCTTTAGCTGTGCATGTATGCTTCTGGTATCAATCTATAATCTAGTGGTGCTGTGTAGTTTCCCATACATACATTGTGTCAATGCTGCTTTGTTTTAACTGATTTCCCCGTTGATACGAACAATGCCACATTATGTAATTTTTATTTTTATTTGTATTTTTATCTTCATTTGCCAACAGAAAATAGGATGGAATAGATAATACAGTGACCATAGTACATGGAGATATGTTCATATCTTGGTGTTATTACGTACTTAGCAATAAAAGACATGTTAGTATGATCATGTCCATCTTACTACTGCACTGGTTTACCAAAATGAGTTTCATATACACACAAAACTTGTTTTCTATCTGCTTGTTTCTCTTTCAGAATGCCAACGCATGTGTGATGGAAAAGTCTGCTAAAGATAGTGAGACAACACTATTGTTTCTCTCCGGGAAAGCTAATAATGTAGATAAGAAGGCAAACTATCTTCAAGATAGAGAGACAACCCCAAAGTCATATCTTGATATAGTGTTCGAGATACGGGCCACTACCACCAGCACAAACTCTTCGAAGTCGCCGCCTGAATCAGTTAGGCTTCTTTAGTCTCAACTCCAAGTGGAAAGACATTGTTCAGCTATGCTCCGACAAGAAGCTGAATCACTACGGAAGACCCTGGAGAAATCAGATACACACTTTTCTGGCGCAACAAGTGATGGAGGATTTTAGAGCCAAACAATGGAATGTTCATCATCTTGCTAAGCTGCTTGCCAGCATGGTGGATACCCAGGATCACGTATCTTAAGCTCTATTAAGTGCTCTCAGTTCTCTAGACTTGTTTTGTTGCTGCGTTTATTTGCACTAGTGGCGAACTTTGATGCCCAGTGTATGTAATATGTTGTTTTGTTGTTGCGTTTATTTTCACTGGTGGTGAACTTTGATGCCCAGTGTATGTAATCTGTGTAATTTTCTATTGTAAAGTGCATGCTTATTGTTAATATTGTATATTGCTTTGCCTGGTCCGCTAATGGACCGAATGTACCATTGCCGTTAACGGGCCAAAATATCCTTGGGCACAATCGAGCCAAAAACACCTCGGGCCACGAACAGGCCAAAAGACAACATGGGCCTCAAACAGGCCGAAACCACAATAGGCCGTCAATGGGCCCGAACACATGACGGGCCATTAATGGGCTGAAAGTCATCATAGGCTAGAAATGGCCCAAAGACATGACGAGCCCTTAATGTCCCAAAAGTCATCAACAGCCAGAACTGGTCCAAAGACAACAAGGGCAGTTAACGGATTGAAAAACATCACAGGCCAGAAATGGCCCAAAGACACCACAGGCCGTTAATGGGCTGAAAGGCACCACCAGCTTTAAATGGGCCCAGAAGCACCACAGACCGTTAATGGGGCCGAAAGACAACACGAGACACATATGGGCAAAAAGACACCACGGGCCACATATGGGCCGAAAGAATCAACATGTCGTAATTATGTCGAATGACCCATGGGTCGGTAATGGCCTGAATTCACACCGGTCCTAATGGGTCGTATGGACCCAGGCCGTAAATGGGCTATCTGCAAGCATGTCATTATGGGGCCTTTTATGGGCCATACCCACTAAGGTTTCACTAAGGCCCATGGGCCATAACCAAGCCATTGACTGGGCTGGCCTTTTTAACTAAACGGGCCTCTATTGGGCCATGCCATGTGTTGCCTCAGGAATGGTGCACGTGGGTGATTGTGTGCACGACACTTGTTCCAACAAGTAGCCGATGTGTGGCACCCTCACTAGTAGAAAACAGGGCTTTGGTCCAGGCAGGGCCAGCCCATTAATCCCAGTTCACTCATGAACCGGGACCAAAGGGGGCATCGGTCCCGGTTCGTGAGGCCAGGGGGGCGGCCGGGCCTCTTGGGGCATTGGTCCCGGTTCGTCTGGCCCATTTGGTCCCGGTTCCAGCCACGAACCGGGACCAATGGGCCTCGCTCCTGGCCCACAACCATTGGTCCCGGTTCATGGCTGGAACCGGGACCAAAGGGGGACCTTTAGTCCCGGTTCCAGCCACGAACCGGGACCAATGAGATGCCTATATATACCCCCTCGCCCGCGAGCAGAGCAGTGGAGTGCTCTGGTTTTGGGTCGGCCGTGGGAGAGCTTTGTGGTGCTCTAGCTCACCTCGTATGCACATGAGGTGTTTGATGAAATGCCCGAGCCACACTTAAGTTTTCTCCTCTCGAAGCTCCTTGTCCAAGCTCCATTTTCCTCGAGATTTGTCTAGGTTTGGCGGTCCGTCCTGTCCCGTCCCCGTCCTCACCGCCGTCGATCGCCCGCGCCGATCTCGTCGCCGGCACTACAGTGGTGAACCTCTTGGTCTTATCTTCTTTGTAAAAGAAAAAAGTTCTTACTTGTATGATTATTGTTTGTTATTATATATATTTGAGAGAGGAAGAATGCCGACTGTTGTTATTATATATACATGAGATGAGAGTTCAGGAAGGAAGACTCGACAGACCTAAAGTCAACCTGTTGCATATTGAGTAATAGTGATCTTTTTGTTGAGTTTCCTGGTAGTTGCCTTCAATCAATTTTTGATCAACTATGAACATAGGAAATGTCTGACGACGAAAATGATTTCGGTATGTGCGAATACTGCGAAGACTAGTGTGGCCTGTGCGACAGAAATTTCTTAGTTGGTGGTAGGCGCTTCAGCATCAAGCTGGATGAGACCTTCGAAGTGGATACAGTAAGTCACAACGACAAGTCTTTTTTCGTAATTAAGCATGACTTCTGCTTCTTTTGCTTCAACTTATAATTTTAATTTTTTACTATTCTACTAGCGTATCCCCTGCCATGCAAGAATTTATGTCTTGGATAAGATTGGTTTCAGTCCTATGGAAACTATGGAGGTAAAGATAGTTCACTTGAGGACCGAGCATGGTTATACTTTTGCCGCAAAATTATACAATGCAGACACCTACACCTATTTTGAATGCAAAAATTGGAGATCACTATGCAAGGCTTATGCATTTGAGCCTGATATGCTTATCACCTTTGATATTCGTCCGGAAGATGATATTGAAGGTAATATCGACATCTGGGTCGATGTGCAGACGCCTCCAGTTCTACCATTATGTGAGTTTCACAACCATATTTATGTCTTGGATATTGTTTATTGAAAAATAGTTGACAACTAATTTCTATTGACAGCTTATTTCCATTCAAGCAAACATGTCTAGCACTTGGTAGACATGACCTACTACTGTCCCGGGGCTGAACTAAACTGCGAGGAGATAAGTCATTATGTTTCATGGCTTGAGGATCTTGATACTGTCAAGACAAATTATTTTCCTTGACTTGAAAATCTTAGTACTCAAAACATGCGACCACTAGCGTGCGTATTGAACTACGGTCATATCTATTTAGGAAAGATGGTAAGATTTTTACTATTTGTCCTCAGTGCATCTTTTGCATACATTATTTTTTAAGCTAAACTTCATTGCTAAGTATGTTACTACGATGTTCTTCAACAGGGACTCCCAATGATAGTTGTGCCTCATTGGGTCGAGCCTAAAGGTCGCATGGCAATGGTTAGCTTACGGCCAAGACATCCTACATTGCACATGAGTGCATTCAGGATTTCTAAAAGCGAGCAAGCCTTAATAGTCAAAGACTGGAGCAAAATTGTGAAGGATCGCAGAGAAGTACTAGGGGGCAGCAATCAGAAGCGCAGCCCACAATTAGGAGACAGGTTCATCTGCATGCTCCAATATGATGAAGCAGGAGTGCCACACATGTTCTATGCTATTTTACCTGAGAGAGAGCAGCAGGAGTGATTAGCTAGCTAAAATGAGTTTGAAGATGATGATGTGCTACACTATGACTATGATGATTAAATAGCTAGTGTTGGTGGTAATGACTATGATGATTATTATTAGCTAGTATTGGTGGTGATTAGATAGCTACACTATGACTATGATGATTAAATAGTGTTGGTGGTAATGACTATGATGATTATTGGCTTTGAATGGTGCATTTTGAACACACAAAAAGTCTGGAGTTCAAATAAGTTCAAAAAAAATGAAATCCCTTTGTAATAGACGAGTTTTCGTATGAAACCTTGATACTTCGAAAGAGATTGCCCGTTTTGTACACGAAGTGCATCCGGTTTTTGCCGTAACCCTCTCAACTTTTTAGCACAAACTATGTGGGTGAAATGATGATACCATGCCAACTTTCAACCTTTTCAGAGTTCATTTGTAGTGCTTTTCAATTTCAGGGTCATTTAGCGCAAAAAGAATGAACTAATAGCAAAAAGAATGAACTTAAAATAATCAATTAAAATATTCTGTTACGATCAACTAAAACAAAACTATAATATTCTTCAATAGCAAAAAGAATCAACTAAAAAGCTTTTATAAAACTCTAATAGCAAAAGGAATCAACTAAAAAGCTTTTATGTACCTCTAGTATTTTTGAAACTAAAATTATATAAAATTTATGCAACTAAAATTATCAAAGTATTTTCTGTTCAAAACATTAATGGCAAAATGAATTTTCATAAAGATTTTTTTTGTTAGAAACTTTAATAGCAAAAAGAATTATCATAAAGAATTTTTTGTTAGAAACTAAAATAACAAAATCTGTTTTTGAATATAATGTTAAAACATAGTAATATTAAATAGCAGGAAAAAGAATCACTCAAAAATCTATTTTAATAGTAAAGTTATTCACAAACTAGTGATTCACACAAATTTCAAAGAATTCAAATTTAAACTATTCAAATTTGAAAACTAATGGCACTAACAGAAAGTTTATAATTTTTGTGACCTAACAGCAAAAAGAATTAAAGAAAAATAAAGCAAAAAACAAAAGAAAATAAATAATGCAAAAAACAAAACAAAAAAACTGAAAAAAAAATTAAAAAAATGCCTCCTATTGGGCCACCACGGCCTGAATACGACTAGCAACCCAACCCGGCAGGTGGGCCAGGATTCAGGCCCGCAGATGGCCCAGTAGGCCCACAGGCAAAGAGACACAGTTAGGCCAGTAGGCCTGCTATAGAGAGGAGTTCGAAAGGGGAGGCACAGCCGTAGGCCTGTTTGCAAATTTTTAGAATCCTCAAATTCTGAAAGAAAAAAAGTTATGCTCAAATTTCAGTTTTTTTGATTTTTTTGTTAAATCTGGTCAAACTATGGTAAAACTACTTATTCAAGAAATATTAGTGTTAATAAATAATTATTTTTAGTTTTTTGACTTTTGGTCAAACTGTGGTCAAACTATGGTCAAATCTGGTCAAATTGTGGTCAAACTACTTATTCAAGAAATATTAGTGTTAATAAATAATTATTGTTTTTTAGAATAATAATTTCAAACTCAAACGGTGCTTAATGCTCAAGTTCAACTCCTAAGGGTTAATAGGATTGACAGCTTAGTATTGTCAGGAAAACAACAAGTGCAGACTTGGAAACTAGGGGGAACAGAACTCGAAAGTTAAGCGTGCTCAGGCTGGAGTAGTAAGAGGATGGGTGACCGGCCGGGAAGTTAAGCGAATGAGTGGTTCTAAATTGAGCAGTGATGAGGGGTGATTAGAGATTGAATTGTCAAATAATTCAGAAATTTGAAAATAAGAAAATATTCAAAAAGAATTCAAAATTTTATTTTTCAAAAAAATTCAGAAAAACAAAATTTCAAAAAAAATCCTACCAACCGGGACTAAAGGTGGAGCTCCAGAGAGCGGCCACGTGGAGGGCCTTTAGTCCCAGTTCGTAACACAACCGGGACTAAAGGGGGGGGCCTTTAGTCCCGACCCTTTAGTCCCGGTTTGGGAACCGGGACAAATGGGCCTTATGAACTGGGACAAATAGGCCTTTTTCTACTAGTGCCTGTGGCCAATAAGACGCCAACACGTGGTGGATCAACAGAAGGCCACGTCGTTAACGTGTATTGGATCCGGAACCCGCACCCGTTAACTTAATGACGACCCGTGACGGTGGCTGCCACGTCTCGGTCACCCTTGACGAACACTTCCATGGCGCGACATTTTCTGTCATGGAAGAGCACACTTCCATGATG
The DNA here is from genome assembly GCA_011799875.1 of Thinopyrum elongatum. NCBI lineage: Eukaryota > Viridiplantae > Streptophyta > Magnoliopsida > Poales > Poaceae > Thinopyrum > Thinopyrum elongatum. Next base: position 15,128,816 of record CM022303.1, read on the forward strand.
AAACAATGACTATTGCCATGGAACACATCGACGACAATACATGTATGACTATCTTGATTCTGTCATAAAAACATCATGGATGTACATCGATGACAGAAAATGTGACCTACTATGACAAACGCGTATCATCATAGATGTGTCTTTCTCTTGTAGTGTTGGCGGCCTTCGAAAGGGAGGGGGAAGTGGCCCCCTCCTTCTTCTTCTTCCTTGGGCTTCTCCCTTGGTTGGAGATGTGTTTTCTCCTCTGTAGATGGAGGCTATGGGGCTGCAATTTTCGCACCAAAGGGTGCCCCCAGACAAGTAGGGTTTCCCATCAATACATAGGTGGGCGCATCTAAACTCGGCCATCCAACCCATAAGCCTTTGGTCCAAGGGGCCTTGGGCATGTTTAGAGTCCTCCAAAACCTACCTTATCTTCTCATGAGTCCATAGGATCAAACCACGTTGAGATCCATAAAGTCTAGAAGGAGTTAGAGTCAATCCCGCCACCCCCAGTTTTGAATTCCCGGAAGTGGCAGGTTTTAGGAATTGGGTGATTCCAAGTGCTACAGTTTTGTTATGACGTGGAGATTAACTTTCATGTTCTGACTTTCTTCGTTTGACTCCATCTTTAGGGGTCCTAGTGACGATCTTTAAGTACTGGTCCTGCAGGGACAAATTTGCAATTACTCCAAATTTGACCGGACCTTGAAGTTTATTGATAGTTTATTGAATTTCCATGAAAATCCTACACACATAAGGGAAAACAAGAACTTGTGCATGTCTTGCAACTATTTAGTCCAAATAAATATAAAATTTTGCATAAAAAAATAAGATAGTGGCATGAAACATACACAAATTATAGATAAGTCGGAAACATACCAGGGAGCTAGGGTTAGGGATAACCAACGAGGTGGAGACAAGTATGTATCCCGATGTTCACTTCCTTGGAGGGAAGCTAATCACGGTTGGAGGGGTGGGTGTTACCACGAAGGCTCACCCTATTCTCCTAGAGATATAACAACGAATGCTATTCTCAACCACTAGTGGTAGACCTTAAGGCCGCCTCCAAACCTTCACAAACTTTTCGGGGTAAATCACACTTTGATTCCTCACCGGAGCACTCCTACCACCTAGGATTCTCCAACCTCCAAGAGTAACAAGATCCACCAAGGAAACAAGGGGGAATTAACTTTTGCTTTGGTGGAAATGTAGATCGGGCACTTCTCTTTCACTCCCCAAAGAATCAACAAGTTTGAGTGGCTAGGGAGAAAGATCACCAAGTAATCTAGCTCAAAGCAATGGAGGAGATAGAATGGAGTAGTCACCTTCTTCGTGGGGAAGAAAGAGGCTATTTATAGGTGACCTCCAAATCCAACCGTTACCCCACATTTCCTGCGTAGCCTGGAATTTACGGGCACCCCGGATGTTCTGGTCAGGTTCCGGGGTTTACAAAGAGTTTGCACAAACTGTCCAGACCCTTTGAACCCCTCGGAAGCTGGTCGGATGCTGCACTGAGGTACCGGGGCCCAGAAGTTCCAGCCGTTGAAAGTTCCGGGCAAGTTTCGGGCCAGGTTCCGAGATTTACAGAGGGTTTGCACAAACTGTGCAACCTCTCTGAACTCCCCGAAAGCTGGACGGATCCTTCCCGGGAAGTTCTGGGGTATCTAGAACATGTGTGCCTACAACAGATAAGGGCTATTTTCTCTCCAACCATAGGTATTTCTTGGGTGCATTTTTGTCATGTGTACGTGTAGTTGATTCCCACAATATCTCCAAGATGCACCCCCTCTTAATAGTGCGGTTGCCCTATCGACTTAATATTTGGGGGGAGGGGGGTTGTCCAACCATCCATGGTATCCTTTTTTATGCGGCAGGACTATTTATAGACTAAAGCATGTGATTAGAACAATAATTATGTTGTCATCAATACCAAAAACAGATAAGGGCTTAAATGCCATTTCATCAGGGGAAGGTGTACCGACGGGTTCACCGGAGCCCATGGCATGCTTGCTAGTAGCCAGACCCCAGGAGAAGATGGTCTGCTTCTGAGAGTAGTTCTGGATGGGCTTGTTGAGGTACTTAGCGTCCTTGGGGTGATCCTAAGAAAGAAAGACAATGCTGTTAGTTGTGATTGGCATGTTAGATCAAGTGAAAACAAGTGCTAGGTTAGGTAACCAGGATGTGGCCTTGGTAGTGCTCAGCCTCCAACAGAATGGTGAAGGTGTGCTAATCCCATTGTGCACCGCTAAGGTCTCTAAGCTTTGACACGTGGATCCATCTCGCTCTCCACTTCCTAAGATGGTTGTACACTTGTGTTAAGGTGACCTCTGTGCCACAGAACTGAAACACCATCTTTGCAATAGTTTTCAGGTGCAGCTCCTTGAAGCCCTTATCAGTCCTCACCCCGTCGGAAATGATATCACAGATCTTGTTCAGGACGAAAGTGGACAGAAAAGGTGCCCATTTCATTGTATTCCCCTCCATTGACCCCTCATATGTGCCTTGCCAGCCTTAACGACTGATTTAGCAGTTGTCACAGGCATCGCCACCACTAAAGAAGCCACGCGAGGACCCTCAAACACCTCTGAATCTTGAGTGTAGGGCGGCTGGGAGTCCTCAACATAGGAGGGAAAGGCCTGGGTATCCGACAAAACAAGGGCCTGACTAAAGTCTTCGTCAGCCATTACCTACAATGGTTAGCTTCAGGACTAGCTGAACAAGAACAATGCATTTACCATGCTAACATGGACTGATCATGAAGCTGACAACACTACCGCATCTACCATACTAGCATGGACTGATCATGAAGCTCGACACACTACCAAATCTACCATACTAGTATAGACACCGACATGGAAAACATGTAATACTAGCACATAAGCATTGATCTACCACAACACCATGAACATCACCACTGTCAGCAAGCAAAACCTACCATACTACCAAAACGGCACCACTATCATCTGATCTACCACATGCTCACAGATCTAAGCTACAACGAGTAGAGAGTGAGGTTACTTACAGCCATCGAAGGAATGGGGATGAGGTAGCCGCGACCGAAGAAGATAGCGCTGCTTACCTACTCGTCGGCAAAGAAGCTCCCCAGGACGGAGAGCTCTGGGGAGGGGAGGGATGGTGGCGCGGGGTTGGGGCGGTGAGCCGAAGGGGGATAAATATGCGGAGGCAATCGATGGCAGGTGACGAAATTACTCCCGCCGATATTTCGGGGATACACGCGAGCTCGTACCATCTCTCTACTCGCACGAGCTCGGTACCGCGTTCCCCCTCCCTGCACGAGACGAGCTTGATTGAGTGTAAAGTGCCAATTTGGCCATTGGTCGAAGGCCTGGCGATGCTTTAAGATTCGTGCGGGCAAAATTTCAATGCAGCCCAGCGTCCCGGAGGGTGCATTGGGGCTGCAAGGAACCAAACACGCGGGAGAATATCAGGTGCTCCCGGGGGTGCTCCTGCTCCCATGCTCCGATGTGACGTCGGCCGTAGATCTATGATCCAATGGACAGCATCGCAGGGATATGGACCAAAGCGTCATTTCGGGGATGTTCAGGGGTTTTCTGCAAAACTCGCATTGACCAAATGCTGTCCGTTGGATCTGAGATCCAACGGCCGACGTCACATCGGAGCATGGGAGCAGGAGCACCCCCGGGAGCACCTGATATTCTCCGCCAAACACGCCGGGAGAGAAGTAGTGGTTGGCGTGCACGCACGACCATGAGGAGGGGAGCAGCAGCAGCGCAAGCGTCCAAACGAGATGCGGCGGGCGGCGTGCGTCCCATGTGAACGATGAGCGTGCTGTCTGTCTCAACATCCCGTGTGCCCGAGAGTCCGTCCACATTGACGGACCGAAAGCAAAGTTGCCGGCCGGCAGCTGTGCGTGCGTGCGTGCTCATCATGTCAGACCACAAAGAAATCAGTGTGCGGCGGCACGGTGACCAGTCATCTTCCATCATCCATCGCTTTCTTCTCCCACCCACACCCCCAGATCAGATCCCTCTCCTCCTCCCCCCTGCCCAGCTGAGTGACAGCAACCAGTCATCCGGACAGCGACACTCCCTCCCACCGCCGGCCACCGTCCTCCGCCCGCCGCCACCCACCATGGGCTCCTCCCACCGCCACCTCATGCGCCTGCTCGACGACCCCTTCTTCCCCTTCCCGCCCTCCTCCTCCCTCTCCTCCTGCCCCTTCCTCCCACCCCCACCCCCATCCCCCTTCGCCTTCCCCCACCACGACCTCCTCGACCTCTACCTCCCCGTCGACCCCTTCTTCGCCCCACCGGCCTTCCCCGCCCCCACCCCGCACGCCTTCCCCCTGCACGACCTCACCGACCGCATCGCTGCGCTCGAGCTCGCGGCCCTCTCCGCACGCGCCGCCGGGCCGCAGCCGGCGCGCCGCAAGTACACCTACGCGGCCGCCTCCCCGGGGGGCCGCAAGGTGAAGTGGACGGCGGAGGAGAAGCCGCGGGGCGGGGGCCGGGCGCTCAAGTGGGAGGCGGAGCTCGCCTCCCCCAACGACGACGGGTTCGACCGCAAATGGAAGTGGGAGGCCAAGTCCAAGGCCGCCGGCGGCAAGGCCAAGACCAAGTGGGGCACCGAGATCAAGGGCAAGGGCTCGCTCCAGCCCTGGTCCCACGCCTACACCTGGGAGGAGGACTTCAGCGGCTCCGTCGTCAACCTGCAACCGCTCCTCCACACGCGGTGCCATGGCCAACCGTGTCTTCCCTGGCTCTGGCGCGGTTTTGGCCCACCCTCATCCTCCGGTTTGGACGCTACTGTTCGCACATGAACACGTCGATGTCTTCGTCACTAGAGGATCCATTTCCTACTGGGCTACACAGAGTCCTAGAACTAGACGCTTTGTCTGGGGTTTTAAAGATGCATATGTCTTTTAGCAAAAACCCAAAAAGAATATCCTAAACATAAGAGTTAATTCCACTTTTACCCCAAGTCTCATATTTGTTTTGCGACAGATATTACTCCATTTAGCAAAAATCTCAATTCATACGCCATTTAAGCAAACTATTGCCACATTTTACCCCATTTAGATTGTTTTCTCAATTTTACTACTGACTATACCTACTACATTTGCGGGTTTTTTTTTTTTTGGTTTTTGGATGATCTTTTTTTGGCAAAGAATGAACGAAACCACTGCAACAAAAAAAGAACTCGTGCGCTTCTTTCCCCTTCCACCAACTGCATGAGCACCACCTCCTTCCCCACCACACCACCTTCACCATTGCCACGGGACGGTGCCACCTCGCTGCTACTGGGGCTTCATGCCACTTCGTCCCAATCCACTTTCCTATCCCCTATGTGAACCGTGCAGCCGCGCACCAACCAGCGCCGTCACACGAGCCACCCTCGAGCGCTCCGTAGGAGGTGGGCCGTGAAAGGATCGGTACAGATGACTAGAGGGGGGGGGGGGGGGGGGCGTGAATAGAAGACCGCAAATCTTAAGATTAATTACTAATTTTAGGGATTTGAGGATAAAGTAAATTCTCTAGATATGCAGCTAGATTGACACAACCTATATGGCAAGGAAGCTTAAGGCAAAGTATGCTAGGCAACAATATAGTTAGCAGGCCCACAAGCATACAAAGCAATGTCTAAAGATTAACCACAAGTGAGTCAGGGACGAGGATTTTATCCCGAGTTCACACTTTCTTGGGGAAGTGCTAATCTCCGTTGGAGCGGTGCCGAAGCCAAGGCTCCAGAACACCATCGAAGGCTCACCGTATTCTCCTTGAGTCACTCCCGATGGATGAACCTCAAGTCACTCGGCATTGGTCTTGAAGACGACCACCACACATTTACATACATCTCCAATTCAAAGTGGGGAGAAAGAAATAAATTCTGTTAGAAGGATAAACCCTTTCTCCCTAAGAAAAGATAAATCCATTCAAAGTGGGAAAAAAGAAATAAATTTTAGTATCCAATTAAACATGATCATTGCTTAAACTTAATTAGAACTTCAGTGTTTCTTGATAGCCAAACGATACAATGTTGGGCAGAGTACTACTGGCCATGTCAGGCTGAGAGTAGCTCACCCTAGGTACATCATAAGGATCACCGGAATAAGAGAAAAAAAATAGCCGTGAGCTTATGGTTCATTAGCTTCTAAGGCACTTGCGCTTATTTAGCTTCATATGCTTCCTTAGCCCGCTCAACACATTCTTTCAATAATTTTCTTACATGAGCCCTAAAATCATAAACTTGCAGCACTTGTCTAGAGAGTTTCAAATAAGCATCCTTATCCAGCTTAATTTCATATTTATCTGCATCATTGGCCAACCTTGATACTTCATCTTCTGCAATCTGACATTAGGACATTTATTTGAAAGAGTGAAATTTACCAAGAAATGCACAGCATGCAGTTGAGAACACGTTCAAAAAATAGTACATACAATAACTTGCCTTGCAGGATTTGCCAACTCTTTCAATGCACCATATCTTATTCAGAGCTGTTGCAATCTTCCGTAAGCCCCAACCATCGGTGTCTATGCCTGATACATCCTTAATGAGAGCAGCTGCATGATGCAACTCTCCGGACTTCTCATTCTCAAAAGAGACACACTGAAACAAGACGTGAGCCATCATGACAATCCGCTCATTGACCTGGATACAAAGAGTATTTCTTCATCAGTTAAGCAAATGATATATTTTTTTGTACTCCAAAACGTTGCATCATCATTAGAGCATGCCAGCTAATTGCTGTTGGGATTAACCCCGATTGGTTTCCCTGTCCGGCACGGACTAGTAGCAGTTATTGAATAGGCTAGCTATTGATGCTATTACATAATAAAGCAAAAAAAAAAAAGCACGACAGCAGCTAGTTAACTCACCATCTCTGGGTTGACATAATTACAGCCGTAGCGAGTCAAGACATTTCGCAGCCCTTGACTAACCGGGAGCAGTTCATCATTAGTCAGATACCAATCTGCGCTAGGCACAAAACTTACAAAGCAAAACTCTATGCCCCACATTAACTCCATCACAGTTGGATCATACAGGCAGGTTATTTTCTGAAAAAAGAAGTCACAGAAAAAAAAATAGTGATAAAAGTTGTTAGAAAAAAAGGCAAACCAGGAGGAACAGCTGGTTTATCACTCACCAATCTCTCTTCAATGATCTTTTTATGTTTAGGCTTTGCAACAGCCATCCTCTGCCCAGGGCAGTGGTACTTGAGGATCATCTAAGTAAGACTTTGATTAATGCCGGTGCCTTGATTAATGGCGCTGGACATGTCCTCAAAAGTTCGAAACTCTCTCAGCCAAACAAACCTGACAATAATGAGCATTATGCATGTTCATGGGCAAAAAGCAACAATGAATCAAAGTATTAATGTACAGTGTGTGTTACGTTCCTCCCTCAATGCAAGAAAATGAGATTAACATGCAACCGGAAGAAGGAAATAATTAAGGGGGGCACCAACCAACCTTCTTTGCCTCGGCGCCGCAAGTGAAGTGGGTCCATATTTTCTGGAGGAGACAAGGGGTAAAATAATGTGAGACAAGATCAGCAAGAAGCAAGCAGAAGGAAGAAGATAATGACCTCCATGGCATTAGGTTGTTCGATGAGCGTCGCATGAAAATTGAAAAGCGCGAAGCCGAAGGGCGTCTCAAACAGCAGCAGCATCTCTCTGTCGGCTGCAAATTAACCCACAAGCTTAAGCAAGTACTCCCTCCGTCCGAAAAAAGCTTGTCCCTCACTCCCTCCGTCCGAAAAAAGCTTGTCCCTCAAATGGATGTATTGCCTCCGTCCGAAAAAAGCTTGTCCCTCAAATGGATGTTCAACAACATCCATTTGAGGGACAAGCTTTTTTCGGACGGAGGGAGCATGCATGATTACCAAGAAAGGGATAAAGGTACAGAATTCAGATATCAAAAGTCCAGTAATATTTAATCTAGGGTTTCCTTTCTCATCCTCGTTCACTGGCTAGTAAAGCTCTCCCTGCCGACTCGGTGATACTGCGAGACGAGGACGGCTCGCCTATCCTCCTCGTCGTAGGACGTTGTTGGCCCGTCGCCGGTGGAGGAGGAGCAGGCCCGCGCCGCCGCTTCATCGCCGGTGAAGGCTCCATCGCTGGAGGAGCTAGCCCTATGGTAGAGACGGATTGGTGCTCCTGGACTCTCTCTCACGGGCTCCCGGCGGACCTGCTACACGCGGCCCATTAAGGGCCAGTAACCCCAAAAAATAACAATTTAACTTTTATTTCATTTTTTACACGGTATAAATGCAAATGCTTACACACATACACGTTGGGTATAAAATACCTAGCTCAATACTTCTGACGTACCAATCCGATATTTCATCTAAAAAATGTGGAAAAGCTGTCCACGTTTAAAATACTACAACAGTACTCTACAATTTTAAAACATTATTTCAGTATTTTGTATAAACAAAGGTTGAAGTGGTACACCTGCAATTTTGAACAAGTGCATTGTGTTAACATATTTAAAAACTATGAAATAGGCATTCATTTTTCCTAAAAAACGGGGAAAACGATTTGAGTTTCATTTTACGGGAAATTAGGTATGTGCCACAATCTATTATTTTTGGGAAATTGTGGTTGTGACATTTAACAACTAGGAAAAAATTAGGCAAAAGCCCTTGCACGCTATTTCCACGAGTTGTCATCGGGTCTTCACCTCATTGCCGCCTCCTTTGACCCATTTATTCATCAATAGGACCCACCACTTTGCCACGTAAACTGCCACAACAACGAGGCCCACCATATGACCATGTTATCACCAATGAAGCTTTTTTAAGAGAAGTGAACCGTGGAACAAAGTTTCATTTGTATGCGCCTAGGAGAATATGATAGAAGTTGAAGGTAAGTGTTATCACCTGAGATTTCCATTGCACATCCTGATCATCCTCATTTTCCCCTTTTCTAGTGAGCTTTTGCATTGGTAGTTATACTTAAATTTGGCTTAAACATTGCTAAAGAAAGACAGCCGATTACAGTGTACAGAGGGACTAGAAGCTCACTTGCAGATTTCTTGACAACCATAAAATGTGTGGTCGTAAGACTTCACATTGGATTCCTCATACATAAATGTCCTATTTGGTTACCTATGTAGATTTGGACTCCTTGCATATGTGGCCCGTCCTGGCTGAGTAAATACAAGCAAAAGAATCATGTTCTGCACATAGTTTGGTTGTCTGCATTCCTCATCCTGGCTGAGCAGAAACACACACACGACTATTTTGGTTGCAAGCTGCTACATAAATGCAACGTGTTGATGTTTGCTTATACACAAGACATGCAGTGTGGTAACCTCTTTTTTGAGTGATGAGGTTACCAGCACACAAACACTTGTATGTGCAAACATAGACTTTTGAACAAGCATTAGGCACTACATTAACAACCATAGTGATGATAACAACAATCTTAAACAAACAAGCCCCCAGGGATTTACCACATAAAGTCTTAAACAAATAGACACTACTAAAGAAAATACATTAACGAATCAATGACAGTGCTTCGTCGTGCTTCTTGCACCTCACCACCACCTTGTTGCTAGAAAGGTCGAAGACGATCACCTTGAAGGTGTCGAGTTAGCACCCTGAAGGTGACGAGGTAGCCGGTCTTCAGCTAGTGCGCAACGGTGAAGCTCATCTGCCCTTTATAAAGGGCGAGCCTACCATTGACCACCAGGGGTGGAGAAAGAGCATATTGAGCGGGAGAAGGGGTGAGGAGATTTATGGCACCATTTCAAAAAACAACGCGATGTCCCCTGTGTTTCCCTGCGCGTGCAGCCGTCTGCAGTCGTGTTCCCTCCTAGCGCTCGCTCGGGCCTGGCTCGTCGGGAATGGCCTATTCGGTTGTTCCTTCAGACCTTGACCCTGAGCTACTTTGAGTTTCGTGCGATGCAAGCCCAGACGCATGCGGCAGGCAATCAAACAACCCAAAACTGCATTCTCAGGACCTGGCTGCGGGGAATGGAGGCAACCAAACATTCCCAAACTGCTTGCAGGTATCTTTGATGCTTGCATGAGCAGACACCCGTATGAAAAACACAATGTTGTAAATAAAAACAGAGAACACATTGTTGCCACAAAAATAGGATGGAAACGTTATTGATAAAGAGAGTTCAAACATATAATACTCCCTCTGTGCGTGAAAAAACCTAGTGTTTTGCATAGAGAAAGGGGCCATGTCTGTGGTAACATGCTGAAACTATCCCCAATTACTCGTTCTGTTCCACAAAACACCACAACCCACAAATTGACTCATAATGTCGCATGCTTTCCTGTTAGGGATCCAAGGTGGCGATAGTTATTGAAACGAGGGGCCAAAATCATGGGGACCGAGGAGAGCAATTAACTACATCTGTTAAAATATGAATTTTTTTAGACAAGTTAAAATATGAATAAAACATGAGGTGGGTGAGAGGTGATTTAACTTTTATGCTATGCAGGTCCAATAGTGCTCACAGGCAACCAAAAGGGCCAAAATTGCATCCAGTGGAAGGTACGCAGGAGACCTCCTAGTCAGCACATAAGGCGGCACGAGCGCAGCAAACACGCAATCCTCTCGAGTGCGGTTTGGGCCAGCCCATTGCGGGCTTGGATGCCCTTGTTTTTTTCCTTTCATTTTTTTCAATTTTGTTTTTTTGCTTATTTTTAAAAATGTTTGGGGTTTAAGAAAATGTTATTGGATTACACAAATCCACGAATTTGAAAGAAATATCCCAGATTTAAAAATGTTTAGAATTAGAAAAGGTTCCCATATTTTAACCGAAACGCTTGCGTTCACCCGGCTAATCTATCCACACGCGTCGACCGTCTCCCTGGCCGTGAGATCTATTATTGATCAGGTGGTCGGGAGCCAACCTCCGTTACTCACTTTCCTGCAACTTGACGCGTGTTTCAGAAGCGTTTTCGCAACTTGACCCCTGTTGCACACAACGTTGTTGCCGGGCTCTTTTTGAAACATTCTCCCTGTTGCGAGAAAGATTTCTGCAACGTGAGTGATGTTGCAAAACTTTCTTCCGTAGCGATAAAAAAAATCCGCAACATTAGCTCCGTTGCAGAACAACTTCTGCAACAATACCTCTGTTGCAATAGTTCTGTAACATGAACTCTGTTGCAAACACCTGAACGCAACCTAGTGCTTATTGCAAAGCTGGCAGCTCATCTAACGACCACCCCGCGTTTAATCCAGTGGCTGGCGAGGCGGCGGATCTTTTAAAAAGATCCGTCGGCCGACGCGTAGCGTTCCCCATATTTTAAATACGTTTTTGAATCAAAAATTTCCTAGATTTAAAAAGGAATTTCAGGGAAACATTCGCAAAATTTTAAAAATATTTCTAAAATCCAAAAAAGTATTTAAATTCAAAACATGTCGCTCGGGGATACACATTTGGTCGGTATTTTTCGCCCTATGCAGGAATAGGATCCGCCGCTATCAAACATGGCGCTAATGGTATGTGTTTGATGATATTTAGACACGACACACGTCCTACACACTCTACTCGAATGGATGGAGAATTTTCTTCTTGTAGGAAAAAAACTGGGGGAGCAGGGGAAACTATCAGGTGATACGGGCTCTCCAAGCTCCTGAAATTTTTGCCAAAAAGTCATCCAAAAGTCTCAACATTGCGCGCGGGTACGAGAGCTTCTCAGATTCCGTCCCATACTAGTACTAGATCCAATGGTCCATGAGCCCGTATCACGGTACCACCTAATAACCCTTACAATAATCGCTGAAAAAACTAAGCCTTTGGTATCGCCTGAAACTTTTGTGGAGGAGTAGTTGTTTGCTAGCACGAGGGGAGGGGAGCAAACGTCCAAATGCAGCGGCAGCGGAGGCGAGATGTGAAACTTTTGTGGAGGAGTAGTTGTTTGCTAGCACGAGGGGAGGGGAGCAAACGTCCAAATGCAGCGGCAGCGGAGGCGAGATGTGAAACTTTTGTGGAGGAGTAGTTGTTTGCTAGCACGAGGGGAGGGGAGCAAACGTCCAAATGCAGCGGCAGCGGAGGCGAGATGCGGCGGGCGTCGTGCGTCCCATGTGAATGCCGAGTGTGCTGTCGTCTGTCTGAACCTGTGTGCCACTCCGTGTTCAAACACAGGCGGAAAAAGTCCAGATTGACGGAGCAAAGTTTTCTTGCCGGCAGCTGTGCCTGTGCGTGCTCATCATGTCAGCGAGTTAATCAGTGTGCGATCCGTCGCTTTCTTCCCCACCCACGCCCCAACCCCAGATCAGATCCCTCTCCTCCTCCCCTCCCCCTGCCCAGCTGACACTCATCCGGACAGCGACACTCCCTCCCACTGCCACCGTCGCCGTCCTCCGCCGCCATGGGTTCCTCCCACCGCCACCTGATGCGCCTGCTCGACGACCCCTTCTTCCCCTTCCCACCACCACCACCCACCTCCTCCCTCTCCGCCTCCTGCCCCTTCCCCACCCCATCCCCCTTCGCCTTCCCCCACCCCCACGACGACCTCCTCGACCTCTACCTCCCCGCCGACCCCTTCTTCGCCGCACCCCCACCCCCCATCCCCTTCCCCACACCCTCCCCCCACGCCTTCCTCCTCCACGACCTCACGGACCGCGTCGCCGCACTCGAGCTCACCCTCGCCGCCCGCGCGGCCGCCCCGCAGCCCGCGCGCCGCAAGTACACCTACGCGGCCGCCTCCCCGGGGGGCCGCAAGGTGAAGTGGACGGCGGAGGAGAAGCCGCGGGGCGGGGGTCGGGCGCTCAAGTGGGAGGCGGAGCTCGCCTCCCCCAACGACGACGGCTTCGACCGCAAGTGGAAGTGGGAGGCCAAGTCCAAGGCCGCCGGAGGGAAGACAAAGACCAAGTGGGGCACCGAGATCAAGGGCAAGGGATCGCTCGAGCCATGGTCGCACGCCTACAGCTGGGAGGAGGACTTCAGCGCCTCCGACGACGAGGATGAGCTGGAGGTGGAGCGCAAGCCCGAGAAGAAGGAGCCCAAGAAGATAAAGGCGGCCGCCAAGGAGGATGACAAGAAGAAGCCGGCGAGGAAGTCTGTCCAGATCGAGGAGATCCCCGAGGACAACACCGCCGGATGCGACGCCATCCGCAAGGTACTCACCACGATTCGGTGATGGCTATGATGGGGGCAAATAAAAGATGAGATTTTTGTGGGGTTCTGTGGCCCGATCTGAGCGAAATGTGGGATTTCCAGTAGATTTCTGATAGATCCATGGGCACCTCTCGCTAGATTTAAGAGAAAAGGTTGGAATTTTGGAGGATGCTAGTGTCCACACTCTAGATCTGTGCCAGTGCTGGCTATAGATAGACTGTGCTCTGCTCTGAATGATATCAGCTTGAGGATTCTGCTCCCTTTCAATGCACTACTATCATATGTGTGTACTGATCGCCTGACATTTGTCTCCCGTTCTGATGCTGAAGGCCTTTACCATGGGGAACGGCAAGGGGAAGGCCAAGGAGCTGTCGCCGCAGGATGCCGCGCTGCTCATCCAGATGAACTACAGGGCGCACCTCGCCCACCGCTCCCAGGTGCTCCGCTGCCTGCGCGATCTCGCCGTCGCCAAGGCCAAGCTCAAGGAGCTCAGGTCCCTCTTCTACAACCTCTCCTACAGGCGCCGCCTCTCGCATGACCACGAGGAGCGCCAGAGGTTCTCTGAGAAGATCATTGTCCTGCTGCTCACTGTCGACGCGCTCGAGGTGAGCTTTGCCATGACCTGTTTATCATTGCCGATTGCCATGGCTGTGTTGTACATTTGAAATTCAGTTACTGCATATACTGGTTAACACTATATTAATAGTGAGAAAAAAAATATCAAAGCACACAAGGATGATTACCATGCTAGTATTTAGCTGAGCATCTGCCCAACATATGTATGCACTTGAGATGATCTCCATCATCACCTGTTCGTCATTGCCATGGCTGTGTTGTGAATTTGAAATTACTTGATAGTTAGTACATTGTTGGTTTGAGGATGGTCTATCAGGTTCTGCACATAAGTATGCTTTTTCGAGCAGTGTTCAGTATCGGAAGGTATTGGGTACCGATGCATCATCATTGAAAAAATAAATCAAAGCACACCACAAAGATTAACTTGCTATTGAACATCTGTTCTTGTCACTGATGAGTGTGCATGTATATGTGCTCAACCAAGTATGTAGATCCTGTTAACACATTTTTTTTTAATAAATGTGCTAGAATGGGTGTCAGCACTCCTCAGTATAGAGATAAATATCATATTGACGGGTAATGTTTGATCCCTGTTCTCAGTAGTATCTTCGGTGGTTCATTAGGTCCAAGCATGCTAATATTCTTACATTCGGCGCCGTTGCATATTTCCCAGTTGTTATATTTTCTATCGAATGATGTCCCTGGTAATGGTATATCAAGTGCAGGGGCCTTTGGGCATTTAAGCTTTTGTTTCAGCTTATGATAGCTGAACTAATAATGCCCTGAACATTTCTCAGGCCATGTTGTTTATTGAGTATGCTTAAGGAGAGTGCAATCTTAGGTTTTGCCCGTGATAATTGAATAATTTTCTGTTATCCTGCCTTTGCTCGTGTAGGAGCTTGTGAACTGAAATGATGCTCCTGTAGGATTACGTGCCAATTCATCTGCTACTGTGTTCATAGCTCTCATAATTTTCCGAACTCAAAATAGTTAGCATATTCTTCTGTTATCTTTCAGTCCTTTATGGGTTGCTTCCTATCCTTCTATTTTCTTTCAGTAACCTTATTCCATGTCCATTAATCTTGCTTTCTCTCCACCCAGGGACCTGACTTCATGGTGAGGACGGCGAAGAAATCTATGCTGGAGGAACTGGAGAGCATGCTGGAGATCGTGGACCCGCAGCCACCAGGGAAGCAGAGGTCATTTAGCCGCCGCAAGTTTGATCTTCCAGAGGGCGGAGCGATCCCGAATGAGAAAACTGCAGGTGTGAACAATGCTGTCAGAGTCATCAACACTGGCAAGGGCAAGCAGTAGGCACCTAGTTTAGTTGCCGGTACCATGGTCGATCGATGGAGCTTGTAGCGCCGCTTTGTCTGTGAGATAGTCCGGTTCATCTTAGGTTTCCAGAGTCTTTGAGATTTGAGAAAGATTGAACTTGTTGTGTACCGTTATTCGGGATGTCTTAGCGTGTATGAACTGTATCCTTTGTTTGGACTTGTTGTAATGTATGCTGTTGTTGAACTACCAGTAGAAGAGTTTGGTGCTTTAACTATCAGCTTCCCTTCTGGCTGCCGCTCACTCATGTTTTGAGCTCCATGCAAGTTCAGTCCTTGTTTTGTTTAGAGGTGAAAACACATTATTTCTAACTTGTTTTTTTTTTGAGACAATTATTTCTAACTTGTAGGGATATGCAGAGTGGCCTCCTGCGCGAAGGCCCGCCAAAGTGCCAAAGGCCCACTCGCCGAAGGCCCTCATGTTTGATTTTTCTTATGTTGCATAGGGAAACGCATTATTTCTAACTTGTAAGGATTTTCTCCCCGTGTAGGTCTCGGGCCGGCACATTTCTTCCCCTCGCTTGTAACTCGTTCGCTGTAGTGGTTCGATCGTTCGCTTCTCGCTTGCTGTCTGGTTATCTTCTATCTTTCTTTCCTCTTTTTTTATCGTTACGGTTTTCTCTGGTTTTCTTTGTTTCTTATCGGATTACTTGTTTCCTTTTCCCTTTTGCACTGGTTATCTCCGATTTTTCTTGTTTTCTTTTGTTTCTTCCTAGGTTCTTGTTTGCACAGTTTTTCTCTGGCTTTCTTGTTTGCTTGTTCTCTTCGGTTCTTGGTTTCTTTCTTTAGTTTTCTTTGTTAATTTCAACGGGTTTCTTTGTTTTTCTTTGTCTCTTTCTCAGGTTTCACTCTTTTGCACTGGTTTTCTTTGTTTTTTTACTTTTAATAGGGTTTCTTTGTTTCTTTGTCGATTTTCATCTTTTTTTTAAACACATGTCAACTTTTTTCAGTACACATTCTATATTTTCCATATACATCATAAACATATTTTATATACACGTTTAACATTTTTTGAAAACCAATTTCTTATTTCTATTTTTTTCTATACACATTGTACATTTTTGGTACATATGTAATACATTTTTATATACATATTTAACATTCAAAAATATGATTCTAAAAACATTTTAAAATACAAGATTAACATTTTTTGAATACATGGTCAAAAAATTCAATACACGGAGAATATTTTCTTTATTGACAAAAAACATTTTTTCACACACAATGTACATTTTTCGTACTCACCAGGAACATTTTTATACAGTGTACGAAAAATAGAAGTACTTCTATTTTTTATTATCAGTGAATTGATATAGTTTGGCAGGGTGGACTTCTATTTGCGTAATAAACTTAAGTTTTTCTTTATGAAATGAATTATTGTTATTTAGGATAGTGGACTTGTGTTTGTTAATATAGCGAATGGTTATTATTTTCATACTGGTTTTTTGTTTTGTTTATATAGTGAGTTGTTGTTGTTTTGCAAGGGAGACTTCTTGTTTACATAGTGATTTTTATTGTTCTGGTTTAAAGAGTTAGCTTATGTTTTATAATGAAATGTTCTATTGCATCCGTACCATTTATCTGTATAGCTGTAAAAGGAAATCCAATTTGTTAAAACATCTTTTGAAAATTCTTTTAATAGCATGGTTTGTTAGTGGTTGTTCCCTTCTTTCTTTAGTACTATAGATAAAAGCAATGTACCATGGTGAGCTTGGTTGGCTATCTCTTTTTGTGAAAAACATTATTGGCCTCCATTAGTTTCTCTTTTTGAGTAAAATGCATAGAATAGAGGAAGGTTTGTTATGTTATCCTCCCACCGGACTACCACATCAATCAAACAAACTAAAAAGAAATCTTGTGAACTCACACATGAAAAAGTACTTGACTTTTTGTCTATTTATTGATATGAGAGTGTTTCGTTGAAATCATTTAGCATTCTAGAAACCATCGTCTTGTGTGTGTGTGTGTGTGGGTGCGCTCACACACAAAGGATTCCTAAATATTCGTTTTCTTGGTGAGCATATTTAACATAACATACTCATTGTTTTTATTTCTTTAACTGGTATGCATGGAGCGGCTTTTGTTTATGTGCCATCGATGTGCCTAGAATGTTTGCCAACCTTTGTCATATGTAACAGTATAATATTGCGGTGATTTAATGGGGTTTGGTCCTCTATAGGTCAGGGACTTTAGTTGTTGAATTTCTTGATGTTCTTCATCGCCGGCAAGAGCTATGGTGGCACAACAATGACAAGTTTGATTGTGTCTTGAGTGAGATTTTTTAGGTATATTGTCTTGGTTGTCCCCCCTTTTTAATGGTTGTTTCTATTGGGAGCTCCTCTCAGCACTTCAAGCGTCAGTTTGAGCCTGTAGTACCTGAAGGAGCATGTATGGGCTGGCCATGTAATGCTACCTCAGTTTCGCTCGCCATATTGTTTTTTCTTTCAGTCACTCCAGTGAAAGTTGCTTGCTTGTTTTTTCTTTTCGGTCGCTTCAGAGAAATGTTCAAGGAACGATTACCTTTAAAAAAATTTATATTCAAAAAGTAGTTTAAAGATTTGAAACAAGTTCATGAATTAAAAAAATCAGAAATTCAAAAAATGTTCATGAACTAAAAAAACTTTGTGATTTCAAAATTTTCATTTTTTTTAAATGTTCACGAAATTTTAAAAAGTTCACAGATTCTAAAAAAAATTATGGATAAAGAAATAATCATGAATTTGAAAAAAATAAAAATGAAATAAAATTAAAATATATAATGGAAAAATAAAAAACATAAGAAAAATGAGGGAGGCTCCTTAGAAAGTTCCCCAAACCAGTAATGGAGAGAGATACATAGGGGCTAACCAAGTGAAGAAAGGCATGTTCGAGTCTGGTGATGGTGTCCCACCTAAGGGGCCTCTCATCCCGTCGACTCCCGGCCTAGTGGGCCGACTTAGGACCCCATGCCGGTTTCGTCATGGGCCACATCCAGCAGCCCATGGTGTATACAAGATTTCAGAGGACTTGGCGAACAAATTAGATCACCGATTTACAAAATATTAATCAAGCATTTAAAAAAAGTAAAAATATTATTTGAAAAATATTATTCAAGTATTTTTTTTTAAATGTGAATAGAAAAAATGTTGACCGTGTATTAAAAAACATTTATCAATCATTTTTAAAAAGTTAAACAATTATTTGAAAAATGTTAATCAAGTATTTAGAAAATGTTAAATGTGCATTAAAAAATGTTGATCATGTATTAAAAAATTAGTCAATCATTTAAAAAATATTAAATGTGTGTAGTATAAAAAATGCTGATCATGTATTAGAAAAATGTTAATCTTGTATTGAAAAAAATGTTAATTGAGCATCTGAAAATGTTAAAATATGTTTAGAAAAAATGTTGACAATCTAGTAAAAAAATTATAATCTTGTATTTGAAAAATATTGATCAAGCATTTGAAAAATGTGTATAGAAAAGATGTTGATTGTGTATTAAAAAATGTTCAACCTGTATTTGAAAAATGTTAAATGTGTATTATAAACATTATCTTAATGTATAAGAATAATGTAGGATGAAAACCAAAAGAAACAAAGAAAAATGAAAAAAGTAATGAAACAGGAAAAGAAACAAAAAGAAAAGAAAAAAAGGAAACCAAAGAAACAAGTGCAAAGTAAAGAAAACAGTGAAGACAAATAAAAAAAGAAAAACATTTAAAATCAATAAACAAACAAAATAAAAAACCCGAACGAACACATCAGTGAATAGACTGACGACCGTTCGTGTGCGTGCTGTAGAAAAGCTTTAGGCGAGATGGATGCTAGAAAAGCTTCAGGAGAGATGGATGCTAGTCTGAAATCCTTGATATCCGTTGGTTTCTCTCTTTTTGGGATGAGCACAATATTGGCGGTGTTGATGCCCTGCAGGTTGCTGCCATGTTCATAAAACTCCTGAAAAAACCTCAGCAGATCCTCCTTCAACAGTCCCTGAAAGCTCTTGTAGAATTCATTTGTGTATCCATCTGGACCTGGGTTCTTGTTGTTGGTAGTTTTTTGAATTACAGCCGCGATCTCGCCCCATGTGAATGGCTCTTCCAGCAAGCTTAAATCAACCAGGTCATACAATTGGTAGGGGTCCAAGGTTGGCAGTGAAGAGGAACGTTTCCCAAAGATATCTGTGAAGAACTCAGTAGCGATCGCGAGCTTGTCCTGATCACTGAAGAATTCTATGCCATCCTTGACCAGAAGTCTGATCTTGTTTTTTCCGGGTTGGCAGTTGGCGGCTACATGAAAAAACTTAGTATTCTCATCGCCCAGGGTACAGCCTCGTATTTTAGCTCTTCGCCTCCAAACACTAGTCTGCCACATATCATTTGCTGTGCTTTCATGTTTGCATGCTTCCCGAGAGAGAATTCTAGCCTCGAGAGGTGTCTCCGCTCCTCCACGGCGTCCAAGTACTACACGACATGCTTGCAGTTTTGAAGGGTATCCTGTATAGGGGTTCCGGCGTGGTCCCATTTCCTAATGGCAACCCTCGCTCTTCTCAACTTGAAACCGAGCAAGCTCGATGCAAAAGAGAAGAATCTGGTCCCTTTCTCCCATCTTTTAGCCACCAAATCTCAGGCTTCTGTTATTTGTAGCCAGTGGTTTTCGAACCTGAAGAAAGAACTCTTGGGTGCGTCTTTGGAAAACTCCACACCCTTATTAACTGGAGTAACCGTGCCATGTACGATGTCCCTTGAGTGCTAGTCGGGTGTGTGTGGTCTTCGCCGGTTTCCCTTGAGTAACCGTGCCATGTACGGTTTTTGGGTCCGATTTCCCTTATTAACTAGACCAATTCTCTTCTTCTTAATGCAATGCGGGAGCTCCCCGCCCTCTGACGTGGTTCCGTCAAAAAAGAAAAGAAAAGAAAAAGAAAACTCCACACCGATCGATTAGCAC